>CM037855.1:205968636-206568636 GCA_021234595.1 Delia radicum
TTATGTCACGAACTGGACTTGAACCGGGGACATTCTGCTTGTCAGGCAATTGCTTTACCTCTAGCCCAAACCCAATTTGAATTTGTATTTTCAAATTTCTAACTTGAATATTTTTTTTCTTTCAAGTTTAAATATGAATGTCTAAAAATAGATTTGTATGTACAACAAAAATTGATTCTTAAAAACCAATTTAAGTTGACTAAAAACTCTTTATAATAAAATATAAGTAAGATTGCAGCTTTATCTTTAATAATAAGCCCTTACTTTAGTCCAAGGATTTTATCAGGATTCCTCTAGAGGACATAGTCTTAACTTATAAACTAATAGACAGAGTTTTATGAAATTTTGCTGAAAGAAGGCATGAAGTATTAATAGCAAAGCTTTTGAAGTTTGAACAATATAAATTGAAGTTTAGATACTTTCTCGCGTAATTTCGCTTTTTACAAAAAGCGAAAATCCCGATATCTTCTTAAATAGGAGCAGAAACAAAATTGTTTTTCGAGCGTGATTATATCTTGGTAAGAGAAATATTTTTTGTCCAAAACTTCTTTTTTATATGCTTTAGTTTTCAAAACGCACCCTTAAATATTTAGGGTCTTATCGCCTACATTAGGCAACGATAAACAATTTTGTTGAAGAAGTTATTATTTGTTACATGGTATGAATTTTGTTGCAAAACATCGTTTGTTAATATTTTATTAGCGTTACCAAAACTTTTAAAAAATTGTATATTATTTTAAAATTGGTGATTGTTTTTAGATAGAGTAATAGTTTTTTTTGCAGGCGAAACTAATATTCGATATTAACAGAAAATATTTTATTCAAGGGATAAAATTTACGAAAAGTGATTGGTTGTTGATATTAAAGGTAATGTAGAAAATCACATTTTTTCAATATTGATTAGGAAAACCAATGTTTTGAATGATGTGACTGTGTTTTGGTTAATTTTATATATTTTCTGTTTGCAATATAGTTTAAGTATTCTGATGATGAATTTTAAGTACTTACAATTAAAATTATTGAATAATAGTTTAATTTTGTTGGTTACAATGGAATACCGACCAATAAATCATAAAAATTTGGATTTTTCAATGACATCGTTTTCAGGCAGTTAGAAAATACCACAAAAAATAGATTTTTTTTTTTGAATCTTTGAAAAACTCGAATAGTTTAAACTTTACAATTTTTTTTTTTTATATTTCTTTTCCAGATTCCTAATCTTCATTAAAATGAAATAGAGATTACATTTTTTCAGATAATTTGAAAGTTTTGACAAGTATACATATGTATTTTTAAGTATAATTTTAACGAAAATCGCAAATAACTTAAAAGTTATTAAATTAACAGTTAACACATAATTAAATTGAAACTTTATATGGAAAATGTGTCACTTAAAGTTCCAGTTAGTAAATATAGGGACATTGTGAAAATGAGGCTTAAAAGTTAACGAATTTAGCTGATACTTGGGACATAGAGTTATTAGACATTCACCCTATGGCGACCACAGGCAAGAATGCTTGCGCCAGCCTATTTGGCACTTATAATTGTCCAGTTAAAAGATAGAGTAAATATATCCCTAGGTAATTTATAAGGGAGAGTTGGGGCAACATATATGTGGAGGGCGGTAAATCTCTATCTGGTCTCACTTACCCGTTATTTGGTAAAAAATATTCTTTATTTAAGGGGCAAAATTAAACATTTTTGATCAATGACGGGCAAGGTATCGAGCCAATTGCAGATCACGAAATGGAAAAAAAAACATAAAAATCCATTCGCAAAAACTGTGTGGTCGTCAAATGGCAGTTATTTTCACAGTCCGAAACGATCGGCAGGGAGGGGTCTAGGGAGCAAATTTTTTTTAACACAACTATTTAGTCAGAGATCATGAAAATCGTGAAAATTGCTTCGGCGGTAAATGTATGGTCCTCAAAATGTTAAGAAATAGGGAAAACATTGTGGATTTATCAAAATCCAACTTTTTCGACCACTCTAATGTGGACACATAAATACATTCTAAATATACACTCGCATAAACACATGTGTATGGACGAAATAAGAATTAAGATAAAAGTGAAAACTTATAAGATTAAATAAAATATAGTAGTAATAAAAATTGAAATTAATGTCGTAGAATATTCATATTTTCACATGACCACTACACACTATTTTTGTTGAAAATTTACATTTATATATTTGTATGTGCATTAAACAGCCTCACGAAAATATGTTGTTTATGTTTCTTTTTCTAAAAATTAATTTTGATTTATATGATGATTTTCAAATTCAAGTTATTTTGAAATAAAGTTTTGATTAAGAAAAAAAATAATGAAGCTTTAATCAAAAAAATAGTAAAAGAAACTTTTTATAAAATGTCTGTACACTCAGTGGAAAAAATGTCATCATATTGATGATATTTTTCATAAATCGTTTGTCATCAATAATTCATCATATTTACGAAGTTTTCATATTTATGATGAAAAGTTTCATACAAATTTATGATAAATGCTTCATACTCCTTCATCATTTCATAAAAAAGTTTCATAAACTTTGTCAAAATAAATTTTGACTTTTTTGTTGAAATTTTCATATTTTTTATTGATTTCGAAAATATCATTTGCAATTTAGACTTTTTAAAACTCAAAAGCTACCAGAAACTATTTGAAATTCTGAAACATCAATTAAATATTGTTTGATGTGATCTTAATTTTACATAAAATTTTTTGAATATAATGTAAAACGTTTATGAAACGTTTTATAATATTTATTAAAGATTTCATAAAAATTTACAAAACTTTTATAAAATATTTTGAAACTACTTCATTCTATTTATTAAAAAGTTATGAAACTTCATCATATTTTTGAAATATTTCATAAATATGAAGCAGCCAGTCATCAATATGCTCTTTTATGAAACAGCTTCATCATATTTATGAAGTGTTACATTAGGCAAACATCAATGCAATATTTCATCATATTTATGAAGTTTTTCATAAACTTCATTGATTTTCGTCCAAAGTAAAATTCAAAAAGAAGAAAAGCTCCATCATATTTATGAAATGCTTCATACATATGAAGAAGTGTCATAGGTTTTAATGAAATGATTTATATATGTTATAAGACGATTTATTAATATGACAAAGCAAATTCATAAATTTTTTTTGAAATGAAAAATTTTCTTTGATAGCATACAAACATAATAAATGCTACAGCCAATGACGAACATTCAGTTTTAATACATTATTTTTAAAATCCAATATTTTTGAAACTGCAACTCTGAATATATAAATTAAAACTCAGAATTTCAAATTTAAATTCAGAAAATATCAATTGATATTCATTTTTATTAAAATTCAGAAAAAATAAACTAAGAATTTTCATTTTGAATGTCAAAACATTAATTGATGTTAAGAATTTCCGTTTCCACTGAAATTTATAAAAATTAAATATATACATATTCCCAAAATATTAAGCCAAACTGACATTTAAAGCAGATGACAATTATAGAACTTGTAGTGTAGTAGGTAATAAGTTCAACAGCTATAGAAAATTGTTCTTACAGAACTGATCTATGCTGACAAAAGAGAATAGAATTCGAAATTTTTGGTATTCCAAAAGGAAATATACTCGACACATGTCTGGTAATTTGTAAAAAAAAAAATAACTTGCTGCTAATTGGGTCAATGTCGCCATCCAAACTCAATGTTATTTAAAATTTATGTTGTAACATAAACTATGGAGTCAGCAGCAGATCTTAACTCATAACCCATCACGACATTTCTATCCTCCACACGAATGCAGGAGCGAATTTATTGAACAGGAAATGTCAAAACATGGATGATTTATGAAATAGGCTCTTTACAACTCTGTTGAATATTTGGCCCAAATAACTAATTTTTAGTAAAAAGGTTGCAAATTTATTTATTATTAGCATTTACACCTTTAATATAAATTGACATACTCTGCTTTTTTTAAATTTTTTCAAAAATTATACTAAGTTTTTATATGACCGATTACATTTTATGAGATGAAGATAAAATCGATCTTATGTGTATCGTCGTAGGGTGTATTTACTAAAATATACTCTCAAAATGGAGAATGGCGTATTTTTGACAAAATAAAAACCAAATGATTCAAAACTTAGATAAAATGGATATATAGCACACTATCAAAGAACAAAGGCTAAAGCACTACTATTTTAATCACCACAGCTGTATATCGTTAAAAATAAAATATTCTTTAGAACTTTTTGGGGTCAACGATAGACTTTTTTTTAAATATGTAATTTTATTGTTTTTTGATTATTTTAAAAAACTTTGGATTTGATTAAAAATTATTAAAGTTATTTCAAATATTATGCAATAAATATTTTTTTCAATTATAAACTTGTATATATTTTCATTATAATTTTAAAAAATTGATATTTTTAGAATTATTATTTTATAATTTTATTCACACACTAGTTTTTTTGATTTTTATTAATTAAAATTTAATTTTTTTTTTAAGCTCATAAATTTAGTAACACACAAATTCCCACAAAAAAAAAAGAAAAAAAAAACAAAATCTACAAATTATACGTTTTGAACATCACCACGACTCTCGTACAACTAATTTCGTCGTAGCTGTAGAATTAGTTGTGGAAACAAGTGTTGAATTTTTGCTTTTGCTCCCAAAAATATAAAATTTTGGTGTTTTGAATCAAGTGTAATTGCCGGAAAAATGTTTGTGTTTTTCTTTTTTTTTTTTTTTTGTCGACACAAAAAGCATTCTAAGGCATTTAAGAGATTAAAAAACAAAAATGTTTAACTATTAGAATTTAGAGAATTAAAATTATTATTAAAATTTGCTCAATCGTCATATTTATTGAGATTATTAGATAAATTATGAACAAAGATTAATTAAGATATAGATAAATCGGAGCAAATTTAAAAGTCAATGGCAATTTTATTGAAGATTCCTTATTAACCCTCTAATGCCTGAATTTTGTTTTGCAATGAAATTCATACCATGTGTTCGTCTCGAAAAATAAATAATAATTGCTTTTACAAAAACGATTTTCGCCGCCTACTTAAGGCGATATGAGCAAACAAAATTTTGAATCCATCTCGAAAACTAATTCTTACAAAGATATAACAACAATCCAAAAATAAACTTTTTTGTGCTTCTTTTGAAGAAGATATGGAGGTTTTCGCTTTTTGGAAAAAGCGAAATTGGGCGAAAAAGTGCCTTAACTTCAATATATGTAAACTAAAATTTAACACTTTGCTACCACTACTTATTGCCTTCCTTACTCCAAATTTCAAAAAAATCCAGCCATTAGTTTAAAAGTTAAGAGGATGTCCTTTCGAGATATCCTGGTAAAATCCTGTATGTCCTTGGACGAAAGTAAGGACTCATTATTAAATATAATGCTTTAATCTTACCTAGGATTCATTATCAAGAGTTTTTAGTCAAATTTAATTTGTTTTTAAGATTTTTGAAGTCTTAGGTTTTTAAAAAATAATTATTTTTTGAATTTTTACAAAATTTGGACTTTGAAGTTTTATCGCGCTTCAACCGTGCACGGGACGCGAAAATTTTTTTTCCAAAACATTTAGCTAAATTAGTTCTATATCGAAATATGTCAATTTCTAAGTTTAAAACCTTCATTCGACGCATTTGTGCTCAATTTAATTAAGCGTGACAAAAGGCAGCCTCAGGCATTTGAGGGTTATGTTTGAAATGACGAGAGTCTTAAGTTGAAAATTTTAAAGACGAAAAAACATATTTTCTGGTCTGAAAGATGCCGACATTATTTTTCATTCAAATTCAATGAGATGTTATAAAGGGTCCGCCAAATAACTTTTTTTTTTTGAACTCCTGAACCAATTAGACTTTGTATGGCGTCTTACCAAGGTCTTTATGCAAAATTCGTCTCAATGATGTCTCTGAAATGTCCAATTGTTGAGAACGACGGCGAATTGATGTTGATGGCGCTTCACGCACACTTTCTGACACAGCAGCAATATTCTCGGGTGTGCGAACTGTTTTTGGCTTTTCACGCTTTGGTTTATCGATGAGGATGGCAGTTTCTTTCACTTTTTTCACAAGATAACGAACATACGGACCATATTCGTTCAGCGGAAGGATAAAACTAATTATCTGTCATATCAGACATGAGCTAAGTGTTACCATTCACGAAATAAGCACTAGTTGAAAAAAAAAACGTAACGGTAATTTGGCAGTAAACAGTTAGTTCTTGTTAGTTATTTAAAAATGAGAACACTATGAGAGAGTAAACGTGTTTTAGTTACGGTTGACTAAAAAATTTAAATATAATTAAATAAATAATCCTAACTTAATAAAAATTGCTGTAAACTAAAGATTTAACATTTCTTTACAACTATGTTGTAAAGTTTATTTGTTTTAAATAAAAAGACAAACTATTTTTAATTTAAATAATCTCATGAAATTGTGAAGAAAGATAAAGCCAAAAGGAAAAATAGTAGAAGAAAATATAACAGTAAACAGTTGTTGTATGATAAGCTCTTTGTATTTTAAGCTAAACGTGGTTTATTTATTGGAAGTGTACGCAATAATTAAAAAGCAATTGGAATTATATTTATTGCTTAACCATGCCTGCCTCAAAATGTGGTTCTTGCAATAAGAATGTAACAAAATCTGATTCTGGTGTAAGGTGTAATTATTGCCGAATCTGGTTCCATAGTATTTGTGCTGATATTTCGGATGAGCTGTACAAAATTTTGGGTGAAAAAAATGGAAGCTTGGTTTATACGTGTGCAAATTGTCTTAAAAACCCTCGTGAAGCCTCCAGTAATACTAGTTCATCAGAAATGCGACAATGTATAGAAGAGCTGGATAAAAAAATCAGTGCTAATCTTAGTGCGTTTACTGCAGAATTACGTACAGAACAGCGTGACCTTAAGGATATGATTGGATCCTCTATTTCTGATATTCGTACTGATTTATCGTCATCTCTGAAGGAGCTTCAAGCTAATATAGCTGATTGCAATAATGCCATTAAACATGTTGAAACAAATACGCTGGAACAAATTTCTCACTTGGAACTTGAAAACAACCGTCTTCACCGCAGAGTAAATCGTGCTGATATTGTCATCACAGGCCTGCCTTCTGGTATCAATAATCTCTTTGAGCCAATATTGTCTATTTTTTCGCACTATAAAATCAATGCTGATGCAAAAGACATAAATCATTGTATTTATATACAACAAGGAAGATCGTTGTTGGTGAAGTTTAATAATGTTCATCTTCGCGATGATCTTATGAAGGCCTATTTTAAAACACGCTCTCTAATGCTTAGTGATGTTATTGGGACTCAAGTTGCTGCTAGAGTTTATCTTAATGATCATCTTACCCCTGCCTGTAACAAACTTCAAATGATTTGTCGTACATTGCGTAAGGAGGGAAAAATTGCATGGTTTCGAATACTTAATGGAGATGTGCCCTTAGTAAAAATCAAGTTCTCTGATGGAAGTACAAAACAATGTGATTTTCTGCAATGTTGTGAGTTGCGTGATGCAGGACATTGAATGGTGCTTTGTTTTGTGGATCTTGGGATGGTATCTTTTATATTTTTATTTTTCTGAATTTGGTACATTTATTAGCTGTGTTTTCAAATTAACTTATACTCTTTGACTTATTTAATTAAAGTCTACTGTCATTGTTTCTATTTAAACACTTTGATGCGAAAATACAGCTTTTAGTGGTTTTATTAGTCTTTCTTTTTAAGAAATATTTATTTGTTTCTTTTGCAAAATTTGTTACTTTAATTTTCTACTTATATATCTGAATAGAATATAATTGAACTTATTTTGGATTTCTATTAAAATGTATTTTGTTGACCGTACTAGGTATACAAAAACTAAAATATTTTTTAAATATGTTAATTTTTATGCATAATATTTTAAGTATTACATCTTTGCGACTTCTCTATGAACTTTATTTAAGTCTAAATGTCACTTAGGGTGAATTTAGGCCCGATTATCAGTGATGGAGATTTAGAACGCGTATTTTTGAATGATTCTAAAAATTTAAGAGTAGGGCATATCAATGCACATAGCTTAGCCCCCTCGGATAGGTCATCTAAACTAGATGAGCTACAATCCATTCTTAAATAAACCTTTAGATATTTTTTGTGTTACTGAGTCTTGGTTTGACCCTGTTATGCCAAATAATGCTTTAAGAGTTCCGGGATATGTATTATGTAGGAGTGATCGTCCAACTCGATGCAAAGGTGGTGGAGTAGCGATTTATATTTATGAGGGTATAAGATTCAAAGTGGTTCATAGATGCACTGAATATTTCTCTTGTGAGGCTTTATTTATTGAAGTTTATCTTGAAACTGTTACACTATTAGTGGGTGTTACTTACCTTCCTACTGGTAAATTAAAGTTAGTGGAACGTTTCTTAAGTGATATTTTTGTTCGGTATGGTAATGTAATTGTGGTGGGCGATTTCAATAATAATGTCTTTGATCCAACTATAGCCCGTAGTTTAAGAAATATTTGTACACGTTTTGGTCTGGAATGCAGGCATAATTCTATTCCTACGCATTATGACTCTTATTATCAGTCCACTTCCCTCATTGATTATTTTTTAATTAGTCAAAATTTATTAGTCTCTACCTCAGCTCAATTTCAGATTCCTAGTTTTTCACATCACTCTTTAATTTGCTTGGCTTTTCGAATCCCCGTTTGTTCTATTATAAATTCAGATTTCTATAGGGATTATAATCATATTAATATTGTTGCCTTAGAGGAACATATAATTCGTACGGATTTTTCCCAAATTTATAATACTGGTGATGTGAATCTCCAACTTGATTTTTTAAATTCACTTTTTATAGATCTTTTAAATTATGTGCCTTTAAGGAAGGTTCGCCAGGATAAAAAAGTTAGTGTAGCTAAATTTTCGAATGAAATTAATTATAATCGGTCGTTAAGGGATATTGCTTTGAAAACGTATTTTGATAATAGGAGTGATGAGAATTGGGAAAATTATCGACAACTTCGGAATCGGACTAAGTATATGATAAGAGAATGGAGGAAAAATCACTATGTGCGACTTTTTAATGGTAGCGATACAAGGAAAATGTGGAAAGTTTTGCGTAGTGCAGGTGCTTTAGGTGATTCTTGTGATCATGCTGATATTGATGTTGATCTGGTCAATGAAGCTTTTATTGGTAATCAATTAGACTCTCTGGATGATCTTGATTTCTGTGGGTTTGCAAATTCTCCAAATGCTTTCTCTTTTTCCAATATAACTATGGTTGAGTTGGAGCAGGCCTTACTGCAAGTTAAATCGTCCTCAGTTGGTATTGATGGTATTTCAATAAAGTTTTTAGTAAAAGTTTTTCCATATGTTAGTGGGCATCTGTTACATTTTATAAATAACATTCTCACAACATCTGTTTTTCCTAGAGATTGGAAAGTTGCTAGAATTTTGCCCATCCAAAACATGGCACAGAGTTGTCGCTTGATAATATGAGACCAATTAGTATTTTACCCTCGCTTTCAAAAGTGGTTGAATATGCAATTAAGAATCAAGTCATGAGGTTTATAGACGATCGTAAATTATTACACGATTGCCAATACGGTTTTCGACAGGGTCGCAATACGAATTTGCTTTTGATGGGTTTAACGGAAACGGTAAGAAAGTGTTTAAATGAAAGAGAAGTTAGTGTTTTGGTTTCAATAGATATATCAAAGGCATTTGACCAGTTAAAGCACTCCTTGCTGGTTAAAAAACTTAATGTAAACTTTAATTTTTCAAGATCTGCTTGTCGCTTAATATGGTCTTATCTATCTAATCGTAAGCAGTATGTATCTTTAAACGGTAGGAGTTCTGATGTATTGAATATCAAATCAGGGGTACCGCAAGGTTCTGTTGTTGGACCGATCCTATTTTGCGTGTTCTTGAATGACTTGGTTGATATTCTTAGTTATAGTCGTTGTAAACCTTTTTTGTTTGCCGATGATATACAGTTGTTATGGTCAGGGGAACGTCAATTTATGGATGCTCTGGAGGCTTCTATAAATTATGATTTATCTGTTTTGAATAATTGGATGGTGGGAAATAGCTTAAGTATAAATCCTTCAAAAACTAAAGCTTTAATTTTCAAATCTAGTAGATCTGATATATTTCATCTGAACTTAAACATATGTAATAACATCATTGAAACTGTCAGTAATTTACGTTGTCTTGGTGTTTTGATTGATGACAGACTGTCTTTCGAGTCCCACATTAACAACCTGATTTCTAGAGTTACCTTTACGTTACGGAGGCTTTATCGTCTAAATATGTGGTTGCCTTTATCTGTCAAGCAGTCTATTGCGCATGCTTTGCTTATGTCTCAGGTGAATTATTGTATTGAAGTATTTTCTGGTTGTTCTGAGTCTAGTAAAAAAAGAATTAAATACGTTATTCATAGAATTGTTCGTTTTGTCTATGGATTAAGACTTAGAGCCCATGTGTCTTTATATTTGAGGGATTTTCTTAATCTTACATTTGATGATTATCTTAAATTTCGACTATTAATATATTTGTATAAGATAGTTTTTTTCCGTGAGCCTGAGAGTGTTTTTCGTTTAATTTCTTTTTTGCCTTCTCAAAGAAATCCTCAAATTGAGTATGCACTCATCTCTTACGCAGTTTATGAAAATTCATTTGCTATTAGATCTGGCCGGTTGTGGAATAATTTGCCAAGGAATCTGCGATCATTCCAGTTTTCTGTTGAATCATTTAAACGTAGGCTTCTTGAGTATTTTACTTCTTATTACTCATAATGTCACTTGATAATTGGGTTTTCATTTTAAATTATTTAAGTAGAGTGTGTTTTTAGAGAAGTCGCAGGGATTTTTTTAGATTTAAGTATTTCTATTCTCATAGTATTAAATTTTACTTGTAATATAATTTTATTGGCCAATTAGGCTACATGTATTACAATTGAATAAATGAAATGAAATGAAATGAATATGAATGTTAAGTTTTCTTCGATCTTTTTTTATTTTAATTTAAACTAGTTTTTCAAATTATAATATTTGTTCCCTGAAGAAGTCACCCAATGTAGAGACGAAATATTGGAAATAAATAATTAATAAATAAATGATCTTAAGCTCGTTTAAACTAAAAAGAATAGAAGATTAGGTCGAGTTTTTATAAATTCTCATTTATTGATATGTTCATAGTTTTGCAAATAATCATTAGACAATTTCATTGTATCTCTAATGCATAAAAACGTTATAAATGGAATACCGCTTCGAATTTTGACTTTGCATTTTAAGTACGATATAGGTAATACAAACTTGTATTGTATTAAAAAAATATATAAATTTTTTTTTTTATTAAACAAAAATTTAAAATACCGAAAAAATAACTGTTCAAAATAGTAGTTTTTACAACTTATGTATGTAGTTGTTGTATTGGTCATTGGTTTTATTGCATTGTTGCTCGTTTTTATGTTCATTTAATTCATAGTAATATTAGTTGTTTTTGACCGTTTCGATAGTCGTTTTTACTACCATTGTTATTGTTTTATCAATACATAGTTAAAAATTACAACATAGTTAGTAATTTTTAAGACAAATACAGTCATCGTTTTTTTGACTAAATTTGTAGTCATTTTAACTGCAATTTATTGTAATTTCTACACTCATAGAAATAAATCTATAAAAATAGTAGAAAAAGTTACTAAAAATTAGTTAAAAATTACCTTGCAGAAAAACTGCTAAATTTAGCAGATTTTGTTTGCTAAATATTAAAAAAATAAGAACAGCAAAAAATAAGTCTGTTAGTTTTACAAAAATTTAGTTATATTCTATGTGAAAAATTAGCAAAAACTTTTACTAAATATTTGTGGATTCAAAATAGCAAACAAAAACTGTAATATTAACAAAATGATAGCTTTATTTACCTCAAATTTAGTATAATGCAAATAACAGTTTATTTTGCTAAAAATAAAAAACATTTTTGGTAAAAAATTTTAGATTGCTGTACAGATAAGGACAGACTTTTATTCGCATTTAAATTAAAGCTATAAAAATTTCAATTTTTTAATGCTTTTTTGTCTACTAATATGTAAATGTTTTTGCTGATTTTAACTGATTATTTTGTTACTTTCAATTAACTAAAATTTAGCTAAATATTTGTAAATTCAACAGATTTATTTTTGCTATTCATATTTTTAACTAATTTTTAATAGCTTTTTTGCCTTTTTTACAGATTTATTTCCATGAAATTAAAATGTTATATATAAAATTAAAGTTTTTGTAAAGTTTTGAATAATATAATAGTACAAAGTTTCATTGGCTGAATTGTAAGGAAACTCAATTAATGGCATGCAAATAATTCTCTTAATATTTTCCTGGTAAGTTTTCCAACAAATTTAACTTATTTCTAATATGTTTTCTTTTTGGCAAAAAGCTTGCATATTTACAAAACACAATATACCGGTATATCTATATTTAACCCTTGACGACCGAACTTTAACCGATGACGATATTTTGACGAAACTTCGTGGAGACTTAGGCTTATGAAAGTAAGTTGTGCTACTTTTGGAGCTTTACTGCTGGAATATAGGAGAAATATAATACTAAAACCGAAACATTAATGGACTATCGCTCCTGAACGAGTTACAATTTTGTCTAAATTAAAAACTCTAAATTGCAAATTATATTTTCGAAATTAATAAAAAAAATTTATATAAATTTCAATAAAAAGCCAAAATTTATTTTCACAAAGTTTATGAAACTTCTTTATGAAATGATGAAGGTCTATGAAAATTTGTCATAAATTTGTATAAAACTTTTCATCATATTTATGAAAACTTCGTAAATATGATGAATAATTTATGACACACGATTTATGAAAAAATATCAATATGATAAAGCTTTTTCCCCTGTGTGTAGTCCTTTTGAGACTTTGAGAATATAAGCCTACTATTTATAGGTAGCGCAAAAAACCTACATTTCTCTTCTGACAATCTCAATAAGATTTTTTTTTTAATCTTTAGAGTTAATAGGGTTTAAAGTTTGACCAAGGGGTCATTAAGAAAGATTAGAAATAGAGAAGTTGAAAGAATAGAATCTTGCAGTACCCCTTAATGTAGTTGAAAATTTTCGGATGTGAATCCATCTATAAAAACATGTATAGTGCGATCTCTGAGAAAACTCGGCGCCGTGACACGCATGATCAAACGCTTTCGAAATATCCAAAGCAAAGACTTTGCTCTTACCAAAACGGTGGATGGATCGACTCATACATATATTTAATATACTCGTATACAATCTGAAAACTTATCGACGTTAATTTTTTGTCTGACAATCGAAATTTTGAGGTATGAAAACATATGGCTTTTCTTGGAATACTCATTTCGAATTATGTGTTTTTCAAAGTATCCTTTAGCTCAAATCTTTAATAAGTTTTTTTTTAGAAGAAACAAAGATAGGTCCTATGTGAAAAATTGTTAAATGGATTCGTTATCTTAAGACTTGATTTGGAAATGCAGAAAAATGGAGATCGAACACAGCTGCTTGGCTTCTAGCAATCACAATTGACAAATAGCGGTGCTCCCGTCTCAGCAATAGTCTAAATTTGCAATTTTCTATTTTTTCCCCTTATTATAATACCAAATTTTTTTTGGGATTGTGTTTCATTTTTTAAAATGGTCTTACGTAGCTCTCTCTGAAAGCAATTAAAAATTCTATGGGAAAACTACATATAACCAAGTAATTAGGTACAGTGATTGATGTGGTTGCAAACCGCCATTTGAAATTCCCAAAAATTATTTATACATTGGGTCATACATAAAAAGAAGTGCAACATAAAAATGTATGCTGTATGAATGTAAACACATTTTAATCGAATAAAACGAAGAATTAAAAAAAGAAAACTCATAAAAATAGAACATTAAACAGATGTCAGGATAAACAAATAAAAATTTGTTTTTGTGGTATGTTGCAATCTGTTGATTGTTTGACTCCAAAAAAAATATAAAATTAAACATTAAAAGCGAGTTGCAATTGTTTTCATCGACTACAACTACAACTACAATTGCGTAAAACACAAAATTGCAGCGACAATTTTCGAGATGCGATATGTTAGAAAAAAAAAATGTTTTTTTTAATTAATTAAATTTATTAATAACTACTTACCATATAACTACAAATTATATATAATTGATGTCAGTTGATATCTAACTATGAGGCATACACCATAGATGATTACATAGATATCAAACTATTCTTCTTCTTTTAAAAACAAACACATTTTTTCATACTAGTTTTTATATATATATATATATATATATATATATATATATATATATATATATATATATATATATATATATATATATATATATATATATATATATAGAACATATGTCCAACACATTCTCATGTGTCACGTCCTCTAACAGCAAACGTCAAATTCTTTGATATCTACATATGTTATCTATGGCTTATACGACTTAAATGCCGAACTAAAAAATATTATTTTTTATAAAAATTCGTCAAAATTTTTAAAACGAAAGTTTTCAAAAAAAAATCGAATAGCAGACTCATCTATCATCATTTCTAAACAAAAACTACCGGCTCGTAGTTTTAAGCCCGTACCCTTGTTTTGATAAGCGAGCAATAAAATGTTACCAAGAAACCATGGCTATTTAAATTATTCTTAGAAAAATGCTCATTTAGTTAAAATAAACTTACCTCTTGTAAAGCTTTTTTATCTGGTACTTTATTATTTTGTAATATGCGTATCACATTTTTCGCTCCATCAACAACAGCCGCTTCAATGCGCAAACGATGTCTTAACTCTTCGATACGCTCTTCTAGCGAAGTCTCTAAACGTTGTGGCAATAAACTGCCAGCAGTTAAGCAATTATCATCCGCGTTGGCAGCAGCAATTTGTTGTGAAAGCTTATGGGCATGTTCTTTATTTTGTTTGACTTTTAGAATGCGCAATCGCAAAAATTCAATTTTCGCTTTTGAATCTGTTAACATTTGCTGAGCCTCTTGTAATAGTTTCTTATCTCTACCATAATGACCACTTTGAAGGGATTGTATCATATTTTCAGCGCCATTTTTAACTTTCATTTCAATGTTTAGTTGTTTTTCCAATGACAAGAGAAGTTTATCGTTGGCACTGAGTTGTTCATGACCACCGGATATTAGACCGCCACCGTTACCTTCACATGACTGTGAACTGCCACTATATCTGGCATTATTTGAGGTTGGCGAAAGTATATCTAAAAGAAAAGATTATGAACGGGTACGGTTAGAATTTTGTGCTGATATTTGCATTTAGTAAAGTATTTATAAATCAAGGATGAGCCATTTATTGCACTCACAATGATAATTCAGTAAGAACAATATCTTATACTATTTTAAATTTAAAATTAAATTAAAATTTTAAATTTATACAAATTTTTATCCAACAAACACTTTAATGTTTAGTACTACCATAAATTACATAGTAGGGTGGGGCGATTTGAACATCTTAATGGGCGCTTCGCGTTTCTGATTCTTGGGATTGTATTGAGTAAAAAACTCCACTAGACTAGATACGTCTACGGTGAAAATCGAGCTTCCACATTTTGACTTGCAAACAGATTTTGACTTGCTTGTAACAATGGACATATCTCAGGAAGTAGGAGGAGCTTATCCAAGATTATGGTATCAATCTCTTTTTTGGAAGATTCTCTAGCAGATTAATGCATCAATATTTGTGGGTGGGGTTTAAGTGGTTAATTTTTAATTTCAAAATAGGGCTTTTTTGACGTATTTTGTGAAAATAACAATGTGTGGGATGGACATATCTCAGGAAGTAGGAGGAGCTTATCCAAGATTATGGTATCAATATCTTCTATTACATAGGAGTCTTACTCTTTTACATTTGCTGTCAGTGCATGTAGCTCATAAAAATGTGTTTGCGGTTAAAATAAAAGGAAGAGATCTAAGCAATCTATGTTTCGTTGTACAAACAGTTTGTACGGTCGGTCGGCCAAAGAATTGAGGTTTAAAAAAAAATTTAAAACTCGCAAAAAGCTTAAAGTTAAAGCAACTGGTAAAAGCAAACAGCCAGGATGAATTGTTATTTTTTCACTTCATAAAACGAAGTTCAAACTGCACTAATTTCAATCAAATAATATAAAGGGTAAATTATAAAAGCCATTCCAAAGATTTAGAAAAATGCTAACAATGTTAACGGTGGCTGCAACTGAACCACATGGTTCGGTTGCAGCCACCGTTATTTTCGTTCGGCGCAACAGACATTCGGTTAATATAACAAAATTTTGTTTGGAGTATAAAGTTTTAATTAACCCAGGAATACATTTGATTGCTACAACCAAATAATTCTGTTGCTGCAACCAAACCATTCGGTTGGCAAGAGATTCGATTGTCATGATGAATCTGTTTTCTCTCTTCTGCAGTTGGAATACCAGAGAAAAATATATATTTTTTTTCTATCTGTTATTCAATAAACAAAATAAACCATGGTTGGTAGGTAATACCGTTAAAATACAGTTATCGGTTCAAAACCCTTTCAGTTGACTATCGTTATCCCTAAAATACCGTTGCCGAAATAATTAAAAAACTGTTAGCCGTAAAATACCGTTACCGAAATAATCTTAAATAGCATTTTCTTAAAAACAGAAATAATTTTATGTTTTTCAGTAATTTAAGTCGTATTGTTAACTTCATCTAACCGTTTTTTTTTTTAAATTTATTTATTAACAGACCAGTGCCTCTTATGGGAATCGAACCCACGACCCCAGCACTGTTAAGCTAGTACGCTACCGGGCGCTAAAATAGCTTTTTCTTTAGAGCAGCAATACGATTATTTTTTTCATTAATTTAAGTCGTATTGTTAACTTCACCTACCCGTTTTTTTTAATTTTATTTATTAATAATCATATAATTACAAATTATATCTTATTACCCTAATCGCGCACTAGCTGCTATGGCTTTCGGATTGTTGTAGCGTAAAGAGACCAGTGCCTATTGTGGGAACCGAACCCTCGACCCATTGCTGATAAGCTAGTAAGCTACCAACTAGCCTACCCGGGCGCACTCCCCCTACCCGTTTTATATCGTAACATGATAAACAATTTAAAATAATATAAATAATTAAAAAAAAAAATAACATAATTTAAATACCGTTATCGCTAAAAAACCCGTTACCGAAATAACTGAAATATCGTTACCTCTAAAATATTGTTACCGAAATAAAAGGAAATAACTTTACCCTTAAGGAGCATATAGACGACATGTATTTGTCATCTGACATGTCAAATTTTCAAGTCACATGTAATTGTGCATGTCTGTCAAAATTGCTGTTTTACATAAGGTTTATAATATTTGGTCACAAACGTACATGTTTTTTGCTTCTGACACAGTCTCTGTTTTTTTTCTTCAACAGCTGATCAGTGCGAAAGTTTTATTAAAATAATTTTTTTTTTTAAAGTGATAGTCAAATGGAATCAAAGGATAATGCAATTGCAGTGTGCAGTGTAATTTCAATTATTACTGCAATGAAAAAAAGAAAAGAGGAAAAGAAACCGTTCTCTGTGGAGCCAACAATCAAGTCGATCTGGGTTTCAACATGGCATGCTGCCGCAGCAAAAAATTTTTTTGCGCCGCAAAATAGTTCAGCCATCTTAAATAATTTTTCTTTAAATGCGGACATACCAATTTGGGATATAATTATAAAACTTTTTATAAACATATATATGTACATAATTTTATTAAATGGGAAAATGTATATACATTTATTGGTATTGTAAAATGTTAACTTTAGCCGGCTAATGATTCCGTCAATAGGGGACCGCCGCTGTTTGTTTTCTCACGGCATGGATTTATGACAACTTTTTGTTTCATATTTAAAACAGCTGATGTCAGATGGTTTGTCAGAAGAAAATAGAGCACGCTCTAATTGAAATTTTGTCAGATGACTTTGCGTCTGACTTTTACAGAAGCAAAGTTAAAAAGGTCACACACGACATGTATGTATTTTGCAGTGGGAAATTTGACATGTCAGATGACAAATACATGTCGTGTATATGCTCCTTTACCGATAAACGCATCGAATCGGAAATAAACAATAAAACGAACTTTCGGTAATAGTTAAAATATTTAGTTAAAATTTTAAACAGATGTTGTTTTATTATATTGAGTATCGAAATAAACGAAAAAAATCTGTTGTTTTTAGCGATTTTGTCAATTGATTTTTGTAACTTTTGAAAATAAACTATAAAATACGATTGTTCTAAATGAAAAGTAAGTAATCATTTTTTTTACTGATCTTTAATTCATTTTTAATATAATTCCCGAAAATCCCGGCATTTTCAGGATTTATATTTTTTTTAATTTTTTAATTTGCCTATTTTATTACTTTTTATGTACATGCCCTGACACACCCTGTGTAACAACGAAAAACAAAAAAATGGAAATTCTAGAAATTCTAATAACAAAGTCCCCTAAAGATTTCCTTGGGCAGGAATGAAATCCGGATAGGGACAAGCCTACAGCAGATTGTTTTTCACAATTTGTTAAATAAGTTTTGGGACTTTAGCACATTTAATTACTATAAGTGCAATTAATGTTTATCCCGATGAAAATAAATTTAAAATAACAAATATGCAGGTGCTTGTGCAAATTTAAATGTAACTGTAATTTAAATGTACATTGCTAGGTCTGTCAAAAAAACAGAGTAGTATTTGGAAGATGACAAAGCCAATTGTGATAATATTTTGTTGTTGTTTTTGTTTTTTCTTTGATATTTTAAATTTTGAATCTCGCTCCTAGACGAGGACAAGAAATTCTCATTGAGTTTGTGATTTAACATAACAAATATCTCTAGAAATTCTAATAACAAAGTCCCTGAAGATTTCCTTGGGCAGGAATGAAATCCGGATAGGGACAAGCCTACAGCAGATTGTTTTACACAATTTGTTAAATAAGTTTTGGGACTTTAGCACATTTAATTACTATAAATGCAATTAATGTTTATCCCGATGAAAATAAATTTAAATAACAAATATGCAGGTGCTTGTGCAAATTTAAATGTAACTGACACTAATAGAAAACATATGATTTTCTATTGTTGATTTATTTACTTGAATAAACGTCACTACATTGCTAGGTCTGTCAAAAAAAACAGAGTAGTATTTGGAAGATGACAAAGCCAATTGTGACAATATTTTGTTGTTGTTTTTGTTTTTTCTTTGATATTTTAAGTTTTGAATCTCGCTCCTAGACGAGGACAAGAAATTCTCATTGAGTTTGTGATTTAACATAACAAATATCTCTAGAAATTCTAATAACAAAGTCCCCTGAAGATTTCCTTGATGAAATCCGGATAGGGAAAAGCCTACAGCAGATTGTTTTACACAATTTGTTAAATAAGTTTTGGGACTTTAGCACATTTAATTACTATAAATGCAATTAATGTTTATCACGATGAAAAAAAAAAAATATTAATTTAAAAATTATAATTCCGCTTTTATAATATTTCACAAGAGTAAATAAATCTAATTTGAATCAATTTAATGGGTTGAAATCAAAATAACTAAATATATAATATGCAATGAATTTCCCTTTAAAGAAAAGTTGGAATCATTGTTTAACCATCCGAAATGACTTAATTAAAATACTTTTGAATTAATAAACTAGGAAGTTACAAGAACTATTATTTTTTTAAGATTATTATCAAATTTGTTTTTTATATCGTTAACTCATTAAAGACACGTCATACACTGAGAGAATTCTCTGCATGATATTAAAGAATTTTTGCATAGAAGCAATGAAGTTGCACTAGAACTCGTCCATTGAAGCTTTTCATTAAAATAATTCAAGTTCTCATAAAATTTTGTGAAAAATATCATTTTATTTATTAAAAGTTTCATTTACTCAATGAATAAGTTTCATAAACGGTATGAAGATTTTCATTAATTTTAAGACAAGGTTCGTTTATTTTGCAAAAATGAGTTTCACTAATTTATAGAAAATTTTCATTATTTTTCGTCTAACAAAATTCTTTCTGTGTAGATCCGCTGGAAATTTTGCAAGCAAACTACATATGCAGAAATGTTTCATTAAGAAATATTTTAAATTTGTTTGCCTTAAATAATATTTGCAAATAAAGTTAAAGCGTTTGCTCTATTTTGACCATTTTTTTAAATTGTCAAAAATTATAATGTCATGGTTGCCATCATGACATTATAATTTTTATAAGTATTTTAGCATTAGTATTTTAAGAGAGACAAGCCATTAATTACACGGTGCTACAAAAAACAAAATATTGTAATCAATTTTCAAGTGACCTAGTGTAGGTTGTAAGTCTAGATGAGTGAATTACAAAACCCTCAAATTTTCGAGAAAACGGCAAAAGATTATTTTGTAGATATTATCTTAAATTTCGTTAATGCTCATGTATGGAGGTCTATAGAATCATGTATGGGGATTTGTGTATCCATGTAGAAACACGCATGACAGTTTATGAGCAAGTACAAACATACACTGAACCTTTATGGATCCATATTTGAAAATTTTTATCCGGGTAATAGAATTTTTGAATGAATTATATACTTTTTTGTTTTATTTAAACTAAAAATATAAAACTATTAGTCCCGAAATTACGCCATCCCGGGATTAAAAAAAAATCTCGGTGTCCCGGTATCGTAGTTTTCAAAATCGCGAATCCCGAGTTTTATAAAAATCAGTCCCGTTCGACACCCCTAATCAGAACCGGAAGTTTTAGGAAAGCTTAAACAAGCAGAGCTGAAACATAAAAGTTATAATTTAAAACTAGAGATGTCACAAATATTCGTTTACTACTCGGTATTCGGCATGTTTTAGCTATTCCGCCAAATACCGATTTAAAAAATTAACAATATCTAGTTTTTTTACAAAAATATTTTTCTTTGAATCGTCAAACGCGGCTGCTTATTTATATTAATTTAAGATGATTTTTCAACCTAAAAATTATTGTAGTCAAAATTTTAAATAAAAAATATGTAACAAATTTTATAAGCCAAAATTTGAATAACATTTTAAATTTTTTGTTTTAGAATTTATCTCGCTGTGGCTGGCATTGTTATCTGTTAACATTGATTAAAAGACAATTTATTTCCTATTGGAAGAAAAATATTGTGACGCCGTGTTTTTATATTACATACATATATGTTTTAACAAATCGATGTTTCACAATTTACACAAGGTCAGTTTTTATCGGTGTTGCCAGATAATATTTTCTAAATGTTAAACCGCCAAGCTCATATTTATCGGTTTTGTATACAAATTTAAAAGAAAAAAAAACAAACTTTCTAAAGTGTAAAACCTCTTTTTAGGCACAAAAAAAAAAAAAAAAAGAATTCAAGATGAAAAATATATTCACCTCTAGGCATCTGATAACAAAATGTGACATTATTTATTTACCAGAAGTGCGATTCCGTAACATATTAATGAAAAAAATCGGTAGTTACATTGTAAAAATTCAGTAATTAACAAACAAATTCGTTAAAAAGAGGTTTTCTATATTTTATTCTACTAGCAATACGTGTTAAAAGTTATAAGTATAAAGTAAACTTGTTAACAAAATTTTTTGTCCAAGTTAATATTTACAATTGCAGTCGTTACTTCAGACAATTTCAAAGCAAATAAAATTCAAATTAAAAACTTTTGTCGGTATGTCTAGTCAAATATTAAAACAAATACAACCGACAATTATCGCAAGTTAACGAAATCGATAAAATCGTCAAGTTAGAGAATCACCCTACAGACGCTTTTATGAAATTATACTAAAGTACACCAAATTTTATAAAAAAAAATTTTAAATGGCTTATGTTTCAACTAAAACTTTTGAAGCCCTAACCCACCCAGTGACTTTCAACGTGGGGCCACATTATAAATTTTATATTTATTTTAACTCTAGATGGCATATCTTATTTTGCATACACTAAGTACTTTCTGCAATACAAAAAAACTTTAAGAATTGCATTTGATTGGACAATAATTTTTTTTTTTTTTTTTATTAATTAATAATCATATAATTACAAATTATATACTATTACCCTAACCGAGCACTAGCTACTATGGCCTTCGGCGCGTTGTAGCGAAAACAGACCAGTGCCTCTGGTGGGAATCGAACCCACGACCACCGCACTGATAAGCCAGCACGCTACCAACTAGCCTACCGGGGCGCACGGACAATAATTTAGTTTTCATTCTTATCCATAATTAAATTTGTTAATTTTAAAACCACTTATTGCTAAAATATTTGAAAAATCAACATACATTTTTTTAGCAACTTTGGATACATAATAATTTATGTATTTGATTAAATAAAGGGTCTGCCATCTAACGTGTTTCTTTTTCAACTAGTGCTTATTTCGGGAATGGTAACACTTAGCTTATGTCTGATTTGACAGATAATTAGTTTTATACTTCCGCTGAACGAATATGTTTGTCTATACGCTTGAACAACGCTGGGAAATATTGCGACATTACTTTGAAAATCATTGTAATGTTGCAGAATGTCAATGATCAGTCAATGGCGATCGTTATTGGGCCATGTTGCACGAATTTTTGTTCACAAAAATTGAAGAGGAGGATATTGGCAACATTTGGTTTCAACAGGACGCACTATGCTTCGTTCCCATATAACGAAGGGACAAAAATAGAAGGAGTAGTCAGATATTTTTGAAATTTGGTACACTATCATAAAATAGCTTAGTTAAGAAAAATAAGAATTTTTGGAAAAATCGGCTCTAGGACACGCCTACCTCCCATGTGTCCTGAAATTGAAAAATATAATTTTAGCTTCAATAATGCCCACAAAATTACAAAGAGTGGTCATGCTGATACACATGCAACTAGCAACGTGTGTGTAAATTTTTATTTAAATCGGACTAAGGACTCAAGGTCCTGCTATATATCATTTTTCTTAAAAACGCTACCACTCCTAAAAAAATTGTCTGATCGTAATAAATTTTGGTATGTAAATTGATATTTGCAAGATATATATTTGTGCCAAATTCGGATTATCAATGTGGAAAATACAAAAACATCATTTATTGAAAAATAGGATAAACCGGTTAAAATGCTCTTGCAAAAATAAAACTATAAGGATATTTGAAAGATAACATAAATGAAAAAATTAAAGAGGAAAACTAGCAATGTAAACGTCATTAAAAAATTATGAAAAAATCATATCGCACTTCCATCACAATTTTTATTTTTCCACTTTTCGAAAAAAATCGACGAGTAGTATTCATATCCGCTGTAAAAATATCGTGCTATTTTGCCTACTTTTTGATAATGAAATGGTTGGTTTAAAAATTCTTTTTCATGTGCCTTTAATATTAAATTTAAAATTGTTTTGCTTCTACTGAACATTTTGAGTTAATACCCTCCTGTTGATTAAGTGCGATATATTTTGATAAAAAAATAAAAATTTTGGATTTTTAAACAAAAATTATAATAGTTTAACTTAATAATTATATTTTATCACTGCTAAAATAAAAAACGTTAAAAAAACATATAAAGACAAACTTATAACAAAGCATCATCGCTACTTGATTCTTCCCAAAACCAATTTTCGCTTAATGAAGAACTCATCTCGTCTTCTGTTATCTCATCTTCGATTTCAACATTTTCTCCAAGAATATATTTCCGCATATGTTATACAATGATATTAAACACTCTTAAATGCCTGATATTTGAGTAAAAATCATAAAATTAGGCATTTCAAAAAACGCATTTTTTTTAAGTTGTGGTAAAAAATAGGCACTAATTTTTGAATACCCTGTTAGCTAAGAGTATAAACTTACAAAAACAGAAAAAAAAAATATCTAATTTTATATAATTTTTTTTTATACTCCATCAAACTAAAGTAATTTTTGGATTTTCAACAAAAAAAATGTGTTTTTCAGAGCAATAAAAAAAGTTATTTTGTAAATAAATACTAAATTATAAATTTTAATTTAACTGCAAATATATCAAAGTACTTGAAAACCAAATTTCGAGCGACTTTTATAAAAATGAATTTTTCAGAATTATTTTTGTGAAACAACTAAAACCCATTTTTCTGTTAAGTAATTTTTGCAAGAAATTATCTGCTTTTAACGCCCTCTCGTGGTGGCAAAAGCAATCAGAAAAATTTTTTTTGTTAACATTTATTTGAGATACCTTATTATCTTTCAAAAAATCTGTATTTAAAAACAATTTGAGACAAAAATTTTTTTTTGATTTTTGTCTATGGGACAAAGCATAGTGGGACGGCGCTACGTGCCACACAGCCGAAGCTACACTCGATGTTTTGCGCCCTGTTTTTGAAGATCGCATTATCAGAAGCAGAGCTGATGTCGTTTGGCCACCTTGGAGCTGCGATTTGACACCGTTGGACTATTATTTGTGGGGTGCCGTCAAAGATAAGTGTTACGCCAACAAGCCAGAGACAATTGACGCTTTAAAGGACAATATTCGTGAAGCCATTGGTGAAATATAGCTGCACACAATCGATAATGTGCTTAAAAATTGGACCGATCGTGTAGGCTACTGCATGGCCAGCCGAGGCAGCCATTTGAATGAAATTATTTTCCATTATTAACCGGAAGGATTGTACTTTCAAATAAAAAAAGAAATTTGAGAAAATATTCAGTAGTTTTTTTTTTATAGCATTTTCAAAAAAAAAAAAGTTATTTGGTGGACCCGTTATTAACTTTTAAACTTCAATCAATAAAAGTAACTTTTTTTCTTATTCTTCATATCCTAAAAAAAATACACTTACACTGAATTTATGAGTCTGTAAATTTGCGCACTTCAAGAACTTTGTAACGGCCAGAACTATTCGAAAAATCAAAAAACTGCAATTAGCAACAGAAAAGTTACATACGAACAAGTTAACGGTGTTCGAGGAAGAAAGTGCGTCTAGGGTTAAATAATATGCAGAATATTTTATTTTTTTACAAAGCGGTTCAATAGATTTCTATAATATCGATGTTCGATAATTAATTGATTATATTTTTTAATTGAAATGGGGATGCGTATGATGCAAAAAACGAAAATAAGAATGTCAATTTGTAACCATTTATTTTTTTTAGTAATAATCCCAGTAAAATAGTAAAATCCAAATAAAATTTGCAGAGCAACTGATACTGTATTATCATTGGTTCTAATTTCCGTTCTACAACCGATTCTTTTTGTATGCAGTTTGTCTGTCATATTAACAACAGGTTCTTTACCTCCAAACAAGAACAGGCTGCCTTACATTTTGACTCCCAGGAACCTTTTCTATGCAACCGGTGGCAAAAGAATCTGTTCTGGAATAGATTCTGAGGTTATCAGTTCTAAAATTTTTGCTGGGATATTATGCTACGGGTGGATTTTTAAACTGTAATGTAGGGCATTGCACATAAAGTTTGGGAACCACTGCCCTAGACCGTTCTAGCTACTTCCAATACCAAACTGTTCTTAAGAATATTAAACGTTTTTGGGCAACATGAGCAACCTATGCAGAGGTTGCTCACGCAGAGGTTGCCCACATGTGGGGTATTCGCAGCGTGATCGTGATTTTCAAAGATAGACGAATATCGCTAAATCGGCTTTAAATTGATTAAGAATAAGGAATATATATACTTATATTTTAACCCATTTTATACCACTAATAATATAGAATTTAGTATATTTGGGATAAGTATATTTGGGATAAGTTGATATTAATTTATAGTATTAAGACGAATTTTTTTAAATTTATTTTTGAAGAAGTGTAAAAAAATATAAAATTTTGTAAGCGGCTGATCATAGGGCAGATACGCCTGACCACCATATGGGGTTGTTTCGTCGGAAATATCAGCAAAAAAAAAAATGCTAAATTCAGAAAAATGTTTGCTAAATTTACAATTTTTTATTTATTAGCGATTTTTCTGTAAGGAACCTACCTCCAAAAATGCATGTTGCTGACTTTACATCCTTTTTTTTTTTTTTGAGTGTACATACTATTTGTATGACGTAAGAGTTGATTAGATAAAAATTAATCAAAATTCTTGAAAAATTCAGGAAAGTTCAAATACGTTTTTGTTTATTTTTCATTACAAATATAAAAACTTAATGTCTCGCTCCAACAAGGAATAAAATCCAAATACCAATGAGTTCAGGAAAGGTAAAAGTCGTGGGAAACGGTCAAAAAATTTAGTTTTGATACATTTTTTTGATATTGAATAAATATAGGCAACATGTGCCAGTGTACAAAATTTCATTTAAAAATATTAAGCAGAAGTAGAAAAAAATTGCACCAAAAATGTTTAACTTAATTAAATTTTAATTAGTGGAATAAGGGCATACATATGTTACAATTTTATTTGTATTTTCATACATTTTCTAAGTAGTTTTTTGTTCTTCTTTTGGGTTTTCGAACCACTATATGAAAATTATAAAACGTTAGATTGTATACAAGAAAATTTTAAAGTTTACCTCACTAACGAATTTCATTCAAATTTGAGCAAAATTCTGCGACACTTTTATTTCCCGTTTAAACAAAGACTCACGGTTCTTCAGTATATTGCAACCTAAATAGTAAATGACTAACACATATTACATTTAATTCTTTAATTTGCCATGGTCAAAATTAAAAATATCTTTAAAAAAATAGTTAAATAATGTTTTATTTACATGTGGATGTTAATATTTCACGATTTAAAGAGCTTTTGGTAAATTAAAATATCAATAATATAAATTTGGGATATGCTTAATATATTAGGCAGCAGAAATGTTTAAATTTTGGTAAGTTAACATTAGTTTCACTGAAAAATACATAAGTCGACCCTCTAAATTTTATAAAATTTAAAAAAAATAAATATTAAACTTTATTTGTTGCTTTTCAAAAATAATTAATTTTATAATTATGTTTACCAAATCAGCCAGTTAATACACTAAAGCAGATAAACTTCTTGTAAAGTTTATTTTGTCAGTTGAATGTTTTCCTATTGCAAATAGCTGAGGATTAGGATGATGCCTATGAAACAATTATATTGTCTATAATGAAAATGATAAGCCTTTTAAAAAAGCAACAAATAAAATCTAATCTGATAATATAATGACAATTCTAACTAAATATACAAATGAATTCAGGAAAATTTAAAATTTTTTTCGGAAATTCCTTTCCAAGAAAACTTGTAGCCTACTTAAAGTAGAAATTCATAATTTGGCCACAAATGTACATAACTGGCAACACTATTTTTCGGTTTAAACACAAATTACGATGTATAAATTTTTTTGAATGAAATAAATCCCAAAACCGTGGGTGCCTATCAATCATAATACATAAATATGTAGCTAATATATCTATATCTACTACACAGTACATTACATATCTTACAAACAAAATGAGAATACAACTTTTCTTTCATTAAAATATAAAGTTATTTTAAAATAAATGAACTTTAAGACACTATGAAAAGGGTCTGATGTCGGTCGTCTTTTACAACAAATAATAGATATTTGTATGTATGTAATGATTAGGGCAAGGAATTTCATGCAAATGCATGTTTGTTGTCAGTAGACCAAAATCTATTTTGATAAAATACTTTTCCGAATCAAAGAATTTGTAACACAATGGCATCGATTGTTGTTGTTGCATATTTTATTATAAATGCATATTTTTGCATATTTTACTATAAATGCATATTTTGCTATAAATGCATATTTTTTGCATTAAAAATATTGTTTTTAGGATTTTTTTTTTTCTTTTTTACAATTTAAATTTTGAAACTTACACAATTTATAAATAAAGTATTTTTTAAATTTATGCATGTGCTCCCCGGTAGGCTAGTTGGTAGCGTGCTGGCTTATCAGTGCGGCGGTCGTGGGTTCGATTTCCACCAGAGGCACTGGTCTGTTTTCGCTACAACGCGCCGAAAGCCATAGTAGCTAGTGCTCGGTTAGGGTAATAGTATATAATTTGTAATTATATGATTATTAATTAATAAAAAAAAAAAAAAAAAATTCCTAAAATTGTGGAAAACGTTGAAAAAAATCAGTAATAAGTCTATATTTTTAAATTTGAAGTACATATTTTACGATTTTTAATACTACCCTAAAAACTCGAAATTTTTACACAGTGTGAAGCATTATTTCACTAATAAATCTGCATCGTTAACTCAAAAATCGTGTTTTTTGAATTATGGCAGTCTTTTAGTAAATGAGCGATATGATCATATATATGGTAGAATATATCGTCATATATGTATCTATATCTATTTAATATGATCAGATATACAATTTATGCTAATATATAACATACGGTACAATGATATATGATGATATATTACGCCATATTAAACAATTTTCATAAACTAAGTATAATATATTGCCACACATATAAGCCTATATAATGATATCAAGTTGTGTATAAGTATATAGAAAGTTTTTTCATCGGGAACATACAGTATAATATACTGTACTGTACACCAATTTGTATGGACAATTTAGAGGTACCTTCAAATTTTCACACATAACTTTTGAACCGCTGCACCGATTTTATCCTTATTGCGTTTTTGCGCCGTGATCGCAATTTCAACAGGCAGACGGACATCGCTAAACAATGATCAAGAATATATATACTTTATGGGGTCTTAGACCTATATTTCGATGGTTTCAAACGAAATGACAAACTGATACATACCCTCATTACAGTATGTGTAGGAGAAGCTAATTTGTAACAACAGTTATATTCTTTTTGTCCCTATGTTATAAAAAAAAAACTCTATTTATATGTAGATTTAATAGTTAATTATAACGCCATTGTTTTCTTTTTGTGAAATATTTCAATATGTATTCTAGACCGGCAATTTTCCTTAACTAGGTCTAAACGTTAGATGGTTTGAATTTGAGAAAAATCAGACAGCTTTAATTTTGACAAGCTAAGCACGAATATTTAAAAAAAAATGTAAATGGGACTAACAGTTTTAGAGATATTGCGACTTCTTTTATACTAAAAATTGAGATTTTTGTCCTAAATTCTGCATACTTTTTAAAATTCATCCTAAATTTTTGCATTTTTGCACTAAGAAAACAGACAATCTATTTTTGATTTGAGCATAATTATGCCAATATTGGTTGAAGGATAACTTGTAAGTTTTCCTACAAACATCTCGGAAAAACAGAAAATTAACACAGTAAACTTGTTTTGCTTTTCAATTTTATACACAGGATAATTGAAGGAATATTAACTTTAACTTTTGATTTTCATTAATTAATGCTTTGCTTTTTTAGCACTAGGTCCAATAGTTTTGTGGTGCGAAATTTAAACAAAATCGGATTAGTTATCTCTTGGCAACCTGTGCAAAAAACCTCTGATATGTGGACGAAAAATTAAAATAAATTTAAAAAAATATATTTTGTGATACATCATCTCTAACTTCAGACATAATTATGATCAAATGCAGGCATGTTTTGTGTATCATTTGAGTTTAAGAACAAAAAATTCTAAGATAATTTTTAAAAATTTCTAGAATAGAGTAAAAATATGCCATTTTTAGTGAACATGAAATCGAAATACCTCGAATACGTTAGTCCGATTTCAAAAATTCTAAAATATTCGTGTTCAGCCTGCCAAAATTAAATGATCTGTCGCAAGTCAATTTTTGTTAAAGCAATTTAAGAATAATTTTCAAAAACAGAAAACATTGGTAGCGGGTTAAAGCTATCCGATTTTTCTCAAATTTGCACTAAATAACTTTTAGAAATAAGTCTACAATAATGAACAATAAATTGACATTTTTCAAAAAAATGTGTTTTTAATACTACTCGAAAAATATTAACTTGTTTGTTAACTTGGCCTTAAAAATCTTTAGCTTCTATATCTTTATATTTTTTTTTATTGGATTCTTCTCTCGACGTCTTCAAACTTATTTTTAAGGGACAAATTAGCAGAATTTGTAAACAAATTGTTCTTTTTTCTGAACAACTTAAAAGGGCGATTCGGCATACACTCCTGTAAAACCACACATTACCAAATAATGTGTTAAGTAACCTAACGTCACTGATGACGATGAGCCTAAAGTCACCAATTACTTTAGGCTCATCGCCTGTAAAATGCATTACCTAGTAGGGGGTTAAGTAACTGCTTACTTATATGACTACATGTTTGGGAAAAGTAATGTGTCTTTAAATAGATTTTTATCGTCACATAATAATGGGTTGCATTAATATAAATGAATTGTTGTGCCTCGAGTTTTTGTTTGTGATGTTAAAAATACTTATATACCTTACCGTCATGCTTACAAAAAATCACAAAGTAATGTGTCTAAATAAAGATTTTCAAAAAAATGTTTTAAATATTACTTTACGTTTCTATTTCGTGCATTATGTAATTGATGATTGGTAAGTTAATATTTAATGTTTTGAAATAATGTAAAAGGTAATGATGGATATTTACAAGGTAATCCATGATTGTCCAATTATTGGTAACTCATTACTCTATGTTTGAAAATAATGCTGAAGGTAAGGAGTATTCATTACAAAGCAAACCCATTATCAGTAACTCATAAGTTTTTGTTGGAAAGTAATGCTACAAGTAAGGATTATATATTACATGGTAATGCATTACTTTATCGCACCCAATAACAAAGTTTTCCTGGGACTGGTATTTCCGCCTTACAATCAAAAAAAAACCCACTATAAAAATTAGTAAAACGTCTTGTAAATCAAGTATACTATTTTTCAGCAAATTTTTTATGTACTATTTTCAAAACAATTTTAGTTATACTTATTCAGCACTTAACTGCTTTGAACTAATGTTTTACTAATATTTTACTAATTCATTTTGCTAAAAAGTTGTGCTGATAAGCAACATTAAAAGTGTGGACGACAACCAGATTGAAAGATCTACGCAGAATGAAGTAATGTCAGGATGTAATGACGAGGAACGGGTTTTTTATATATAATAAAACAAAAGGACGACACAAATGTGTATATTTATACATATAAATTGCGGTTTAAAAAAACTTAAGTTTTGTGTTGTCACCGGCGTGTCAAAGTAATTGTCCATTATTCAAAATAAAAAACAAAATAAAATGTTTAAATTTAATTAAATGTGTATTTATAACCCAAATGATTATAGTGACTATTAATGTAGTGTGGTCAACTTGCAAACAAATATACGTACAGGTAGGCAGACTAAAGCGAAATACAAGGACACACATCTTACGTAACTTTTGATGTTTCCTTTTTCTTATTGCAAAAAAAGTGGTATATTTCATATTTCGGTTTGTTTCTAGAAAGACAAAGAATGATGTAAGACCACAAAAAAATTATCAACCCAAAATATCTAATTAAAGATTTGATTTGAATTAAATTTGTTTCTAAACAAATATTTAATTGAATCAATTAATATTTGAATTGACTTTTAAATATATATTTCATTTCAGACGTAATTCTCAAATTATTTTTTCATACACTGTATCTTAAACAGAAAAGTTTCAGTATAAAATACCAAATGCATTTGAAGTTTACAAACAAAACAAGCACACACACAAACTTACATCCAGATGCAGCATTAACAAAAACACACATACCAACGTATCCGATCACACACCTTTTTTGTGAGTATCATATTTTTTTTTGTAGAAGTTATTTATAGCTTTTTTTCCTTCCTAAGTTTCAATAAAAGTTTTAATTGATATTATCATTACCGTGATGGGTGCCAAATCAATTAAAATAGTAATTGATTCAATAAATTTTTTAATTGAAACCCGTTTTTAGTTTTTTCTGTGTAGTTGAAAGAAAATTTGTCGTCAATGTAGGATTATGAACATTTTTATATTTTGTAACGTATTGTAAATTATTTTTAAAATAATAACAAAAAAATTTTAAGATTTTCAGCAAATGAATTAATTTTTGTACAAATTTTTTGAGTTTTTTCAGTCTACTAATATTCAGAAAAAACTAATTTTGTTGCTAAAAATCAGGTCGCTAATTTTCAGCAAAAGATTATGCTGATATTAGCAATTATTTTGCAAGCACCCTCCAGACTAAAATTTTGCTGACTCAGCAAAATTTTTTGCTTATTTTACTAACTTTTTTCAGTGTACGCTAAATTCCGTTTACGGCTGTTTTTTAATTTTCATTTGACATTTTTGTGTGGAAAAGATGATAAATAAAACAAATTCGATGATATTTCACAGAAATAAGAAATCGTATTGTTCAATTATGCATTAAAATTAGTTAAAATTCACATGGTACCGATTTTCATTGCACTGTGATTCTATTAAAGTTATTTTTTGTGTGATTTTGCATTATAATGATTTGAGTGGACGTTACATGCTATTATTCAATGTAAAAAATCATTATTTTTAGTATAACAAGTTAAATATTAAAGAACGAAACTTCAGTGGTCAAATTTTTAGCTCAATGCTAAATTCGATTAATTTTTAATGACTGCGTATGCGCTTACGCAAATGCACTAATTTAAGGTTTAGAGAGTTCTTAAAATAAGCTTTCTGAAAAGCCCAAACGAATTGACTTATTTTTTGTGAAAGTTCTAACAAATTTAAAATTAAACACATGCATATTTATTAATCGTACGAAACTCAAGTTGCATTAACTTCCGGGCCCTTGTAATGATACTTGCTTGATTGCCAACAATTTGGTTCAGTTCAATCCAATTCATTCATGATGCTATGAAGGGATTTTTAAAAGTTCACAAAGACTTTGTAAAAAGAAACTCATTATTTATACACATATTGGCTTCCTAGTTGAATTGTGAAATTATGAGAAAGAAAAATATATTAAAATATGAATGATTTCATTTCATTTTATTTTACTTTAACTGCAAACCACATGCGATCAGTGTTGCCAGGTTTGTTGAGCATAAAATCGTCTAATTTTCTTCATATTTTCAAAAATTGTAAAAAATTTGCTAAAAATTGTCAAAATAAAAAATATTTTTTTTTATAAAGCCCGCTAACTTATCTCAAATTATCCAAAGTTTTGGGCTTAACCATAGCTATGAATGTTAAAATAATATGGAAATATCTGTGGTTAAAGTTAAACTATGATTATTTATAGAAACGTTACTCATTCTAAGACCCGATTACTAGATGTCCCGTTAGGTACTAACTGGAACTTTAACTGTCACATTTGTTGTTGTTTTCCATATAAATTTAAAATTTTACTGTTTGTTAAATTTTAAGTAATCGGGCCTAAGTGGGATAAAGTTTTAATAACAAAAATAAAAAACAATATTGTAATTCACATTTCAAGTGCTAACGTGCATTTGTTGTAATATAACACGATTTTTGACATTTTTCTATGGTTTAAACTTCGAAAATCATGATATTTCACAACGATAGCACTTTACCACTGAAACTGTTAATTACTTTTACATAATTCTGAGGACAATATTTCAGTAGCATAATTTTTAAATCTTAAATTTGGACTTCCATTAACAAATTAAAATTTATTATAAAATTCATTTGATGGCACAGATTCTGAATTTTTTTACTATTTCATGTTTTTCATTTTGGGTTCGGTTTTGATATTTCTAAATATAAAAATTCAGAAATTGTTTATTACTACATACTCCATTTTCTAATATAAATTGTCAATATCTAAAGTTTCGATTTGGAACACTGTAGTTATATTATTAGGCCTGTGTTTTAAGCACCGGATTTACTTCTCTTAAAATTTATTTTGTTCGACCTTTAAATATTTCTTAAATAAAAATATTCTAGCTCAAATTCCATCCTTTTTTTTTTCTTTAAAAAAATATTTTATTTTTATCTAATCTCACACAAATTAAGTTTTATAAAAATGTAAAAAAAAAAATGTTATAAAAATGTTAACACAGAAATTAAATTAGGCAAAACCAAACCCGAATTTAAATTAAAAATAACTCTGTTTTGTATTTAGTTTTATTTAATTCCAGTATTTGCATATTAGAAAATAAATGTTACATTTCGACAATAGATTTTTTTAATAAATAATAAAAATCCAAAAATAGATCCGGTGTTTTTTTAAAAATGTATGTGTCAGTATGTTCAGATGACGTATTAAACGTTTGTCAAAAAATCGTCATTTTGCAATCAAAACTCGTCAAATCCTTATTTAGTTATTTTGGGTACTAAAACTCGTCACAATGACGATAAATCGTCAAACCTGGCAACACTGCATGCAATTTCTAAACTTAAAATATTTTACATTTTGTCTCAGTCTATCTCTAAAGATGTATTGTAGATTCTTCAAATAATGTATAAATATGGGCACTGTTGCCAACTTTTTTCCTACAAATATTGCTATATCAAACTAAAAAATATTAAGAAAATCGCTAAATTATAAAATAATTTAAAAATTTGAGATAAATCGTTAAGTTTGTAGCACTTTTCAAAATATGTTCAAAAAAAAATTACCAAAAAAACCACCAAATTTTTTTAAACTTTTTGAAATTTTCCTAAAAATAGGAAGTGTTTGAACTTTTAAAGTTTTGCTTAAAAATTTAGCGATAAATCGCTATAAAAAATAGCTCCACAATACGGACAAGTAAATAAATGTATAAAAATGCTAAAAAAAAAAAAAAACAAGAAGTCACAGCTGATATGCAGAAAATCGCTAGATTTTCCGGCAATAGCTAAATCATGTTTTATCCAGCTAAATGCGTTTAAAAAAATCGCTCTATTTGTAAAGAAAATAGCTAAATTGGCAACAGTGAATACATGAATGTTTTTGGTAAAATCATGTTGAATCGCTGTCTTTTAATGTCGATTGTGTTTGATAGTAAAGGAATTGTATTGCACGAAAGCTGCACGCGAATAATTACGTTGGTTAAAAATGTCAAACATTAAATGTGAAATGATGTGAATTTAGTATGACAATAGTTTTTGTAACAAAAAAAGGTATTTGCATATAAAATAACTAAAAAATTTGTAATTTTTAATGGTTAAAAAGTTACACTGAGAGAAATATCTGCATGATATCAATACATTTTTGCATTAGATCTATGAAATGTCACTGGAACTTATCCATTCAAACTTTTCATTAATTTAATGTAGTTTTTCATAAAATTTTATGAATAATTTCATTCTATTTAATAACAATATTATACGCCTAATAAAAAAGTTTCATTAAAAATTATGAAGCTTTTTCATAAAATTTAAAAACTTTTGTTAATTTTTGTTAGTTATTTAATAATAGAAGATTATGTCGAGTTTTTAAATATTCTCGTTTATTTTATATTTTTTACTTTTGATATGTTCATTGTTTGAAAATAATAAATAGAAAATTTCATTGTATCTATTAAAAAATATTTTTAAAATACCGAAAAATTGAATAATAATTTTAAAATGCCGAAGGAATAGAGCAAAATTAATCATTAATAAGTTTTTTGTTAAAGCTCTGGCTATTCTGAAGGCACTAGCTTTTTTAAAATTGATGAGAGGTTGATACTAGTATCAACCTAGCTAATATGTTAGATTAGATTATATGGCACTATGCACCGCAACCAACTTAGGTCTTTTGTGCTGCCTAAAGTTACCCTAAAGATTCAAGCTACCTATAAAGCCAATAATCCTATTACGCAAAATCTTCATAATGTCCGAAGGGGAGACAAAGCGATCGCCAAGAATCTTGGCACGCCTTTCACAAAGCCTCGGACATTCGCAAAAAACATGCTCCGATGTCTCAGCTACCAGTTTGCAAAACCTACACTCATCCGTGTCCGAAAGACCCCTTTTGCGCAGGTGGTATCTGAGATTGCAGTGTCCAGTCAGACAGTGTCCAGATGACACCTCATAGGACATTAAAACCCTTAATGACGCCTGACTGTCAGAAAGAATGTAGATGCGAGATCTAATAGTGCCCCTTCGTACACTCCTCCGCGCAGACACAGATAGCAAAAATCTCTGCCTGAAAAATGGAGGGGTATCTACCTATGGGTAAGGCCCGTTGGAAACCTGGTCCATAGACACCCGCACCAGTGTCACCATTCGCATGCTTTGATCCATCTGTGAACCATATCTGAGAACCCCGCTCTGGCTCCCAGGATCTGTTGGTCCACATGGCCCTGTCGAACAGCATCACTTTAAAGTTCTAGCTAATGTTTGACTAGCTTTAATTTTGTAAATATTCGGATGTTGAAAGCTCGTTATAAATTAAAAATAACAAAAAAAAAAATCTCCATGTACATAAACACAAAAAAACTAATAAAACTGTAAAATAACTGTTAAAAACAGTAGTTTTTACAATTTGTGTAGTCGTTTTATGTTCATTGTTTTTATTGTTTTGTTTCTCGTTTTATTGTTTTATGCATTCATTTAAGGCCAGTTGTTTTTGATCGCTTTGATAGTCGTTTATACTACCATTGTAGTTGTTTTATCAATAGTTAAAAATTACTACATGGTTAGTCATAATATGGTATAAAAAATACAGTCATCGCTTTTTTAACTACAATTGTAGTCATTTTAACTGTAATTTTTAGTCGTCTCTACCTTCTTATTTCCTGAGTGCAGAAAATTAAGTGAGATATTCCGGAATTTTTTAAAATTAAGAAAGATTAAGTAACAAAAGTTGTAAAAAGCATTTGTTATTTTTCAAAATTCGAAATAAGGACACACAAAGAATTTTGGCGAACGAAAAATTATAAAAAATTGAACTAAACTAATGAAACTTTTTTCACAAAGCGAACGAACAATTTCATAAAATTATAGAAAAGCTTATAAAACTAATTTTTTAATGAAACTTCTTCATTAACTGAATGAAACTTTTAACAAATAAAAAGATATTTATCATTACATTTTATTTCATTTATTTAATGAAAAGTTTCAATTGACGAGTTTCACTGCAACTGCATTGCTTCAATGCAAAAAATTCATTAATATTATGTAGGTAGATAATTGTCTCAGTGAAGAATATTTTTGTCTCAATAAAAAAGTTTTCATTAATTAAAAATGTATCTTTTTTGTATAGCGTTATTATTTCGAGTGTAAGACAAGTGGGTGAAATGATAAAAGCCTTGTCAACGACATTATTGTTTATTGGACAACATTGTTGTTGTACAAAATAAAAAAAAAAACAAACGGAAATTGTTAACAGTAGCAACACTTGTTGTGTTGTTGATATAAACATTGCTCTCAATGTATTGTACAGGAAGAAGGAAACCCTTCGACACTACAATGCCATGGTACACACTCGAACAAAGCAGTGTCAGTACACTCATAGAAAAAAGTTGGTAGAAAAATTAGTAACGCCGTTAGTAATCCAACTTTTCAAGTTTTAAACAAATTTTTAGTTCAAATTGAGATTTTAGTTAAAAAATTTGCTATTTTGGCTTGATGAAAATCTAACTTTTTAACTAATTTTTATTGCTGACTTTTCTAAAGTCTAAAAACATTATTTTAATAATCAAAAACAGCAGAGATTGTTATAATGCGATATTTGCGTTTCAGTATTTGCGTATTTTTCCATATTGCGTCAGTATAAAAAAGACAACTGAAGTGGACACGTCGCACAGTGCGACATTGACAACAAAATTTTTGGGGAAATTAAGTATTATTTAAGAAATTGCTTAAATAATTTGAAGAATTTTTATGAAATTTTGTAAAAAAAAATATTATTTGTGTACCATTTTGTAAAAAAAATTGTACACAAAAACCTCGAAGATAATTATTGATGGGCGGTGTACGCCCACTTTTTTATAACAGATATTTAAGCTGTGTTGGTCAACCTTGGGCTAGATTTCATTTTTTGACTTATGTACATGGTAAAATTAACTCTATACTGTAACAAAAAGGGGCGTGGTTCACCCACTATTTGCAGTTTTATAAATTTATTACACACAAAAACATTTAACAAACTGTATTTACATTTATTATTTAAATAAAAAAACAAGTAAAATTATAAGAATTACACAAAAAAAAAAAAATAATGAATTAATATTTTTTAAGCAATTCATAAACAAAAAGTTTTTTCCATTGCGAATTCTACGAATTTAACAATTATCCAATTTTCCCATATTTTATACAACAACTAAACATCGTTAAAAAAATGTAATGCCGTTAAACAAGGGTTTGGTGTAATAACACATTACATAATTATTCAATTTAATGTGCAATATAAGTGTATTTTTCATATAGTTTAAAACTAAAAGTCTCTGGAATTTAAAAAAAATCAAGCAAAAAGTCCGTTTTAGACGTTCACTAAACTTTAAAATTCTCTATAAATCGCAAAAAAATCGCCAGCAAACATGGTTTAATCTCTTACTAGAGACATTCCAACACCTACCACATGTATAGGTCGTGTAAGGGAGCGTGAGGAAACTATAGTTTTATTCCAACGAAGTTTCCGTTTTTTTTTTAAATTTTTAATTGTTTTTTGTTTTTAATAAATGACAATAAGTTTTCGATTAAATTGAAAAATGAACACGGATTTAAAAGCTAGATTAAAAATGCTGTATTTAAAAAAAAATGGACTTATAACTCCAACAACAAAAAAGTTATAAGTGTTTGAAGTTGGGATGGTGCTCAAAAATATATTTTATTTCTCAAAAGTCTATTACAAGATGTGACTTTAAACTCCTGTATCAAATGAAACAGCACTGTTTTCGTCATATTATGTTTATTTCCATAGTATATGGATTGTTTGCTGTCACATTAATTTAAATTATAACAATCCGCCAACTTTTATTTTTCGTTTTTTGTCGACCTAGATTGGCCAAATGTCGCACTGTGTATTAGAAAAATAAAACTTAAAAAAAAAAAGTAAAAAAGGGAAAGATTTTTTCTGAACTGAAGGACTATAATAAATGGTTTTTGTGTTTAGGAAATAATTTAATGTAATGTTAAAAAATAAAAATTTAAAAAATATATTTCTATTAACAGTGAATATTTTTTGCAAGAATTAAAAAAATCAGTGCTTGTCGAATAATTTTTCTATTATTTTCAGTTTTTTAGATTACGCTTTAATCTTTGCTTAACCCAGTAACCTCGATTTGGTTAGCAGTAACTACATTTGTATGCTTCCAAAAGGGTGCTTTACCACCTTGCATACAATAAAGCAATTAGGGAAGCCATTTCGTTGTGCTTTCCTAAATGCCTTCTTTGATGCAGTAAATAATGCATACAATAAAGCAGTTAAGAATGCATACAATGTTTTTAATACACAAAAGAAGCGCTTCTCATTGTCTACGAAGGCATGCGTTTACTGCTTCTTAAACCACATTAAAGAAGAGATTTTCACTTGCTTAAAACAGACATACCAAGTGGGACATCGCGAACAATTCTTCTGGATTTGCTTTGGAAGCACTCGGTATAAAAATAATGCCTTCCTGAACTGCTTCTTGATAAACACTATTTTTTGCTGGGATGGCATTCCGATGTACATTCAAAAATAATAGAGGGCGCTTAGTGTACATGCAAACAACTAAAAATTTAACTAAAAATAACTAAAATTTAGTAAATTTTCAGTTTTTTTTTGCTGTTTTTATTTTACTAATATTTAACAAAATTATTCTGCTATCTTGACTACTTAAGTAACTTTTTTAGTAAATTTGTCTGCTATTTTTACAGGCTTATTTGTATGAGTGTATATTCGAAAAGGGTAGTTCAGACAAAATATCATTTACGCAGCCCATCAGTTGATTGGAAATTAATAAAAAAAAAAATCTTTGTATCTACTTCGCAGGTGTTCCAGAATTAGGTATTGGCAAATAAAAATACTCTACAAAAAGTGAGTACAGTAGAATCTCACAAATTAGAACTCTCACAAATTAGAACCGTCCAGAAATTAGAACCGGCCATTCCAATGTATTGTACGCTCTGAAATTAGAACCTGTGGTTCTAATTTCTGGAAGTTTTTTTATTTTGTTTTGCATTTTCACTATAAATTATTTGTTTTGCTCATTGAAGTAAAAATAAAACGGGGAATCCAAGAGTTATTCGTGGTGAGTACAATTCGGTTTGTACAAAATTAAATACCTAATAATAAAAAAAAATGTTGGAGGTCATCTTCCATCGTTTGAATTAGGCGATCGGTGTGTATTTAGTCCAAAAAAAGTTTCGATTTTTTTAAGGAGACCAAAAAAAGTTTCGATTAGATTAAGGAAAGAAAACTACTAAAAATTTTTTTGGAGTAATTTTGGTCCATCACAGCATTTCAAAATTTGAAAGAAATGTTTTATTTTTTGATGAAAATCCGTTACACGTTTTTAAGTATTTCCTATAATTCAAGAAAACTAATTAAAAAAATTTTTTGGATGGTATCTTTCATCTGATACAAGAGTTTAAAGTTAGCTCGCATAGTGTATTTTGTTAACCACTTGAACCTTTTCACAAAATTGGTGTAAAAAGTTGCGTAATTTGGAGTAGATAACGGAAAAAATATTTATTTTAAACTTCCGTGAATCCATTTTGGTCCACCACAGCATTTCAAAGTTGAAAACTAGTCACTTTTTTAATTAAAAGCTGTTAAATGTTGTTTAGAATTTCCTATAATTACATTCGATGGTCATCCTTGGTTTTAACGAATTTTAAAAAAAGTTCCCACTTTTAAATGCTGTGGTGGACCAAAATTATTCCACGGAAAAGCAAAAAATATTTTTTCCAATTTTGTGAAAAAGTTCAATTTGTTAAAAAATACACTACGATAGCCAACTTAAGACGCTTGTAGGAGATGAAAGATACCCTCCAAAATTTTTTATAATTATTTTTCTTAAATTATATGAAATACTTAACAACGTGTAACGTATTTTCATAAAAAAAAAACTAAAATATTTGGTTCAAACTTTAAAATGCTGTGGTGGACCAAAATTACTCTACAAAAATTTTAGTAGTCTTCTTTCCTTAATCTACTCCACATTGCGAAACTTTTGACATCAATTTTGCGAAAAAAATCGAAATTTTTTTTAGACAAAATACACTACGATCGCCAACTTCAAATGCTGGTAGGGTAATTAAAAATTAATTTTGCTCTAATTAATTTTTAATTACGCGTCCTTTGAGACCTAACGCGAAGCTGAACTCCAAAAATTGCAGAATTCGGGACAACTTACTACACAGGTATACATCTGACCGTAGGATTAAAATATACTTTTCGAAAGGCTTGAGGTCCGCTGAATCCGAATCTGATCTCAGAATTTCTCCATTATATCTTAACATAAAGTTTAGAAAAACCCAGTTTATTTGCTATATTCGGGACGGTATAATATCGTTATATGACTTTTTCACAAAATTTGTTCTCGTCGCGATGTTATATCTCGAAAATCTGATCTGATGGAGAAATTCTGGGATCAGATTTGGTTTCAGCGGACTTCAGGCCTTTAGGAAAGTAAGTTTTAGTCCTAGGGCCTTAATATCGTTTTATGACTTTTTCACAAAATTTGTTCTCGTCGCGATGTTATATCTCGAAAATCTGATCTGATGGAGAAATTCTGGGATCAGATTTGGTTTCAGTGGACTTCAGGCCTTTAGGAAAGTAAGTTTTAGTCCTAGGGTCTTCACCTCTCTGAAATGTGTATACCTGTCAGTCATAACTTTTAAATTTGTGTACAGATTTTTTTTAATAGGTTTTTCTGAAATCAGAAATACTCACTTTTTGTGGAGTATTTTTTAGTCAATACCTAATTCGCTGATTGGTTTTAGAAAATATTTCAACTTTTATTATAACTTGTTGGTGAAATGTAAATCACTTTACTGCAGATTTTGACTAGAAAAACGTATGAAAGTGGTTAAACTCAAACAAAGTTAGTTTTTTAATTGAAAAAATTTAGGGGGTTATTTTTGTGGTAAAGTAAATCTAAGGATGTTTCGGACAATTTTGGGGTATTTATTAAAAGGTACTTGTCAACACTGAGAGCCACACACATCGTGCTCGAGGTGACCAAATCGACTAAAATATATATTTTGTTGTGCTTTTTATCGAACTTTTTTTTTTAATTTTGTTGTACATAGCTTTATTTCTAGTTGTACAGATTTCTTTCAATGAGTGTAGTCACGGCAAAGATATATATTTTCTTTTACAAAAAACTAAATATTCGGAGGTGTTCTCAAAAAACGAATTCACATAAAATTATTTGTTTTTCTACAGCAACAACATATAATTTTATGTGAAAACGAATAATTTTATTTGGATTAGTTTTTCAAAATACCCCCGATAGAGTACAAAATACTAGTTTACACTTACCTCTGTCATTATGCGTCACCGTATTACCCTGCGTTAGTAATATTTGTGATTCTAGTTCTTGAAGTTCGGATTTTAGCTCAGCTATTTTAATATTACTCTTTTTAACAATGGCAGCAACATCGTTCAATGAACGACGATCTTTGGCAACTTCTCTCAGCTTTTCAGCTCCTTCTTTAATTTTTAACTCTTTGCGTATCTCCCGACGTATTGCCTCTTTGATTTCTTCAAGACGACTGGGTAAGGCGCTTTCCGGTAAATTATCTGTGAAACCATATTTGTAGCTAAGCTCATATAGTACTGGATGCTTTATATAATCTCCCTAAAAATAGAAAAGTATTTGAAAAGAAAAACACAACAATTAGTTTTAAAATTTAAGTTAAATATGTTACGATATGTTATGGCCACAGTGTCATATGAAATTAACAAAATGTAAAAAATGTCAATATGTGATATTAAAAATGGCCCATAGATCGGCCCCTGAGCACAGCCCTGAAAAACTATGAAGGTAGTAATAAAGTAGGATCAAGTGGTTACCCAATCCACCAGGTCGGATATTGTTTCCTCTTCCAAGATGGCCATAGCTTCGGCCCTGAGCACAGCCCAGAAAAACTTTATATGCAGTCATGAACTAGGATCAAGTCGTTATCTAATCCATGTGGTCGGATCTCGTTTCATCTTTCAAAATGGCAACCGTTTGATATGAAAGTACCAAAATGTTAAAAATTTTAAAATGTAATATTAAAAATGGCCCATAGATCGGTCCTTGAGCATAGCCCTGAAAAACTATGAAGGTAGTAATAAAGTAGGATCAAGTGGTTACCCAATCCACCAGGTCGGATCTTGTTTCCTCTTCCAAGATGGCCACAGTGTCATATGAAATTAACAAAACGTAAAAATTTCAATATGGAATATTATCATTGGCCCATAGCTTCGCCCCTGAGCACAGCACTGAAAAACTTTATATGCAGTCATGAAATAGGAACAAGTCGTTATCTAATCCACGTAGTAGGATCTCGTTTCATTTTCCAAAATGACAACTGTTTCATATGAAAGTACCAAATTGTTAAAAATTTTAAAATAGGATATTCATAATGGCCCATAGTATCGAACCTAACCGAATTTCGAAAAATGATTGTCAGTTACATTTGTTATTTAATTTTTTAATAAATAAAAAATTATCATTAATTTTTTCACTGAATTATTTGCTTTATTACAAATTTACAATTATTATTTCATTTATACGACAAAACACACATATAGTTTTTTTTTCATGTTTTGTTATTTTTCTATTGAGAATTAAACAGCTGATGGTAAAATTGACTGAGAATGAGAGAGAAAAAAATTTGCTAATGGTATCATTCCTTGGTGAATTTCAATAAAATGGAATTTAACTATGAAATTTATCTTCACATACATTTTAATGGGTATAACTCCGGAACAGTAAGAGCGAATTAAAATCTTTTTTAACAACATTATTTAGTATTTATTTATTTTTTTAAACTGCGTCATTAGTTTTTTTTTTTTAATTTTAGTATACATTTTAAAAGTTATAAAGCGTTATTTACAAAATTTATTTAAAAAATACGAAAAAAAAATTAAATATATCGTACGCAAATGTCCAAAAAAGTATTACCGAAACTTATGGTTTATGCACATAAAAATAAAATTTGAATATTTGTCTTTAAAAATATTGACTTAGAAGCTAAGAAAATTTTTTGTTATTGACCAAGTTGTAAATAAAATTCAAAAACGTCGAAAACCCCCGATTTTTGGGGATTTCTGAAAATATCTCAAAAATACCCCCTAAGTAGTCAAATTAAGCTAGAACAAAAAAAATTTGGGACACACTATTCTACATATTTGATGTGTTCTATAAAGAGTGAATAATAAAAAAAAACGTGTAAATGTTATAAACAAAACTATAACAACAAAAAAATAAAAACAACAAGAGGTTTCTAAAATTACCGTTAATATGAAATCAAAGGTGGTCAACGGCAACAGCTACCAGTTGTTGTAAGTTAGTTGTAAACACAAATTGATGGTGATGGTTGGTAATTACTCTGCAGTTACGTTTATGACGATGATTATGAAGATACAACAACAATAGTTGGACAAACGGATGGATGGATGAATGTTGCAATTTTCATAAAACATTTGTAACATAAACATAAATACAACAGTAGAAAAATAAACACTGTTGTAGTACCTACACATATAATGACGAAATATTTCTTATGATATTTTTAATAAAGGCATTCATGTCAGAAATTTTGGTCTTGGAAAAATGCAAAAGTGTAAAATTTCTCAAAAACCCAACAACAAACAGAAAGAAAATAATAATTTCCCTTAAGTGTTGTAAAATTGTCTGGGTCAAAGAGATTGCGAAATTGTCAGGATAAAAATTACTCAAAACATTTGTTTTGTATAATATTTTATAGCGTTGCCAACATTGAATGCCAGACGAATGAATAGTAATAAAAAATTCAAATCTAAATAATTAAAAAACATATAAATATTAAACAAAAAATTAATTATAAAATTAAAAATATTAAAAAAGAAGTAAAAAATGCAAATAAAAGGAAAGACACATCAAAAAAGTGCAACAATGCTGAAGTACTCTGAAAATTCGTATTTTTTTTTTTGTCTGACAACGCTGTACAACACATTTTTTGGGGGTGAATATTTCCTATGCCAGATGAATGTATTAGGTTAGTATAGTAAAACCACAAAAGGGTTTAGTCATGTGTGGGTACAGTCAAATTTTATGTCCGTTTAAAGATTTCAATTTTTCGCGAACACTGTATTGAATAAGACTCCACACAGGAGCAAACGCTTTCGGGCTTTTACTATACTAACCTAACAGAAGCGTTCGCTATAAGAGTCATCCACCCCCAAGACCATGACCCTCATTTTGTTTCATATTGTAATCGAGATTTTGGGGTATGACAAAATATGGCTTTTTTGAGAAAAGTTATATTGAATTGTGTGTTTTTCTATGTACCCTTCAGCTTAAATCTAAAAATTTTTAGAAGAAATAAAGTTAGATCTTGTCTAAAAACTTGAGTTGGAAAACCAGAAAAATGGAGGTTTAACACAACTGCTTGCATTTTCGCAATCATAATTGATAAAAAGAGGCTCACGTCAGCAATAGTGTAATTTCGCAATTTTCCATTTTTGCAAGAGGAAAATGTCTGACATGACTACCCTTAGTGGTATAGTGATGAATTGTGGTAAACAATGACGTTTTTTATCTAAAATACACATAAATACGAATACGCAAGGGAATGTTCATAAATGTGGCATGATCTCTATAGTGGACTTTTCGTTTTTTCCTCTTGACAGTTCTGACATATTCATTGTCAGAACTGTCGTTAAGTTCAATTTCCGCTACCAATTTTATATGCATTAAGTGAGTTTTTTATTTTAGATCCACATCAGAGTACATTTTCGCTAATGTGAACCTTTTGATTTGATGAGATCTATATCAAAAAAAATGTCCAAAGATTTGGCCTATTGAACTGATGTATTTGGATTTGGAATATTCCAATTAGTTTTTTTTTTTTATATTGCCCAAAAAATCATATGTCGGGCCACATTAGGGAACATTCCCTTACATAAATGTAGTACACAAAAATATAATAACTATATTAAATTCGGACATATATTATATTGAACATATAAAGGGATTTGTTTTGCAGGAAACTTTATTACCTCCATATCAGTATCATAAAATACTGACGATGCATGTGTACTGACAGTGACACAGACAGTACCCCGCCTCAACGATTTAAGTGATCCTTTGGAAATTTTTCGTACTCGAATTGATTTTAATGATCTTGAACGTTGTAAATCCATATCTGGTGCTGAATTGTGTCTGTGACGTTGCGAGACCGTAGCGGAGGTGGGGGAGGGCGGTTGATTTTTATTGCTGTTGTTGTTGTTGGGGCTGGGAGAAGCGGTTGGTGAGAAGTTATGTGACGTCAACACACTTAGGTGGGTTTTAATACGTAAAAATAAATTATGCATATGGGCGTACAGGAAGGATTCGATTTTAATCAGTTTTGCCAATTAAGCTTTTTTCCCCTAGCTATATATTAGATTTTGTTTTAGCATGTTTATCGTTAAAATTTTGCATTTAAGATTTTTGATTTGCTTAGCATTTTTTAATTGATATTTTCTTCAAAATACTGCAGCTTCTGAAACTGTAAATCAGAAAATATCAAGTGGAATTCGGAAAACTTCAATTGAAATTCAAAAATTTCATTTGAAATTCAGAAATTATCAATTGCATTTCAGAATTTCCAATTGAAACTCAGAAAACATCAATTGAAATTCAAATTTTGCGTTGCAAATTTAGAAAATATCATTTGAAATTAGGAATCAATCAATTAAAATTCAGAAAATATCAATTGAATATCAGAAAATATCATTGAAATTCAGAAAATAAAAACTGAATTTAAGAAAATAAAAATTTAAATTCAGAAAATAAAAATTGAAATTCAGAAACACATCAATTGTAATTTAAAAATCATAAATTGATTGAATTTCAAATAGATAATACGAATATCAATGGAAAATCTGATTTTTAATTGATAATTTCTGAATTTCAAATCGAAATTCCAAATTTCAATTGATATTCAAATTCGAATGGAAATTTTGAATTTCAATTAATATTTTCTAAATTACAATTGCAAAAGTTGTAGAGAGTATTTCGGTTAATGTTTTTTTTATATTATAAAAAAATTTAATAAATCAATAGAGGTCAACAACTAACACTTCACTTTTTTAACAAACTGAATATTTTGAAAACTGTTTTAAGTAGCAAAGTTAAAAGAGCGACCACGATACCATACAAATATATTGAAGCACAAATTTCTGGCTCAAGTCAACTATCGCAAAGGTCCATTTCATTTAATTTGGTACATTTTCAATCTAAACTCACCGTATCCAACTTGAGTCCAAATTAGTTGAACGTAAACGTAAAGTAATTCTTTTAATTAATGTTAAAAGAGTAAAAATAAAAAATATACTCCTGTTGTTGTTGTTGGGTCTCTTTTTAACACATTGAACGGAGAAAAGTAGAGAAAATGTATTCTTAACATAATTTGCTGTTGCTTATTAATACGTTAAAAAGAGACAACAAGTTTTCTTTAGTCAGTCATTGAACAGTTTTAATAAGGATCCCGATTTTGTTCTCTTATATGAAAGTAAACGGTGACTTTGGCATGCGCTTGTCATAGGAGGTGGAATTTTCCACCTTTAGAGCTCCTTGTAACATGCCGGAGAACTTGCCGAAGACAACATATCAAAATACTGGTTTAAGTGAATACGCAACAGAACAAGTTAAAAGTACCTATCAAGCAACTAGTCTTATATTAGGCATTATTTGATATGTTACAGGACCAGTGCGCAATGATATACCTATCTAAGTGTACATACCACATGATTGAAGAAAAATATATTCGATACAAAACTAGTCACATATTAATCGCAATGTGTTATGTTGCAGATCTAGTACAAAATTAATAGTTTCGTAGCATTACACTGGACTGTTCAAAGTGAACAAGTCAGAGGGAAAATAAAAATTAATTGGCATGTTACCTGACACTTTTTAGTTCCGCTTGTGTTATATTATATACAGGTTACAAAAGAACACGAACGATCCAGATAAGTTCAGTACTTTTCCAAAATATTATTCCCAGCTTTTATAAAATTGCAAAAGTCACATTTTTTTTCTTTTTAAACATGTTTATTTTCTAATAAATAGCGGAAACAAGAATCGTCCCAATTGCCGTTTTTGGGTCGAACTCTTCTGTCGGAATCTATTTTAAAAAACTTTCTCCGATCCCTTTATATGGAACGAACCTGTCACTTTTATATGGCGTTGTCAAAGGAGGGTACAATTGACTTATGTGACATCCAAGTCAGAAATTGCCAATGACACAAAAAATCAAGCACTGGCATACCACCGGCTAACCGAGAAATTGTAAATAAATTACTGGTACAACACTTGTTTAAGACGTTTTATTAGCGTTTCCAAAAATAGTTTTGCCAGTATTTATTTTATAATAATTTCAGTGGCCTACAAAAAAAAAACAGTGGCAAAGAATTGGCTGAGGCTATTACTGTTTTCCTAAAGTGTTTTTCCAGTGCTATCCAGTCAGAAATTGTCAATGACTCAAAAGACTACCCACTGGTAGAACATTTATTTTATAAAAAAGTTCATGCTTTGTTAAAAAAATTTTGTGGTCAGAAGGTTCGTGTTGTGATTTTTTAATAACTTTTAATATTTTATATATATATTAAACTGAATTTTATGGTTTTTGAAAAGCTCTTTAAGAAACACTTTTTTTGTTTTCCCCAACACACAGTAGGATATATGACAAAATGTTTGGAAATAATTCGGTCATGTCTTAGTAGTCCGATTGCAACAAAATTTGAAACAGGCATAAGTGAAGTAATATGATGTTGAACCTCCCTGACTCCCGGGGGCGGCAATATGGCTCCCCAAAGTGGGATACTTTTTGCATAAACCATTTCGAGTGCTCGCCAATTTTTTTTGTTTCTCATCCGATTTTTAAAAAGTTAACAATTTGTAATCTGCTAGTTTAGCTGCTGTTCGGATTTTGTGGCCTCATGTATATTTAGGCTAAAACTTGATTTTTCCGAAGAACATGTAATTTTTCTCACGGATATATCTCGGAAACTAATTGGAATTTTGTTTTCCTGTCTTCGGCAAAATTGTAGTTATATACTAGGAGAAGAAAAAAGTGTGAAACAGACTAACCCGAAAAAACTGCATCTAGTGCCTCAAAATTGCTCAAATGTCAAAAAATTTTATTTTTTTATGTTTTTTCAGCATTTTTGGCCCGTTTTGTTGGTACATGTTTTCTAGACTATGTACGTAGTTGTAATTGCGTCAAAAAACCAACCAGGTTTTCGCTGCTTTAAACATAAAAATTGTAAGGAAATGAAAACAAGTCGAATTTCAAAGTGAAACGGAAAATCGGACAAATAACAATTTGTGGATTATTTGGCGAGCTTTATTAACAATGTGAGCAAAAAAGTAATCAGTATCACGAAGAACGTGTTTATTCTATGTCTGTTAAGTGAAAAAAAAAATCGCGACTAAAATTAGCACATCAAGGTTAAAAATCAACATTTTATTGAAAATCGTGTTTAAATGTTAATTTCGTGACGATTAAAGGAGAAAAAACAGCTAAAGTAAATGTATCATTCACAAAGGTTACCAAATGCAATTTGTAGTAGAAAAAATAATAGAAAATGGAACAAGGAATTCATTTTTATTACAATTTTCAGAGGAACATGGACCGTGAAGTAAACTAATTAAAAGTAGTCAAAACGCATACAAATTTTCCAAAAAATTATATAAACTTAAATACGTTCAAATAACCTTTACAGACATATTTTATGGAAAAGATAATTTTCTAGGTCTATCCGGAGAAGAATTTTGACTGTAGGATTAAATATATAGTGTATAAAAATATATTCTTAATAAAAACTTAAAGCTTTTGTTTCATTCCTTAAAGTGTTTTATTATTGCAAATTATGCTTGCCAGACGAACTGTTTTTTTTTTAGCAGTACGCGTACTAAACCTAAACAAGTACGCAAAAGTACTTTTTTTCTTGCCTCTGCCCTTCTTTTTGTACTTTTTTTTCATTAAAAACATTAAATAAGAATTTTTTTTTTTTATTTAATAACAAAAACTTTGTTCAGAGTTTAAAAAAGCAAATGCAGGTTATTTGAAACACCCTGTAACAAAGTCTCGTGTATGCTCACGTTTCAAGCTTTCACGATTTGTGTACATTTTGACGATTATTTTTTTAACAAAATGGAACATTTTTATCCAATGTTTGAATATTTGTCTCTATAATTTTCTGACAAAATTTTATATTAGCGGTATTTGCTCTTGGTAGCAAACTACCCTTGCAGACCTTTCAAAGCTTGCAGATCTTGTATAAATACAAGAGTATGCAAGACCACAACAACAAAATACATGAAATAAAAATATGCAAGACTTTTATTTATATGCAAGACGAAAACCTATTGCATATTCTGGGTCTTTCAAACCTTTCAAGCTTACAATACTTAACATCTTTTAGTTTTGCCGGAAAACAAAAAAAGAACAGAAATATTTCCAAAAAACATTTAATTTTCGTGTAAAAAAAAAAACAACTGATTTTAACACAAATTTTTATCAAAAAACAAACTTAAATAAAAGAAAAATACGATATTAATATAAAAATGGATCTTCTTTGATATTCACACAAAATAACAACAGAGTTAAAAATCCACTGAGAACGAAGAATAATGCCAACCTTTTTTATTTGAAAAAATCGCTAAAGTCTACTTAAAAATCGCTAGAAAATATATTTTCGTTAGAAATTAGCTGTTTTGTCAACATTGAAATGCTTGGGTTGTAAACATACAATACACACAAAAAAAAGACGCTCACGCTTTGTAGCATAAAATCATAGTATTAATGCAACCCTTGCATAAATGCTATCGAGAATGAATACCGCTATTGTTTCTTTTTATTTAAAACATCAACAAATGTGATAAAATAATCTTCAATCATACAAAAATTATTAGTTTACCCATTTAATGATAAACGATAGGAAGCAAAATCCAAAACTGTTAATTATTATTATTTATTATTATTATTATTATTATTATTATTATTATTTATGAGAAATTTCTGATTTTTGAATAAGTTAATATGCTATTTTAGACTCCAAGGATGTCTAAAATAGATTTGGAGGGAGCCACATTTTATGGATCTTAAAATAACTTATATGTTTACGAGGCGTAACGGTTTTTGAAGCATGGGTATCTTTTCTAATTCTAAATATGCCACAGATTATTTGTTTGGTTTGTTTTAGTTCTTAATTGCGTAAATTGTTACTTTATGTACAGAATTTTATGATTTTTTTTAAAAATAAAAATTTGTACTTTTGCTTAATTCTTTCCACTGTTTTTTTTCCTCGATATACTTTTTTTGTTGTCGATTTCATATTTGGCAACCCTACTGCAAATTCAACTTAATGTTTCTAATTAAGAGTAAATTGACTTTAGCATTTCACCCCGATATCGATATACTATATTCAATTTTTACCCTGATGTGCTTATTTTATTCGCGATTTTCACTTTTTCACTTAACAGACGTAGAATAACACGCTTTTAGTGATCCAGATTACTTTTTTTTACTCATATTGTCAATAAAGTGCGATAAATTAAAAACAAATAATTATTTTTCCGATTGACTTTGAACTTGGGTTTTTTTTTTATTTCTTTCAATATTTTATGTTATATACAGCGAAAAAGGGTAGGTTTTTGGCGCAATTATAAATACACGGTCTAGAAAACATATACCACCAAAAAAAATTCTCAAAAATTATGCTTTCAATGCAATGTCTTATTATGACAAATTCAATCTACTTTGTCCGCCTTTCCGTTTGACTCACTGTACGTGAGTTTTATTAAATGTACGTTTAGTAGACGTCGTCGGCAAATTGAAAAATAATTTCATATTAAATACATAGTATGACATTTGAATTTTTTTCAATTGACTTCTCAATTGACACTTTTTGATAATTTCAGTTCATTAATCAATAAATAATTGCTATTCAATATTATACAAGCCCATAAATATGTATGAATTGTAGAAAGTATTTCACAAAGCCATTTAAAAAGTTATAAAGAATTTCACAAAACTGGCGAATGAAAGTGAAAAAGGTTGAACAACGAAACAAATAATAAAAAAAAAAAAAAAAAAAGAATAATAGTAATAATTAACAACATAAACGGTATCACCTAACCAATTAACTGTGGCGATCGTCTCGATACAAACAAAAAACATACACAATAAGAAACGTCAGAAAATATTTAAAAATAAAACACACGTCTGTCTGATTGCCAAAAAGAGAAATTTTTGTCTAACTGTTTTTTTTTTTTGTTTGAATTTTTCTACTCTTTAATTAATACAAAAATAAAAATAACCAATACAAAACAGTAACAACAGAAGATTTATCTTACTAAACTATAATTTTAGTTATTCGAATTTCAAAATTCTTTCAATAAATACTGTCCTTTCACTTTCTAAACAAAATTTACTCTAGATCATTTTTTGGTTTTAACGAAACAGTTATATAAATTATTGTGTGTGTAATTTTAGAAAAATGCACCCAAATATTCTTTTTTATTCAAAAACTGAGTGTTTTTTTTTTTTAATCAAGAAAATTTGATGACATTTTTATTTTATATTAGACTAGAGTGGCACTACACACAAAATAAAAATTCATACTATTTATAAATATTTTATGAAAAATTTGCCAATGTACTAATTTATGAACTTTTTCATAACTTTTACGAAGAGTTCATAAAAAATACTGGGAAACTTTGTGTCTCGTAAATTATGATAAGGTTCTTAAAATATATGTAGAAACACTTAATAAGTTTGTTATAATTTTTATTAAAAATAAAAATTGTGTTTTTTTCGACCTTTAATTGTGCAATGAAAATGAAAATTATTCAAGTTCGAGGCCATACATACTCTATATTTCTTCATTAGGATATTGTCTTAACAAATAATCTATAGAGTTTTGTGTTTTCAAATTTATTATTTGACCCTTTCAGGAATGTGTTGATAGATCTATTTCGGGAATTTTCTAGGTTCCCATCATCAGAACACGTTTCGAAAGCGGTAACAATCCCATGCCAAACATCAAACATTCATATGAACTAGTTTAGCCCTATGCTCCATTGAGGAGTAAAGAAGGACAAAGAGAGAGTTTACTCACTACATGAGAACTAATATACATATGAGTTTGAAGTTAAAGATTATAACCATTGATCAAAAAATAAATTGAAAACTTGTTTGATGTGCAAGTTTACTTCCCCTGTTTTGTTTACAAACTAAACAAAATTTTAAAAATAGAGAAAAACAAAAAAACGTGTATTGAATATCCACCAGAGGTGGATCTTGCACATCAAACAAGTTTCATTAAAACACTTAATATTTATGAAATACTACTTAAAAAAATTTGCCAATGTACAAAATCCTAATATTTAAGAAAACTTGCATAAATTGCAATAATACTGGGAGTTTTATGTACCTCTTCATAAATGCTAGGGGAACTAGGAGCACTTCATAAATAGTAAGTAACTTCCATAAATAGTATGAACCTTTAAAAATATGAATTTTTTCATAAAAAAATTTATGAAAAAAATTTATTTTATATAAAGAATTTTAAATTTTTTCGATATTTAAACAATTTTGAAGGGAGAGAACAATTTCCAAAATGCATCTAAAAATTGGACTTGCATCAAAACTGTAATTTTTATAATTATTTTTTTTATATGATTCTTCTTCGAGCTTAAGATCTTTTGTAAAAACGATTGTAAATTATTAATTTCCAATATTTCGTCTCCACATTGCGAGACTTCTTCAGGGAAATTTATTTTAATTTAATTAATTAAAATACATGTGGGTTTTTAATTTGTTATTGTTTGATTCCGCGACCTGTGTTCAAACCTTTCCGCAGAAAAAGTTATGTTCGCTAAATTAAATAAATAAATTACTAAACACATTATAACAAATAAAGTCGATAAAAAAAGAAAAAAATAAACAACATGAGTTTTATTTTAGACGGAAAAATAAAACTCCATGAATGAGTTTCAAAATAAAACTCCTCAAATGAGCTTTATTTTCTCACGTGAAAAACAAGAGTTTCATTTCTGACGGAAAAAATGAAACTCCTCAAAAGAGTTTTATTTAATGAAGGCGAAATAAAACTTTCTTCTTAAGAGTTTCATCCGATCTTTTATTTTTTCGTTGAAAAATAACTCTTAACTGTGGAGTTGAGATCGTTTCCTTAAGATTCTGAAAGAGCACTTCAATACGAATCATTTGGTATATAATAGTATATATTTCCGTTGACTCTAACATTGAGAGTTTTTGAGTTAAAGTTTTCGGGATAACTGTTATTTTCGGTCTCTGCTAATTACTAATTTTTTATTATTTCTTATACTATAAAAGGTCTAAAACAATTTTATTTTCCCAGGTTAATATTTAACCCATTTGTACCAGGGCTATGACCCCAGTCCAAAATCGCGAAATTGGTCCTTTTTACTAAAATTAATTATAAATAGAAATATTTGATATATAAAATTGAAATTATTTTTGTTTTCTATTAGAATGGAAGTATTACTCAATGAAATATGAGCTTTCTAGAAAATTGTTAGCCCATTATTTCCTGTTGTCAAAAAGCAAAAAAAAATATAATTTTTTTTTTTTTTTGTCTTGATAGAATATATAGAATATATATAATATATATATATATATATATATAGAATATATATAATATATATAGAATAGAATATATACAATATTAAATTATTTTGTCTAAATTATACAATATGATAGAAATATTTATAATGAATTGCATTAATATAGATTATTGATTATTTTCCGAAATTAACACTTTACTGCATTTTTTAAATTGCAAATACTGCCCAGTGCCGATTTATTCTTACTAAATTTCGGCAAAAGAAAAATATTAAAAATGTGTTCTGCTTATAGAAGTAGAGTTTCTATGTCATTTTAAACATTATTTTGAAAATTTTCATCATTGAATAACTTAGGATTCTTCAAATAACTTTTCTGTTTATACAACTTTGAACTTCTGCTCTTTCGGTAAGTATTTCCGATTTTGGGATTGCAAAATGTCGGGAATTCCCGTGAAAAACTCTACTTGGGAGATACATTCACTAAAAAAAGTAATTTCCATATCGCTGCTTGGTGAAAAGTGGTGGTTTACAAGTAAAACTAAAATTTTCCGATTTTTAAACATTCCCAATTGAATTGAGTTTTCAGAACAGTATTTAAAAATGGTATAATTTTATAAAATTTGAGGTATACCAAGTTGATGTCAGTGCACTAATAACGCGATATGAACACCGCAAACGAATAATTAATTGGCGTAAATTTTTTTTTAAATGTGTGTTTTTTTTCGTTGACATTGACAATTATATTTGAAATTGGTTAGCGTATTGCGTGAACTGAGTTTCTTTGTAAATAACACCTCTTTAACGCAAACGCTTTATGAACTTTTTAAAAAATTTGCGAAATTTAATTGTTTTTCGCATTTTTTTTTATAAAAAACAGGGCTTGAGAGCGTTGTTAGGTATCTAGAGTGAATCGTCACGAGGGACTTAATGGATAAAGTGTAAAAAAATGTACATTCCCAGCGGGTATAGGGAAGTTTTTTAAAAACACATTTCGCTTTGTGACAACTAGAGATCTGTATCAATTCCGCTAAAACGTACAGCAAGTAAAAGATTTTAATGAACTTAATACTTAATACATCAAACGATTTTAAGGACTTCACATTTAAAGGAGGAAGCGAAATTTTGCATAACCTCAACAAGCATCTTTATATAAAATTTTTAATTTTACGAATTTAATTATTTATCTTTATCGGCGCAAAAACTATAGCGATTTTAAGTTTAAATTAAATTAAAAATTCTAAATCCATTGTTTTTGCTTGAATTTAATTAAATTTACAAGAATTTATCGATCTCATTGTATTTTTTGTATCACATGTATATGTTTTTTGTGGTATTTCCCGTTACACGAATTATAATTCCCCGCTTTCCCGAGAATTTTGTTGCAGATTTCGGGGAAATAAAAAAAAATGGCACAATTGTAATGTGCTGCTGGAGAAGAGAAAACATTTGAAAAAGTTTTCAATGCAGTTATATTCTACTCTAACAAGTAAAGGTTCGTACAGGTAATAAATATTCTTGTATTAAATTTTCAATTTGTTTTAAATTCCGAAAAAAGAAATAAAATCGTACAAATTTAGGGTTTTTAGAAAGCTTATTTTAAGGGCTCTCTAAAACAGTCATAACCTTAAAGTAGTGCGTTTGCGCATACGCAGTCATTAAAAATTTAGTCGGGTTAGTACTTTCATAAAAATTTTATTTGTTATACAAAAAATTAAGGGTCTTTCAAATTGAATAATAACACTTATCGTCCAGTTAATACTTAAAATGCAAAATCATAAAAAAATCAATTTCAATAGAACCACAGTTCAATGAAAATCGGTACCAAGTTAAACTTAACGTATTTCGGTACATAATTGTATTTTAATATTTCATTCTTCTGTGAAATATCAACGAATTTGTGTTATTTATAATCATTTACTCTCAGCCGCAACATTTTGTGCCGAGAAATGTCAATAAAATGCTTTAATCAGCAGTAAATAAGTGTTTGCTTAAGGCGGAAACGCCGTTAGATGATAAATCGCAATTTAAAGTTGTTCAAAAAAAAAAAAAAATCAAATTTATTTTTTATCAAATTCGTCAAATATGCTCCTCAAAAATAAGTTTAAAGACCACGAAACTAAAATCCTTAAAAAAAAAGTGTTAAAATATATGAATTAATGATAACAGAGTAACAAACATGATAATATTTTTCGAATAGTATTAAAAAAAACTAAGGAACACATGTTGAAAAATTACACTAAAAGAAAAGAAATGTATTTATATTGTAATTTAATTTTCAAACTATAAATAAGTAGAGTTTTCAATAATAATACAGAAAAATATAGTATAATTTTTTTTTAAAAAATTAGCTTCTTCTATTTTTTTTATACTAGTCTCAATAAAGCTACTTTTAATACACTCACAATATTTTTTCCGTAAAGACAACTGCACGTTAAACTACACATTGAATTAACTGAGAATTAGTTAAAAATCGGACTACTTACTTTTCGTTTAAAACAATTGTTTTTTTTTAGTTTATTTTCAACTGTTGAAAAAGTAATTGATAAAATCAATAAAAACAATAGATTGTTTTCGTTTATTTTAATATTATAACAACTTTTTGTTTTGAGCAGAAAATTTTAACTGAATATTTTAACTATTACCGAAAGTTCGTTTTTTGTTTATTGAACAACTGATAGAAAGTTAAAAAATATATTTCCTTGGAAATTTAACTGTATATTCTATAGAAACAACTTAACCGATACAATTTTTAAATAACTGTTGAACTTTTATGGAAAATTTCTTGTGAGTGTACTATTCAAAAATGTTAGCTTGTTTTTTACCATGGCATTGAAAATCATTTCCTTTCATATCTTACGCATTTTTTTGTGGATTCTTTTCTCAAGGTCTTCAAACTTATTTTGGAGACACACATCCGCAGAAATTATTAAAAATTTTAGTTTTTTCTGAACAACTTAAAACGTTGATTTTGGCGTACACTGGTGTTTCCTTCTCAAGCTAAATCTCATATATTGTGGTTTTTAACTTTTTATTTACATTTATAGTGTCGAAATGGTAAAAGTAAATGGCAAAACATTATAAATAATACAAATTGGTTGATATTACACAGAAAGAAAAATTTTTTTTTTCCAATTATGCATTAAAATTATTTAAAATTCACCTGGTACCGATTTTCATTGAACCGATGCTCTAATGAAGCTATTTTTTCTGCGCTTTTATGTCTTAAGTATTAATTGGAGGTAACGTCTAATTAGTCAATTTAAAAAATCATGACTTTTTCTATAATAATTAAAATTGTTAGGTTAGGTTAGGTTAGAAAGGGTTATGTGCCCAAGGGCACATCTCTACTCGGAGACCAATACGGTCCATTGTGAATCCCTTCAGTGAAAAAGTAAGAAAAAATAGGAATAGACAGATAGATAGATTGAAAGATAGATAGAAAGAAAGATAGAAAGGATATATACTCCCCAGAACAAGCTCCTATCGTCCCCTTACTAGAAACAGCCGTCCTATTTCCCTGAAAAATCTCAGCAAATCTACTGGATTGCATCCAGCGACACACTCAACTGCAACCTCGGACAGTCCAACATTATATGATCAACTGTCTCCAGTTCTTCAACGTCCTCGCACAACCTGTAAAAGTCCGGTATGTCCCTGTCCCATCTGCTTGTGAAAGCCCTGACAGAACAATGACCGGTCAGGAACCCCGTAAGGGTCCTGAGACCATCCCTGTCCAGTCCCAAAAGAACCTTAAAATTGTTAGTTTTCCATGAAAGTACAAACCTTAAGTGGTAAAGTTTTTACCATAATGCAAAATCCGATTAAATTTCAATGACTATGTATGCGCTAACGCAAATGCACAACTTCAATGTTATAACTATTTTAGAGAGCCCTAAAAATAATTAACAAAATAAATAGTTCATATGACAACAATTTTTTTTGAGTGTATTTTTATATTTTTTGATAGTGTAATATAAAGGGTCCGCCATCTAACTTTTTTTTCAACTAGTGCTTATTTCGTGAATGGTGACACTTAGCTCATGTCTGATTTGACAGATAATTAGTTTTATCCTTCCGCTGAACGAATATGGTTGTGTATACGCTTGAACAACGCTGGGAAATATTGCGACATTACTTTGAAAATCATGGTAATGTTGCAGAATGTGTGCGAAAATTGCGTACGGATTTTGGAAGAAGAGAAGCACCGTCAGCTCCGTATGTTCGTTATCTTGTGAAAAAAGTGAAAGAAACTGGCATCCTCATCGATAAACCAAAGCGTGAAAAGCAAAAAACAGTGCGTACACCAGAGACAATTGACGCTTTAAAGGACAATATTCGTGAAGCCATTGGTGAAATACAGCTGCACACAATCGATAATGTGCTTAAAAATTGGACCGATCGTGTAGGCTACTGCATGGCCAGCCGAGGCAGCCATTTGAATGAAATTATTTTCCATTATTAACCGGAAGGATTGTACTTTCAAATAAAAAAAAGAAATTTGAGAAAATATTCAGTAGTTTTTTTTTATAGCATTTTCAAAAAAAAAAAAAAGTTATTTGGCGGACCCTTTATATATTGTAATATATCAAGCCTTTAGCAAAGTATGTTTTAGTCCTATGGTCTAGACCGCTATTTTAAAACAGGTTTTTCTGAAATCTAGCGCTTTCAAACCCAATACTCACTTTCTTAATCAAATAGATAAATTATTATGTAACCACAGGTGCTGTGTTTTGTGATTTTTGAGGAATCTAAAAAACAAGCCAAAAAAAAAGACGATGTTGATTTTTCAAATGTTTTGGGTATAATAAATAAGTTGTATCAAAATTAACAAATTTAATTATGGATGCTAATAAAAACAAAATTATTTTATCCAATTAAATAGACATTTTTAAGTTTTTTTGTATTGGGAGTGACCGTATTAAAAATGGACTTCGTCGATTCGACGAAGAAAGTACTTAGTGTATGTAATATAAGATGCGCCATCTAGGGTTAAAAAGTTTGAAAAAATCAAAATGTGGCTGCCCAAGTAATAAAGTTTATATAAAATTATATATGATGATATAGAGGATATAATTTGATACGAAAAATGGTTCTATAATATTGAATCACTTTGGATCTAATTCTATTTAATTAGATGCAATTTAATAAAAAAAAATAACCAATTCTATCCGAGTTTTGTCCCGATAAAATTACATCTCATTACATTATATTTGATACAATTAGATATCATTAGATATATAGTAATTCAAATATATTTAAATATAAATATATTAAGTTAAATATATTTGATATCCATAAATCGGATTCGAAACACAAAATGTATGCTTTAAATAACTTCAATTTAATTTATATTTTTTTTTTTTAAATTTTTGTTTCAAACAAAATTGTTAATTTTAATAAAATTAAAAACAAAAAATTTTCTATTTTAAAATGGGTTTGTAATGGAAATCGTTTTCGCAGAATTATAAACTCTATATATTCGTAAAATATTTTGCGATCTTTTTTTTATATATATAGTTACATATAAACTGACTTAGAAAATTATTACAGTGTTGGATTATATATAATTATTAGTGTCCGACCGAACAGTTCGGCCAAAAACCTATATTTTGTCGGTTTTTTGATATCTAGAGGCAATGATGACAAATTTTGGTATTGGAAACATGTTTGTTGAGCCGATTTAATTCGATTTTGTGTATAAAATTTGAGAGAAAAGCCGAAGTTTAGCTATAAAGTTAAAAGTTCGGCCGCCGAACTATTTTCAATTTGGCCGAACTTTCTGAGGCCGAACAGTGAATTCATTGCTTAACTACGGACTTTTCTTCAAATTTGACAGTCAAAATAGCATCTAATCAGCCCAATAAACATTTTTCCATCCGCCAAATTTGTCCATAATGCTTTAAAATACCGAATACAGACCAAATGCATTCTCTGGCCGAACTGTTCGGTCGGACACTAATAATTATGTCTAAAATGACAGAAGACGTTTCTGATTTGGTGTTATATATGCTTATGTATTGGGTTATATGTAATTTTATAAAAAAAATTTAATCAACCATATATAAAATTCAGAATAGTATATTTTTTATACATGATTGGATATGCTTATAAATGAATTTTTTTTCGTAAAATATTTGGAAAATATTATTATAAACAAATACATATTGATACAAATGCTATTTGATATGACCATATATTTTTATATTAAAGAATATATTGTTATATATAATTTTTTTTTTACTCGGGTGGGTAATATTGCTCTAAAGTCCGTACAAAAGTAGTTTCTTGTAGATTTCTGCTGACCGCGACCGATTTGATTACTTTCATTGGAGTCTACTCTATATATATATTAGGCCGGGTCGATTTGTATGGAGGCAAAAAAAACGCTCAACGTTCAAGGAAAATCGTATTCTAGGGATCAAAATAAGAAACTTTGCCGAAGGAACCATACCTCTAAAACGAATTCTGATGTCCCGACTTTTGACCCGTAGGGTCAAATTTTGAAAAAGCCCACTTTGATATTTCAGAAAGTAGGAGGAATCTATCCAAGATGATGGGAGTTACTTCTTCTCCGGGAGACGCGCTAGCAGATTAATGCATAAATCATCATTCTAGGTTAAAGTTAAAAGAGGGCCTTTTTAGCCGTGTTTTTTTTAGCAAAATGTACAAATCTCGGGATAGAGATATTTCAGAAAGTAGGAGGAGTCTTTCCAAGATTAGGGTCTCTATTTCTTCTCCGGAAGAAATAGAGTATAAATATATTCGATTGGGTTGGATTCGATTGGGGCACTCTAAATGGGTCAAAGTGGGATTTTTCAAAATTTCACCCAAAGTTTCTTATTTTGATCCCTAGAATACGATTTTCCTTGAACGTTGAGCGATTTTTAAATCGACCCGCCCTAATATATATGTATATACACTGATAATAATCCATGCGTAAAATTACAAAAAAATGTCAAAATAACCAAATTTTTTGTAAAATACACGAAAATTTGTACATTTTACGAAATTTTTTTATAGTTTTGACAATAATTTCGTATTTTTATGCATGGATTATTATGAGTGTATATTACTTATGTTGCAAAATTAAATTGCTAACCGTTAAGCTCTTTGAATTCTATTCTATTGAAAATTTTTCATTTAATAGTAATCACCCGTTATATTTTTATAAATTTTGGCAAAAATTATGTTCAAAGATGCATTATTTTTAACGAAAAGTATAAAACTTAAAGCTTTTTTAAAATTGCTGTTTGTAAAATGGCTATTTATGGCAAAAGTAAAAAAAAACTTGCCCTGGTTATGACCAATTTCGTAAAAAAAAAAAAATCAAGTCGAATTTTCAAAAATAAACATTTATACCGCACAGATTTGTCTCCATTTTGCACACAACATTTTTTTAGTGGTGTCGTTTTACTATTTTTAACTATTTTTAAACGGCTAACTTTTTTTCTTACAAATAAATTAGTTTAAAAAAAAATTAGTAAGAATTGTTGGCGCATACAAATTATATCATTACAAAATATTTGGTAATGAAAAATATCAGTTTTTAACATTTTAAAAAAAAAAGCACTTTTATAAAAAATGCTAATAGATAAGATAATGATAAACAAATATTTTTATTTGCAAAAACAATTTAATCGAAAGCTACAGCTGTGAGCCAAAAATAGCATTGTGTAATTTAATACGGTTTAAAAATGAAGTTTGTTGCTTTCTTTACATTGTTAACATGAGTGGCACGAGTACTATTTATACTATGTATGTATCACATAATCGAAGTATTTGCTCTTACTTCTACGTATGCATGTAGATTAGGGTGTCCCGAAAATTTTTCATTGGCAAATTTCACTACGGTACAACACTCAAACGATGCGGCTTTACGAGATAATTGTAGAAAAACTATTGCTTGTTTTTAGTAAAAACTTTTGCTCAAATTTCTTCAAAGAAAATCGGTTTAAAAGCTTTAGAAATCTTGGGAATATTATGGAGAAAAGTTATTTAAAATTCCACTGATAGCACTTATAAAAATTTTAAAACTTTATGCTCTTATACCCATGCCACGCCATAAGTTCGCTTTTTCATTATTTTTCTCATAATCAGCTGTTTAATTCACGTAGCAAAATTCGCTAGTGAAAAAAGTTCAGGACACCCTAATGCAGATGTAGATTTGTAATTATTTTAAGGGATTTTTATTTTTAATGTTTTATTTTTATAACGCAAACACAATTTCATTGATTTATTTTTAGTTTTAGTTAATTAATTATTTAAAATACATTTACGAAAATTTAAATATCCGATTTGTCACCGAAAACGCGCTTGGAAAAAAAAAGAAGACGAAATTAATAGACAGGCGGGATAAAATTAGCGCCACATGACTAGAACGTATCAATTTTTAAGTATTCACTGAATCACCGTTTTGTAGGAAAAATAATACCTTCTTAACACAGTCATAATATCAATAATAAAAAAAAAGCTCTAAAACAAAAACATACATAAATAATTATAAATACAGGTGGAAAAATTTAAGCTTTTTTGCTCCGTAAAGAACGTTGCGATGTCGCGACAAAAAAAAAAAACACACACACACAAAAAAAAAGAGTTTACTCTCTCTCACTTAACCGTTATGGTTGATTTAATAGTTTATCGTCTTCGGCCAAGTTTGTTCTAAAATATAAATATTTTTTTTTTTTTTCTATTTTATTATCAGAGAATTAAGTTCGCGTTCCTTTGTTATCGGCACTATCATTAGCATGGCTAAGTACATTACACACATTAAGAAAATTCTGAAAATGTCCACTGATGTCGTAAAGAGGTTTTGTTAGTGTGCGCAGCGTTTCACGATTTAAATGTGTACCGAACGAATGTCGCTCAAATAATACCAATAAAATCATGGACTTCTTCGACATTGTAGGCATGCATGTGTGCAAATAAAAAAATAAAATGATAAAAATAAATAAAAAGCAATATGTACAGTGAATCAAAATAAAAGTAGTACACCCCCAGAAAAAACATCATTAACATGTTTTGTGCCATCAGCATTACTTTGAAATACAAAATGATGACTTACTGATAATGGGTTATAGAAGTGCTTATATGTAATTGCAAAATAATACGTTACTGGTAATTGGCTACATAAGTATCGATTTCATATTTTGTATTCTAATATTGTATTAATTTGTTTTAAACATTTTTACTAGTCAATTTTACAAGATAATGCTATTTTATTTTTTTCCAAGATTTCTTAAAAAAAAAATTACTTAAAGATACCACTTATTTAGTAAGTACTTGGTAACTACTTATTCATAATATAAAAGTAATTACTTATTCTTTCACTATGAGTAACCAATCAGGTAACTCATTATTCTCACTTCTTTTGTAAGCGAGAGGGTAATGACCACCAATAAATTTTGGGTCATAATAATCAAGCGAGTAAATAGCCTGGTAACTAGTGAATTCCTTTTTGCGCTACTTACCCGCTTAATTACCTAGTAATATCTGTTTTTGCTGGGAAGTAAAATTTTTCAATAGATAAATAGCGACTAAGTTGAGAGAATTCTGCGTTTAACCCTATCGCTATATCCCAGCAAAATATTGTGCAAACGCAGAAACAGTTCTGGAAGGCAGAGCTTACCAAAATCTTCCTGGACTAATTCCAGAAGGCATGATTTTTGTTTGCAATGTCCCACTTGGTATGACTCTTTTTAGCAAGTGGAAAATGTTTTTTCTGTTATGTGATCTAAGAAGCAATATATTCATACACTCAAAAAAATAAGATAGTACAAAAGTTAGTAAAACGTCTTGTAAATCAGGTATACTATTTTTTAGCAAATTCTTCTGCTAAAATCGTGTTTTCAGCTAAAATTATACTTATTCAGCACCTAACTGTTTTATACTAATGCTAATATACTAATGTTTTACTAATTAATGGTTCCTTTTCCTTAATGCAAAAAAGGGTTGTTTTTTTCGTTTCGTTTGTTTTTGTTTATTTTTTCGTTTCGTCTTTTAAAAGATAGCATCATTTAGACAACCATTGATGTAAGTAGTTGAAAGAAATTTTTTGTTATGTTATATATATTTATTTCTATATATTTTCAGATATTAAATTAATTCATGACATTAATGTGGGAAAATGAAAATTTTTATATTTCGTAATTATTGTAAATTATTTTTAAAAGAATCACAAATATATGATTTATGATTTTCAGCAAATAAATTAACTAAATTACAATTTTTTTACAATTTTTTTGCGTTTTTTCAGTCTACTAAAATTCAGCAAAAAATTTATTAATTTTTACCAACGCTTTTTTATTTCTAATCTAGTGAGTGTTAGCAAAACTTTTGCTGAATCTACTAATTTTATTGCTAAAAATCAGCTCGCTGATTTTCAGCAAAAGATTTTGCTGACATTAGCAATATTTTTGCTAGCACCCTCCTGACTAAAATTTTGCTGACTCATCAAAATTTTTTGCTGACTTTACAAACTTTTTTTTTTTGAGTGTAGTAAATGTAGCAAAACAAGTGCTGGTAAAGCACTTTTTTCAAACGAGCGCTTAAAAAAAAATAATAATTAAACATCTGTACAAAGTTGGTTTTTGCTTACTGTATATAAAAGAATTGATTTTGTTCTTTTGCCTTTCTGCCTGCCTGCCTGGCCGACTGACTGATGCTTTTGTTATAAATAATTACATCGGTTGTTTCCAACATCCCTTTTTGTATTTAACATTTTGTGTAATCGAATCTACTCTCTATCTAGGCGCACAACTAAACATGCACGTATTTGACCAAAATGGACATTCACACATTATATGTATGTTTGTATTGAAATTGTCTTTATTAGGTGAGCTTTATTAAACCTATGAACTAAATAACCATCGCTCATTTACTAAAAGACTGTCATAAGTCAAAAAACGCAATTTTTGAATTAATGATGCAGATTTATTAGTTATATCATGCTTCATATTGTGCAAAAACTTCACATTACTATCATCGCCTTAGAAGAGAATATATTCTATTTTTTCTGCAAAGTGGATGCAAAGAATATATACTTTATAGAGAAACTATGCTACTCACGGGTCTATCGGTAATTAGAGAACTCGCACCCAACTCGTATCCAACTCGCACCAAGAGAAAAATTCTTTACAAGCCCTATTTATAAAAAACGTGACCAAACAAATAGAGAGAGTTTCGAGCGAGGTAGATATAGATTAAAAACTTTAAACGTGTTATCTGCAAAATCGTGTTTTTGAGTTATGTCAGTCTTTTACGAAATGAGAAATATGTAATTGTATGAAATGAAACATTTTTATTATTTTTAAATGGAGAAGAATTTTTAGTTACAAAGGATAACTTGAATTGTAGGTAGGTTTAATATTGTTACTCCACTAATAGAAAAAAATTAGTAAAAAGTTTTGCTAAAACTACTAAACAAATTAGTTCAAAATGATGTTGCAGGGGAAACTGCTAAAATTAGCATATTTTTTTTTTGCTAAATATTAATAAGATAAGAATTGCAAAACTAAATCTGTTAAATCTACAAAATTTTAGTTATATTTGAGCTAAATTTTAATTAACTAAAAGTTACAAAATTAATCTGCTAAAATCAGCAAAAAATTTGCTAACTACACAGAGAGAATTTGTTGGACGAGGTTTAATGACATTTTTAACTAAACCAATGAAGTTTTCTCCACAGTGTGAATAAACAATTTCTGAAACTTTATGAAAAAGCTTCATAGTTGTAGTAAAACTATTTTTAATGAAACGTTTTCATTAGTCGTATAAAATTTTTAATAAATATTGTGAGCTCTTTCATTAAACTTACAACAAACTTCATTCATTTAATGAAAAGTTTCAATGGACAAGTTCCAGTGACAATTCATATATTTAATGCAAAAATTCATTGATATCATGCTGATAATTCTCTGTGTATTAGTAGATCAAAACAAAATAAAAAAAATCACAAAATTGTGAAATTTTCAGAGTTTTTCAGTTTTTCTGTCATGCTAAAATCAGCAGGCTACAATATTTTACACTCATAATAATCCATGGTTAAAAATACAAAATTATTTTTCGCCAATTTATTTTAGTCCAATGTACAAAATTACAAAATTTTCGTATGCAACAAAGTTTCATATTATTATTAGAAATTTCGTAAATAATACAAATATGATTTCGTAAATTACACAGATAATAATCCATGCTTAAATATACAAATAAATGTCAAAATAACCAAAACGAAAATTTGTTCATTTTACAAAAGATTTTGTTCTTTTGACATTTTTTTCGTATTTTTAGCATGGATTATTATGAGTGTATTTTTTATAAAAAGTACAAAAAAATAAAAAATGTTCGTAAATAATACCAATAAAAAATAATAAAATATATTAGATTTTATTTGTTGCCTTTCAAAAGTTTTAATCATTTTCATGACAGGCATTACAATTGTTTCATTGGCATCACCCAAATCTTCAGTTGGCTGCAATATAATAAAATATACAAATATTTACAAAACTATTTTGTATTTTAACAAAATATTTGTATATTTACAAATCTTTTTTTTATTTGTGTAGTTATAAAATTAAGAGACAAAAAATAACTATTTTTTTTTTTTATCGCAAAAAAAAATGTAAAACAAATCTTATCAATTTTTAATTTTTTTTTTTTGATTTGCTCATAAAATTCCAGCTATATTTTTGATTTTTATTTTAAAATAATTTATAAAAGTTGTTTATTGTTTTTGGAAGAATCAAGTAATAACTTTTTAAATTGCAAATTAAATAAAAATTTAATCAGGCCTGTGTTGTGGTCCATACGTTGTAATACCAACTTAATCACACTCATACAAATAAGTCTGTAAATTAAGCAGAAAAAGTTACTAACAATTAGTTAAAAATTAAGTTGCAACAAAAGAAGTAAAATTAACAGAATCTTTTTGCTAAATATTAGTACATAAAATAAAAACAACAAAACTACTGCAAAATCTACTAACTTTTAGTTAAACTTGTTGTTGTTTGCATGAAAACTTAGCGCAATATATTCGTGAAAATTTTTATTATAATTAATAAAACAATAAAAATACAGATCTGTATTTATAAGATAAATAAAATACAGAGTTACATCTTCCTTTTGCTTGTCTTTATTATTTCCTTTATTCCTTTTGTATGTACTATATTTCAGACTAGTTTTAAAAAATAAAAAAAATGGAAAAAACAGTAAAAATGTAATTAAATGAGCAGTGATTTTTCCAAGGCTTTCAATATCTACACTTAAAGAAATAAAGTGCCAACCGAATTGAAAAGTGTATTTTAATGGTAACAACTTATAAATTCAGTTATATATTTACATTAGATTTCTGAATATTTTGGGTGTTGTAATTAAAATTCAGTTGAATTAACCGAACTTTGTTGTGAAAACTAATGTTGAGTTGTACCAAACGAATGAAATTTGTAATAAACGGATTTTGAGACCTAGTAAACGAATTTCAGTTGGCAAATATCAAAATTTTTCTCTGTGTGTATTCATTGTTAAAAGGACACAATTTTTTAAATTATTTTAATAATTTTTTTAAACATTATAAATTAAAAGTTTAATATAATTTTTATTAAAAATAAAAATTATGTTTTTTCGATCTCTAATTGTGCAATGAAAATTGTAATTGCAATGTGGTGTAATGGTCAACGCGCTGGACTGTTACACAGATGGTCTCAGGTTCGATTCCCGGTGACGACAACATCAATTTAGAAAAATAATATGTATGAGTTTTCTATCACTTATATGTATCGCTGCGCCCACCTTCGGTGTTCCCATAGCACTTAACCCCACCGAATTAATCAGGGCTATGAAACAAAAAAGCTTCAATAAATTCACCAACTCTACATCAGGTGGCGAGCAACAACTGTTCTAAGACTTATCTACTCGCGCAATTACAGTGTTGCCATGTTTGAAGCCCTTCATCTTTCACCACCTTTCATCTCTCCACTATCCCCTTTCCAAAGAAAGCAACACAGTAATTAATAGGAAGAATTTCCTGAGTGTTGCTTCTCTTTAAAAAAAAAAAAAAAAAAAAAAAATTAATTACGATTGTCATTATCTGACGGTTGCAAAACACTTTCTAACATAAAATTATTCAAGTTCGAGGATATATCTCTATTAGGATATTGTCCTAACAAATAATCTATAGAGTTTTTTTTTCAAATTTATTAATTGACCACTTTCAGGAATGTGTTGATAGATCTATTTCGGTTTCCATCATCAGAACACGTATAAAAGCAGAGTAACGTACCATTCCAATGCATATTAAATGGCGATGATCCGATCAATATTAATGAAAATACTAATACACAGCCTTACACATTTTTTGCATATTTCTCCTTTTTCAAAACAAAAAAAAAAAAAAACTAAATCGCGCATAAAAACGTGGACTTTTCGAAATTTTAAAAACTAAAAACACTTATCTTTAAGTGGCAACATAGAGTTTTTAAATTTAATTTAAATCGGAAAACTCAGATTTTATCCGATTTTGCGTGGAACGGCCGATATATAAATCATACAGCGCAGGTAAAAAAAAAAAACAAAAATATTTTAAAAAGAAATATTCGACAAGCAAACAATTTTTGAATAAAAGTTATAACTGTTACGTCCCTGATAACATTTCGCTAAATATACGAATAAAATGTTGCTTCTTAAACGAAATGTGATTTGTATATATTAAAAAATTGTTCGTAATGTCAAAATTAGCAAAACTTTCGTAAAATGAACCACAGTTTTCGTGTATTTTACCTATGGATTATTATGAGTGTAGCAAATGTTTCTGTTGATTTAAGCAAAATATACTGTTTTGTGCTTTCAACTAGGTTTAAGGTAAATACATTAAAACTTTATACATATGGGTTGAACCATCTCAACTCAACTTAAAATATGGATGTTTTTTACATCACTGTTTCCAAATTTGCTGAATTTTGGCTGGAATATAGTGTATCAGAGAACTAAGAAAAATTCAAAATTTAAGTTCGCTGACGCTTCTGGATACGGAAATATAAGGTCTTGAAAATCGTAAAAAAATGTCAAAATTTACAAAGTTGTACTTACTTAATTGTAATTTTCTTAAAACGTATTACAGGTAGCCCACTCATCAAGGTTGCATTTGAAAGGTTATTAAATTACCTTTAATTTGATATACAACATGATTTTTTTTTGAAAAGGTCAAAGGTCACATCTTTTGACCTATAATTCGGGAGGCTATATCTTTAAAAACGATATTTTTAAAAATCTGAAAAAATGTATGTTTAAGATTGGTTCCTTCCCTAAAGTTACGAAAAATTCAGAGTGCAGGTATTCTTTGATCCAGAAATATTAAACATTATATTGTTTTAGTGCAGCCGGAATTAAACTCTGACACAGTGTAGACATTTCTTCTTTATTTTACTAAAGGGCTCTTTATGCTACATAGTTTTAATTCCCTTTTTAAATATCTACCTTTACTATGTGATTAATATTTCTGGATCCAAGAATACCTCCACTCTGAAATTTTTCGTAACTTTAGGGAAGGAACCAGTCTTAAACACATATTTTTTTTTAGCCTCCCGAATTATAGGTCAAAAGATGTGACCTTTGACCTTTCCAAAACAAAAATCATGTTGTATATCAAATTAAAGGTAATTTAATAAGCTTTCAAATGCAATAATACTTTTTAAGAAAATTACAATTAAGTAAGTACAACTTTGTAAATTTTGACATTTTTTTACGATTTTCAAGACCACATATTTCCGGATCCAGAAGTGCCAGTGCATTCAAACTTTGCACTTATTTTAGTTCTGTAATAATCTGTCTTCCTACGAAAAATCATAAAAATTGGAGAAGGTAGTGTACACCCATTGGTTGATTTGACATGGAATTACCCATATGTATTACAGTTTTTGTTTGCAGCTTTTTGTCTACACATATTTAGCAAAATTTTTTTTCTGATTTTAGCAGAGAAAATTTCTATTTTCAATTAACTAAAATTTAACTCGAATATAACTTGAATTCTGTACATTTAACAGTTTTATTTTAGCTGTTCTTGACTGATATATATCTTACTAATAATTTTTAAATAATTTTTAGCAGCTTTTTTTTTAGCTATTTTTACAGGTTTATTTCTATGAGTGTATTTAAAATTTTTTGTTGTTTAACTTTCAAAGTTTTTACTACATGTTCAATAATAAGAGTTTGTTTATATTTACTGTAAACATACGTGTATATATCCTTTAATGCGAGTCCTTAGATCCTTTAAAAATACCATATTCATTGCCAATGATGCCATGATGTCCTACAGCATTTTTCGACAATGAGTTGTAAGAACTTAAAACATTTCGAATCATTTAAATTTAATTTTGTATTTGCCAATTTTGTGAAGTACATATTATGTTATCATTATGTATTTGGTATTTGGTATTTTTTTTTTTTTAGATATTTTAATTAGTAAATACAAATTTCTATGAATATTAAAAATTTAATTTAGTTTTAGTTTCTTCAAACGTTTATTGTAATCGAATAAGCACACAAACCTGTAACGAAAAAGAAAAACAAACATTAATATTTTAATAAAAATTAACAAAAAAAAAAAAAAAAATTAATAATAATTATCCTAATAACACTGTGTGGAACAACATTAGAGTCATCGGTTGTATTCCGAATGAACCCAATGGGAAATGAAAGTAGACTATCAGCAGATAAAAACCTCCAAAGGGTTTTTAAAACATAGCTCGGGTTTGATTTTTATGGCCTTTTGAAGTTTGGCTTTTTTTCAGTCAAATATTTTGTAGTTTTTTACGTATTTTATTAAAATAAACCAAACCGGTTAGAAAAGTTCATATATGTTCAAATATGTTAATATATGGTTGCAAATATGGGCAAATATGGTTGCAAATATGGGCAAATATGGACACATATGTGTTATATATAAGAATATATGAAAGTTAGGATGGGGCGATTTGAACATCGTAATGGGCGCTTCGCGTTTCTGATTTTTGGGATTGTACTGAGCAAAAAAGTCTTCTAGACCATACGTCTACGGTGAAAATCGAGTTCCACATTTTGACTTTTTAGCCGTATTTTGTGAAAGTAACAATGTGTGGGATGGACATATCTCAGGAAGTAGGAGGAACTTATCCAAGATTATGGTATCAATCTCTTCTTTGGAAGATTCTCTAGCAGATTAATGCATCAATCTTATTTGTGGGTGTGGTTTAAGGGGTTAATTTTTAATTTCAAAATAGGGCTTTTTTGCCGTAAAGTCAAAATGTGGAAGCTCGATTTTCACCGTAGACGTATGGTTTAGTGGACTTTTTTGCTCAGTACAATCCCATTAAGATTTTTTTCCTTTCATACTAATCGCCCCACCCTAATGGAAGTGTATGTGGTTCCAAATATGCAAACGGAACTCATATACGATCATATATGGAGGTATGTGCGATTTAATTTTTCCAAAAAGCCACTCACATATTAAAATATATGGAAGTATATTTTATTTCATATAGGCAAAAGGGAGTCATATACGGATAAAAATGGAAGTATATGAAATTCCTTATGTGCAAAGAGGAATCATATATTAACATATAAAAATATGTGACTCCATATACCCAAAAAGGACTCATATGTGGACAAATATAATCCCGGATAAAAATGTTAATATGGAGTCTGATACAATTATTTATAAGTTCCTATATATAAGCACATAAAAATTAATCTTAAAATGTATTAAATTAGATATAAATTGATACAATTTTATACGAGATTTGTCCATATCCGGGACATTTTATCTTATTAGATCTAAATATATCTGATTTTATAAAATTTTAGCCAATATTAAATATGCTTTTTGTTACTTAAAAGTTATGCTTAAATGTATTTAAGTTTAAAACTTCTACAAATCAACAATTTCAAAGACCAAAATTTGTTTGAATGAAATAACGAAATGATTAAAAATTGTCCAGAACAAATTTATGCCCAGTTTTTCACTTCGTATTTAAATGCCATTTGGACTTTAAGTTCTATTTAAATACAAACGTCGTCAGTTTTTAACTTTAAATTTAAATCACATTTAAGTTACCAATCTTGGGCATTTAAAGTCTATTTAAATTGTACAAATATAACATATGATTTTGACAGTTTGTTTTTCTTTTCGCGTGGTAAAACAAACAATAAAAATTAAATTAAATTACAGCAGCTAATAGAAATTCAACTTCTGTTGCACTGAAATTTTCACTTCTCTTCATTTTTCTTTTATTAATTTAATTATAATTTAATTATATATATTTTATTTCTATATTTTCTGTTTTTTTTTTTTGCTATTCTTTAAACAGCTGTTTTATGAATAATGATCATTAATTTTTTGACATTTCATGATGCTACCAAACTTTTGTCGCCAATAAATAACAATTATCATCTAAGACTGAAAAACTGAAACTGTATTTAAATACAACTTAAATTTAAATGGCAATTAACTAATTGCATATTTAAATACGAAGTTAAAAACTGGGCATTAGTGTTTCAAAAATATATAATTACGTGGTATTGTCTTATAAAATGTACACATTTTTTTATTTAAAATTAAATAAAATAAATCACTTGTAAATGACTTCGCTATGAAATTATTATGGTTAGATGTGAAGCCAAATGTAATAAAGTTTTAACTTGCATTGCAGATAACTTAATGTGATATTAAACTTTACCATAATAGGTATGGGAATATATATAACGCTATATAAAATTTCGTCACATACATAAGACTTAGCATGGGTCATATCGATTACTACATATTTTGTTTATAGTTATATATGGAGTAAAATTTTTAGACATATCAAGTAATATCAAGTACCATATAAAATGTATTTGTATATAATGACATTAGCCATTTGTATATAATGACATTAGACATTTCTAGCAATTTTTGTACAAGTTATAAAGTCGAGAACTTTTTGCAAGTGACTAAGGTCTGAAAGGATTAATAGCATAGAAGCATAATCCGCATTTGCAGGTAATTTCAATGAAGTTTTTAATACAGAAACCGGATACAACTATAACTGATGTTGTATTAGGTTAGATATAATTTTATACTATTATATAAAAGCTGATTAAATTATATCGCTCCATTATTCGAATGTAATTAAAAATGATACACTCGAAAAAAAAGTTTGTAAAGTCAGCAAAAAATTTTGCTGAGTCAGCAAAATTTTATTCAGGGTGGTAGCAAAAAAATTGCTAATGTCAGCATAATCAGCAACAAAATTAGTAGATTCAGCAAAAGTTTTGCTAACACTTAGTGGATTAGAAATAAAAAAAGCCTTGCTAAAAATTAATAATTTTTTGCTGAATTTTAGTAGACTGAAAAAAACCCAAAAAATTTGTAGAAAAATTGTAGAAAAATTGTAAAACATATTTTTGTGATTCTTTTAAAAATAATTTACAATAATTACGAAATATAAAAATTTTCATTTTCCCACATTGACGACATGAATTAATTTAATATCTCAAAATATAAAGAAATAAATATATATAACATAACAAAAATTTTCTTTCAATGGTTGTCTAAATGATGCTATCTTTTAAAGGACGCAACTGCCGAAGATAATTATAGAAACGAAACGAAAAAATAAACAAAAACAAACGAAACGAAAAAAACAACCCTTTTTGCAATAAGAAAAAGGAACCATACAAATATACCTAAGATGTGTGTCTTTGTCTTTCGCTTTACTCTGTCTACATGTCTGTATATGTTTGTTTGCAATATGACCACACTAGATTATTAATCTATAAACATTTAGTTTAGAAATACATATTAAATTTAAATATTTTATTTTGTCTCTTATTTAATTAATAGACAATTATTTTCACAAGCCGGTGACAACGCAAAATTAAAGTTGTTTTAATCCTCAATTTTGTTTTATGTTTGAAAAACAGATACAAAAATCTTTCATGGTTGATTTTTTATATGTCTTATTAAAGTTGTACTTTTTAGTATCATTATCCTCTTCTGTACTACATCTTGACATGCCGCGACATCTGCTTCATTCTGCGCATATCTTTCAATCTGGTTGTCGTCCACACTATTAATGTGCTTATCAGCACAATTTTTTTTAGCAAAATAAATTAGTAAAACATTAGTATATTAGTAAAACATTAGTTCAAAACAGTTAAGTGCTGAATAAGTATAACAAAAATTTTAGCTTAAAACAGAATTTTAGCAAAAAATTTGCTAACAAATAGTATACCTGATTTACAAGACGTTTTACTAACTTTTCTACTAACTTATTTTTTTGAGTGTAGTATTAAATTATAACTAAACCATTTCTCAGATAAAACTGTATAAAGACACTTACTAAATTACGTATGATTATATAGAGCATCACATCAAATTTTTTACTCGGGTACATAAAATAAAACATTGTTTACAAATTTATGAGTATAAGTTCTTTCAAAAAATTCTTTATTTGAAACAAAAAGTTAATGATAGTAAAAATAAAAGAAAATTGTTAAGAAATATAGATACTTTTTTTTTGGCCAAAAAGTACAATTTTTCATACTTTTTTAAATTTTGAACTTTTTTACGACGAAACTATTACTATTAACGCGACGAGTTTTTGTTTTTAAGGCCGAGTTTTTGGGATGTAGATTATATTTAAACTTAGATTAACGAAGTTTGTAATTGGAATACGGCTTCTGAAATGTGTTTTTTTTTTATTGTGTTATAATAAAGGCTAAAACTCTAAATAATATACAGTGGTTCCGACAATTTTTTGTTAATAAACTTTGAAATGGCAGACAAAATTAGTTGCCGGTTTAACTAAACCGAGTTTAACTGACATCCCAAAAACTAGGCCTAAATCGATTAAATAATAGTTTTTTTTTTTTTGTTTTTTTGGTTAACAATTTTTTTTATTTTTCACAACAAAATTTTTAAATTTAAAAAATTTGTGTTTTTTTAATTAATTTTGGATTTATAGTAGAAGAAACTGAAAAAAATATCAACATTTTGCTGGCTGGGTACTCAAATTTCAAATATAATAGGGGTATTCATAATACGTTCGTACACTTGGAAAGACCACTGCAAATGTAGTTAAAAACAAATGAAATTTCACTTGAAAAAAGGACGAATTACATTTCAGTAAGTTCAACTTACATTGTCATTTGTTTTTACTGTTCAAAAAATGACCAACAACAATTGTAGTAAATTTAAATAGTAAATATAATGTAAAATTAATGTAAAATCATAATGAGTTTGATATAATTTTTATTTAGATTAAAAATAAAAAATAAAATAAATGAAAGAACCTAGAAAATTCCCGAAATAGATCTATCAACACATTCCTGAAAGTGGTCAATTAATAAATTTGAAAACAAAAACTCTATAGATTATTTATTAGGAAAATATAAATAAATATAGAGTATGGACTCGAACTTGAATAATTTTCATTTTCATTGCAAAAAAAATACATAATTTTTATTTTGTAATAAAAATTATATCAAACTTGTATAGGAGATATCCTATAACTACAAGCATGATTTTTCTTTATCTTACAACGTACACAGAAAAAACTTAAAACGGGTTTCAATTAAAAATTTTATTGAATCAATTAATATTTTAATTGATTTTGCACCTACCACTGAAATGATAGTATTAACTAAAAAATTTTGCAGACAGTTTATTAAAACTCTTTCAATTAAAATAATAATAATATCAATTAAAAGAGTTATTGTTTTTCTTTACAACCTCATTTAAAAAGTTTAGTTAAATTGATTAAAACTTTAATTGAAACTTGAGAAGAAAACAATGGTAGTTTTAATTAAAAACTCGTATTTTTTATTTTTGTTATATGCCCCCCATTAAATAAAAAAAGAAATGTAGGTTTGTAAATTAAATTGACATTTTATTTATAATAAAATTAAAGCTTTTTAATATAAAAATGTATTATAAGAAAACAAATAAAAGTAAAGACAAAACTTTTGTTTTGCTTGTCTTGTCCTGAACTTTTTCTTGTAATTGAATTGCTTTCTTAAAAAAATCACACACAACTTTAAAATGATAGTTTAATGATACTTATACTTATTGAAAATTTAATTATTTACAAAAATATTAGTTTAATTTTACTTTTTCGATAAGGTTTATTTAAATCCACATGTGCACTTTTATTACCACAGATAAAACACGAAACTAAATTAAGTTTTCGTGCGTACACGAATATCTCAACAAAAAAAAAAGTTGCAAACTCTAGTGAAATAACGACGATTTTGCGTGTATGTATTTGAAATCGGTAAACTATTCAACTTATTACAAGTTAATCATTTGAGATTTTTTTTTCATTTTATTTACAAATTAAATAATATATTGATATAATTAAACCTTTGTTTGAGTATTTAATCTAAATAAAATAAAAAAAAAATAGTTTGTGAAATTTTTAAAAATTTTGTTTACATGTTGTCAACACTGTATGGATATATGAGAAAATTCAATAAATTTTTTAATTGAATCAATTAAAAAAATTGCTTAAATTGCCTTTGATATTCAAACAATCGATTAATTAGATATTTTTGACCCATAATTTTTTCTGTGTACATTCTTCAAGCTAATTTTAGAAATCGGTCCACATTTACAAAAGTTACACCCTCCAAAAGGTTTTTTGTACACGAGGTAGTGAACTTTGACAACCTGTAAGTAAACCCTGTACTAAAAACAGGATGACCGAATCACAAAATTACAAAAGATTAACGCCACTTTTACAATTTCCAATTTGATTGGTGCCGATCGGAACAGTAGTTAAGAAGTTCTATCTTTATTACCATTATTTTGTTCCAAAACCCCCCTGTGCAACATCATATTGAACTTTAGTAGTTTTAGCGAAAAAAAAAATTAAAATCTTTTTTTATTACTGTAGTTTTGATTGAAATTGTTAATTTCAAATAAATTTTAAAATCCACGAGTTAACACTCTTAAAAGATAAACCAAAAATCAATTAAACTTTTATTTTAAGAGACAAAAAAATAAAAAAAAACTATGAAAAAGAGGGAGAAAAAAAAAGAAAGTGTTTATTTATTGCAGTAAATGTAATTTGTAAACCATAAAGAAAAGCGGAAGTTGTATGAGGAACAAACAATCCAACAATAACAATGAACATAACGGATAAAGAAAGAAAACAACAGTAAAAAGTTAAAAGTTTTATATAAAGATTCTGCACCTGTTGGAAAACTAAATAGCCAAAGGCATGCCTACATTTTTAAAAGAAGAAAAATTAAATAAAAAGAAGAAAATCCACAAATCAAATTCCCATCATACTCTTGTGATTGCCAGGGCAAGGAAGTTTATGTTTCTAAAATCGAAAAAATGTTCATTAAAAACATAAAAACTATTATTTTTTCAATATAATGTTTATTTTATAAAATTAAAAAAAAATATATATTTAGTTTTGTGAGAGGCGTGAAATTTTCAATTGATTCAGACGGCAGTTTCTGGTATTTAACCTACATCAGTGATTCTGATATACATATAATTTAATATTTGTTGTTTTTTTGTTTGAGTCTATATGAAAATTTTGTGCAATCACTGACCGTAGTATAATACCACATACACTTCGTACTACACTTTAGACAGAACGTTTAGCGCTCTGACCTAAAGTCAGGTCGATTTTTGCAGTGACTTAAAACTAGTTTTCAATACACGGTGTTTTTTGCTCTTGCATACATAATTGCAGAAGTGCAACACAACCAACATAACGTCTTATTTTTAGAAATCAAATGTTATTTCAATTTCCACTATTTTCCCATTTATTGTGAGTATTGCCGTGATGTATTTTTTGTACATTCGGTAAGGTGGCATTACACGTAATTAGGGAAGTGTTGCCAGATAGCAATTTTTGATTTTGTTTGAGTTTTTGAATTTAACGTCTTTTTTAGACAAGTACAATTAATACTATAATTAATATGCAACCGATTTCATTGTTTTGTGAGAATCGTGGTAGCGAAGTTTAGTTTTAATGAAATTAGCAAAATAAAAAAAAATCAGCTCAGAAATGTGCACTAAAACGAATCAAATACAAATTTTATGTCAAAAAAAATGGAAATACATATCGCACTTGATCAACAAGAGGGTATTAACTCAAAATTTTAAAATTTTCAGTAGAGTCAAAAAACTGTTTATGGCCACATTTTAACAGAATTTAAAAATTCAAACATATCATAATAAGCAAATTCCATTTGAAAATATATATACATTGTTTTTGTTTTAAATTTTTCCACTCATTGCAAAAAAAAACAATTTTTTGAGTTAATACCATTTTTTTGAAATTTTAACGATTTAAATTTATAGAATAAAACAAATTTTATCAACAAAACAGTATCAACTCAAAATACAACCAAATATAAATAAAACAGTGTGATTATTTTTAACATAAATAAAGGCTCAAATCAAAATAATACCTTTTTTATGAAAAAATACGATTCATTTCTATTTGAACTTTTGTATTAACTCGAAATAATACCTTTTTGTTGAAATAAAGGTAATCACTACATTATCATGAAAATGGTCTCAAAAGTGGTTTTCGAGAAGAAAGAGTAATCGGAATACGTTGAAATTTTTACAATAGATAGATATTGATGTTGTTAGTTGATTTCTTAAAAAAAGTGATATTTTAAAAATTTTGAGTTAATACCCTCTTGTTGATCAAGTGCGATATGCATTTAAACAAAATATGTAAAACAAATCGAAGCCATTTTGTTTTAAATTTTCTGAATCGGGTAAATATTTAACCCATTTGGAATGTCGATAAAAGCAAACATAGATTTGCATTATATTCCTTGCCCTAATGATCACTGACATACATTCCACAAAATTTACCAATTTTGGCCCAACAGTAGCGTTTTAAACCCAGTTATATATCATTAGATACATCTGACTATAGATAGTCTGTAGTCACATTTGTATTAATTTATTGCTACTACACTGCGTTACAAAACTATAATTACACATTAATTTGACTAAATTTTGTAAATTGAAAAAAAAGTCAGAAGAGCTTAACCGGTATAAATGTAAAACCAATGGAAAATTAATACTACTAAACAAAAAATAAAAAAAAAACAATTCATTTATTTTTTATTTTACTATTTAAAAATTAGTGTTTCATTACTATAAATACACTAAACTTAATACATATATAAAAATTTACAAAACTTTAAGAAAAATATTTAAAGCAGCAGTTTAAATGATGCGTGAGGCCTCCTATTTTGAATCTACTCGAAAATTCTATCAGACATACTGTCTACCAGATTTATTCGAAGTTCTTCCGTTATAGATCTCCCCACGCATCAATAATTGCCTCTTTTAGATGAAAAACGCATTCATATTGAAGTAAACTTGCCGGGTTAACACTCCCCAAATATTCTCAATGGGATTTTCATCCGGGAAACATGCGGGTCATTCCAAAACTCTTATATTTTTTATGATAGCCATTGCATCGTCTGACGACTTACATGTATCGAGGCATTGTCTTGTTGGAAAATGTATTCTTCTTCTTTGCTATTTTCAATAAATGCCACCAATTTTTCTTCTAATAATATCATGTACTCAAAAGAATTCATTCTGCTTGGAAATGCCAAATCAACCATACCGTCGAAACAAAAAGCGTCCCAAACCTTATGGTTGATTTGGACATATTTACTAGAGTTGTCAATTATTCGCCTTTCAGCTTTGTTCGAATAATTCAAATAATTGTTTTCGCTCGTTCGATCAAACGATTAAATTTCAAAAAATCTTCGATTAATCGATGAGAAGAATGAATAAAAAAAATTATTTTTAAATAATATTTTTATTAACAACAAAACAAACAATTCATACAGACATACCATCTTCAGCCAAACTTCTGCATACAATGTCTTCTATAGAACTGCCGCTGTCTCTGTTAATGTATTTTGCCATTGGACCAAGTTCGGCATTTTTGATGTCGTTGGATTCTCTTTCACTACATCGTTTTCAATGGTAATATTGTGGCTCTTACGCAAATGGTAAAGAAGTGAGGATGTTGTAGATCCAACAATTTTGTATACTTTAGGACACTTGGTGCATGTCACTTTATTTTTTTCATTTTTGTTCTTGGTGAAATACTTCCAAACCGAGCTCATTCTGAAAAATAATTATATAACTTAAATAAATTACAATACAATAACAACATTTTATACTTACATTGGTATAATTTATACAAACAGAAAAAATTTAGCTATTTGCCAACTGCAATTCGGTTGGTATTACTCAAATTCGGTTATTATGAATTTCAGACAGTTGGCACAACTTTACATTCGTTTTTACAACAAAATTCGGTTAATTCAATAGAAATTTTGTTGCAACACTCAAAATATTCAGAAATCTAATGTAAATATCGTTGTACTAACTGAATTTATAAGTTGTTACCATTAATATACACTTTTCAATTTGGTTGGCACTTTATTTCTCTGTGTGTATAAATCGATTATTTTTTTAGCTTTTTATGTCTTATACCCAAAAGTGAAAAAACCCCTTTCTTGAAATTTTTTTAACGTTTGATTTAAAAACAAAACATCTGATACAATTGTTTGTCAAAGATGTGTTTAAACATTGAGATTAATTACAATCAGGGTTATAGCACATTTTGTATAAAATCTTTAAAAATTTATGAGAATAAATCAAATTAAAAGGTCTTATTTAATTTATTTTGTAACAAAAAAAAATGTTCGATTAATTGACGTTAATTAATCGATTTATTCGTTATTCGAAAATCGTCATTTTTAAATTATTCGAACAAGAGTTTGGTTTTGTTTGATCGATTAATCGAATTATTCTTAATCGACTGACAACTCTAATATTTACCTTACCATTCATCCATAATCTGATTAAAGACTCTTCATTGAGGGGATGGCACAGTTGATTATTTTCCGCCGGTCCCGCTCAGAAAGCTTTTTCCGGCCACAATTTTAATACCCATATTGCCTATATAGTGGACCCAGAGTTGCCACATTTTTAATTTATATGAAATATAGGGGAAAAGGCTCTTCGAGAAAAGTTGCAAAAAACCGAACGGTTTCGAATATCGGAAAAAAGCTCAGACACCCCCTCGATTAAATTATATAGGCGTTGCTATGCATTATTTTTGGCTTAATACAACTAAAATTCCTTAATAAAACGCAAGACTATATGTTACTCAAAACAATTTTTTTTTAATAACCGAAATACTTGAAAATCTGTGGTCGTAATTTGTACATCAGTGAGTGTGTCTTCAAAATCCCTTTCTTTTTATACCAAATTTGTTTAAATTAACATTCAAAAGAACGAAACAAACTGAAAAAAAGCGTAAAATGGGTTCATTTTTGACCCCACTTAGTAACGCCTAAACATGAGATTGGGCAGATAAAAAAAAACACGGGTTCCCTAAACTTGTATTCTCCACAACATATCCGAAGTTCAATAAGATCTGCCGGTCCGGGTCGGGATACCTCTCTTGTTAGATATGAACCATGCGGCATTTTATTGCAAATTGATTAAAATTGCAAAAAGAACTAAAAATAATTCTTAAATTTTTCTTTATTTTCTATTCTTCTTTGTTTACCGTTATATGTAATTATAGTTCTGAAACACTTAACAATTTATTATTACACAATTTTTCTCTTAAATCATTTAAGTAATCTCTTAAATTTTACACAATAAGAGATCAGTTATCACACTCTTAAAAACAGTTAAGTTTTAAAAAAATGTTTGTAATATTAGAAAAAATAATAAATAAAAATCTTCGAGCTCGAGGTCTAGTTTTTTATAATGATTAATTTATTTTTCAATATTTCGACATTCCTCGAATGTCATCTTCTGGAAAATCTATAACAATTTTAATAAAAAACACATTAGAATAATATCACTAGTATTATGTACTGTGTTTACATTAATACTAGTGATATTATTCTAATGTGTTTTTTTATTAAAATTGTTATAGATTTTCCAGAAGATGACATTCGAGGAATGTCGAAATATTGAAAAATAAATTAATCATTATAAAAAACTAGACCTCGAGCTCGAAGATTTTTATTTATTAAATATTGAAAGGTCGAATAAATACAACTTTAAAATTAGAAAAAAAAGCAAAAATCATTTGTAATTATAGTTATGCAACGCAGTGTATGTCTGGTTTATCGTTTCAGTATTAATTCTTGCAAGTTGCATCGTTGTTGTTTTATGGAATATTAATGAATGAGAACTTAAGTACATTAGAGTGGGCCTAATATCAAAAAATATCGTTTCTTACAACGTTTTAGTGGGAAAACGATGAACATAACAAAAACAAATTGGAAAACACATCTATGAAGCTGTTTCTCTCGATACATTTTATATTGCTCACTCTTGCTCTTATCAAAACTGACCGATTAATTTTTTTTAATATTTTGTATAACAGTCATTAGTCCCTAACAAATATTTTCGGTTCCATCAAAATTTGTACTTGTATTTAATTTATTTTTAAAAAATTACTGGTTGAAAGAATTCACTTGAAATTTCACTAATTCTTAAATATTTGCAAAAATCAAAAGAGGTGTTTTATTGCGAACTAAATAAACCTCGGGCTCTAGGAATAAGTTTACTTATTTCGATAAACCACCTCACATCGAGATCTCATGTGCCCAGGTAGAAAAATACGATCGTTTTCAGAATATTCCGATTTACAGATGTAAAGTGCTTTGAAAACGAACCAAATGATAACTATGTTCTGCGGTTTGAGGATGATATTTTACCGTTCTCAAAGCGTTTCCCAAACAAACTTTGAAATGATTTTTTAATCGAAAAAAAATAACGCCTTTATAACATTCTTGTTTACGAATTAAGAACGTTGGGAAAAGGAACCAAATGATAACCATGTTTTACGATGTGAGAATGGTATTTTATAACGTTATCAAAATGTTGGAAAAACAAATTTTAAAGTCATAAAGTCAGTTTGTTTAAAAATATTTTATCTTGGATTAGAATTAATCGAAATAATTCACCGAATTTTTGTTTTCTGTTAAAATTTTATCATATTGACATACTAATTAATTGTATTAACAAAACTTTAACTTTTAAAATCTTAGTTTTGCAAATAAAGAATGGCCCAGTTATAATCTGGACGCACAAAAGTAGTTAAAACTTTGTAAATAACAGACAAATTTTTATAAATTATACATCAAATTAAAGGAAATTTATTCAGCTTTAAGGAAAATCATACAAATAAATTTTTCTTTGTTACGGCTTTACTTTTTTAGCACTCTGGTTCCATTTTTGTAACATTATAACTTCATTTTTTGCTTCTTTATTACTCTTTTTCAATTTATTTTTTACATTTGCCCAATATCTTTCGATTGGTCGAAATTGTGGGCAGTTAGGAGGATTCATATGTTTGTTTTTCGAACCTCTGAATGTTGGATTTTCTAAGAAAGTGTGCAAAATTTCTTCACGTCTTTTTTGTTCCATGGCGTCTGTACGGAATAAAGGGTCCGCCAAATAACTTTTTTCTTTGAACTCCTGAACCAATTGGACTTTGTATGGCGTCATACCAAAATTCGTCTCAATGATGTCTCCGAAATGTTCAATTGTTGAGAACGACGGTGAATTGATGTTGATGGCGCTTCACGCACACTTTCTGCCACAGCAGCAATATTATCGGATGTACGCACTGTTTTTGGCTTTTCACGCTTTGGTTTATCGATGAGAATGCCAGTTTCTTTCACTTTTTTCACAAGATAACGAACATACGGACCATATTCGTTCAGCGGAAGGATAAAACTAATTATCTGTCAAATCAGACATGAGCGAAGTGTTACCATTCAGGAAATAAGCACTAGTGGAAAAAAACGTTAGATGGCGGACCCTTTACTATTCGAATGACAGACTTGTAAATTATGTCAAATAACAGTATATGTCTTGTCAACAACATATGTAAATGGTTTAAAATTTCATACACTGGGGGCGCTGTAACAACGTTATGAATGCGTCCAGATTATAACTGCGCCATTCTTTACAAAAAAAAAAAAACATAGTCCATATGCATACCAATTAAATACAAATGAAATTATATTTAGACCTACTATATTTAGACATTAACCAACGTTTAGGGCTTAATCGTAGTTATGAATGTCAAATTTATAAGGAAATATCTGTGGTTGAAATTAAACTCTGGTTATAAATAGAAATTTTACTCCCAATTAAGTTATACTGAAAAAATCTCTAAATGAAATTGTTAATTTACATTTGAAATTTAGAAGTAAAAAATTGAAAACAAGATTGTTTTAACGAACAATCAATTTTAAATTAAAATTAATTTAAAATTTTCATTAAAAAAATTGAAGTTTTGAATTTGGAAATTTTAATGCAATTAATTGAAATATAGATTTTACCATTTCATCAAAAAACGTATATTTCGAAGCCCTCCAAACGAATGATTTTCCACTTTTTTTTTTATTTGCTTTGAAAACGCTATAAAACAATGTTTTGACAGTGTTTTTTTGCAAATAATCAGATATATAATTTTGTGATAGAAGTACTTCTAACGTACTTATTGCAAACGTTAGAAAAACGCTTTAAAGCAATGATTTTAAAGTGCTTGTATTGCATAAGCAGTTGTAAATTTTGTATGTAAAGTGCTCCCTAAGTAATTTTTGCGAACGTTCCAAAAGTAATCCAAAATAATGCTTTAATTTCATACCATTGGCAACAAACGCTCAAAAAATGCTTTGTTTTTTGTATCGTCTCTAATTTCTACCTGTGTGGTCTAGAATTAAGTACCCAAGTAAAACAAATATATGCTGCCATATCTAATTAGATAGGGTTCAATAACTAATCAGATACAATTTAATCCGAAAAATGGTGAATACAATTGTATCTACGTGGATCAAATTGGATTTAATTGCATAAAATTATATACAATTGAATCCGAATTTTAACCAGATATTATTGTACTAAATAATATATAAATATTTAAAATTGAATTCAATTAGGTCCAATTTGGTATAAACGATCCAAATTTGTATTTTTATTAAATTTAATATGAAATATAATGAAGAAGAATTAAAAAATGGATGAATGTTAATTAAAAAGTTTAAAATCAATACGAATTAATGGTTTGTCATGAAAAATTCATTTTATTAAGTGTGGTTCGTATAAACAGGGTTGAAACTGATTAACATTTTTTTAATTTCCCAAAAAATCTCTTGTTTTTAAATACAATAAAATTATTTCATTGGATTTCCATAATAAATTGATTGCGGTTCGTTTTATATTTCTTTAGAATAAAAAAAAAAAATTATGTAAGAAGTTGTTAAATTTTGGAAATTTCGTTATAAAAACGTAAAATTATATGAAATTTTGATTGTGGACTAAAAGAAACAGTTCCTCTTAGCCGAGAGATCGTATTAACGTCGGCACTTTTTATAATTTTAAATGAAGCGTAAATGAAAGATACATTTAGATATGCGGTCATATAAAATTTGTTTGAAAAACAAAAATTATATCTTTTTTATATATTGTGCCATTCAAAACAATATATAACAAGATATAGTTGTATTAAATAATATAAAATTATATATAATTCTTTTACTCGGGTATTGACAAAAAAAAAATACTCCACAAAAAGTGAGTATAGGGAGGGGTTGAAACACTATTTCCGATTTCAGAAAAACCCATTAAAAAAAAATCTGTAGACAAATTTAAGTTATAACTACACAGCCCTTAAAAATGTTAGAGGGGTCAAGACCCTAGGACTAAAACAAACTTTTATATAGGCTTGAGAACTGCTCAATCCGAGTCTGACCTCAGAATTCCTCCATCACGTCAGGTTTTCGAGATAACATAAAGTTTAGAAAAAAGCCCAATGTGTCAATAGTATTTAAATTTTGGACGTGAAAAAATTTATTTTAAAAAGCAATTTCGCATAAAAAAGTACGTGTTGGAAAAATTCAAAGAGTAGATTTGAAATCTGGGGATCAAAATGTTTAAGGAGCATATACACGACATGTATTTGTCATCTGACATGTCAAATTTCCCACTGCAAAATACATACATGTCGTGTGTGACCTTTTTAACTTTGCTTCTGTAAAAGTCAGACGCAAAGTCATCTGACAAAATTTCAATTAGAGCGTGCTCTATTTTCTTCTGACAAACCATCTGACATCAGCTGTTTTAAATATGAAACAAAACGTTGTCATAAATCCATGCCGTGAGAAAACAAACAGCGGCGGTCCCCTATTGACGGATTCATTAGCCGGCTAAAGTTAACATTTTACAATACCAATAAATGTATATACATTTTCCCATTTAATAAAATGATGTACATATATATGTTTATAAAAAGTTTTATAATTATATCCCAAATTGGTATGTCCGCATTTAAAGAAAAATTATTTAAGATGGCTGAACTATTTTGCGGCGCAAAAAAAATTTTTGCTGCGGCAGCATGCCATGTTGAAACCCAGATCGACTTGATTGTTGGCTCCACAGAGAACGTTTTCTTTTCCTCTTTTCTTTTTTTTTTAATTTCGATTTCATTGCAGTTATAATTGAAATTACACTGCACACTGCAATTGCATTATCCTTTGATTCCATTTGAATATCACTTTTAAAAAAAAAAATTATTTTAATAAAATTTTCGCACTGATCAGCTGTTGAAGAAAAAAACAGAGACTGTGTCAGAAGCAAAAAACATGTACGTTTGTGACCAAATATTATAAACGTTATGTAAAACAGCAATTTTGACAGACATGCACAATTACATGTGACTTGAAAATTTGACATGTCAGATGACAAATACATGTCGTCTATATGCTCCTTTAGCAAAATATCTAATCACAACAAAAAATATATATATTTTAAGCAAATAAAATTTTTTATTACAGATTTAAAATTAAAATGATATATGTATGTAGGTACATCTATTATGAAAAAAGTGTAAAGAATAGAAGAACAAAGTCGTTTTATTTTGCTTTCTTAATGTTTATTCTGTAAAATTCTATTGGATGTACTAAAATTTAGAAAATTTTTTGCTTATTTTAGCAAATTAATTTTAATTTGCAGTTTATTGAAATTTTACTAAAATTGAGTAGCGGCAACTAAATTTGTCTACTAATTTTATTTTACTACAGTTCAGCAGACATGTGTTGCTAAATTTAGCAAACAAAAATAGCGTAAGGCTCAAAATATTTAAATTTCCCGTAATAGCAGCAACATTTTAAGTAGCCATTACAGATTTTTTTTTCTTAGTGTAGTTGACAATAGTCGCACGTAAGCTTGACTGCTTACAAAAACGACTTCGTCAAACAAAAATAACTAGTGAATTATAATGTGCTAGAATATATATTTTCATATATTAAAAATAATGTTATGCGGAATTTAAAACCATTAAAAATATACAATGTTTTTAAGTTTAAAGTTTAAAAAAAAGACCTACAACTCCAAAAAGGCGATTCGATGGAATTTTTTGAACTTTATATTCGGTTTTCGGAGTCTTAAATTCTTCTGTAAATTGTACACGCTATCACGTTTTCAGATTCACAATTTTGTTTTTCATTCAGCCCACTCTAATCTACATGCATGCATGCATACAGATTAATATATTATATTGTTATTATGTATTTACACAGACATATCTTGTTGTCATTTTGTAAAACATCATATTGTTGTAACATCTTAAGTAATTAATGATAAAAAAAAAAAATCTTTTCTTCTCTTGCAAATCATTAATTGTGAGAAAATTTATTTTAAACAAAAACGCAGGTACAATGCCTTACAATCAACACACTACCTTATGTTGAATATATTTTTAACAATGGGTCACTGCGTTCTCGTTGGTTTCTCAGATATGAAGTTTCAAGAAAAATTAGTTTTTTTTCACATCTTACCATTTCTAAACAACGCAAAAGTTGATTTTAACAGAATTTGTTACTAGAATAAAATTGTGAAAAAGAAAGCAGTGCTACGATTTTGATCGGTACTGTGTAAAGAATTTATGATTCGGAACATCTCATATTTAAATATTGGGCTTAAGCATCAAATTTTCCATATGCGTGAAAATGGCAAAAAAACAAATCAAAAAAGCAAAATAGCCATGCAAACCTAGTAATACGAAAATATTTTAAAATCGTAACTCCTGGAAGGGAATTTAATTGCGGCAATAATCATGTTCTTATTGCAGAAGTTCCGTCCTTTGTGAGTAAATGTCCGCTCCAAAGCGATAATTCAAAGCACTACAATAGCAACACTTCTGCGAGATATCGCTAGATATCATATATTTGGGGAAACTGTATCGCTAGACCAACTGATTGATACAAAAAAAAAAAAACTGTTTTCCAAATTAATTATGTTGTTTTAAAATTTCGACATTATAAACAAAATAAAACTAATTTGCTTGTTGCTAAATATAATAAAAAAGAACAATTTCTAAAAAAACCATTAAAAACAAAAATATTTTTGATACCCGTATTAATAAAGAATTCATTTAAAAACATTTATTGTTCCAGTTGTATTGTGAACGTAGTAGCAAAGAAAGTTTTTTTTTTTAAAGAATTTAGAAATCATTAAGTTTTACAATAAACATATTGAAAGCATTTAGGTACATTAGGGTTATAACTTTTTGCATTTTTTGTCAATATCAAAAATTATATGACACAGTCGTGTGGATCTTGAGAAAATATTTAGAAACGTGATTCAGAGTATTTTTTTTTTTTTTTTTGTTATTTTTTATTTATTTATAACGATCTTTCAACCTCCGTATATTTACAAAAATAAAGCAAATTTATTACACGGTGCCACAAAAAATTGCAATCACTTTTCTAGTGACCTAGTGTAGGTTGTAAGTCTAGATGATTGCAGTGCTGCCAACCCAATTAGTTCCAAAATCGTCAAATTTTGTTGAAAAAATCTTCAAAATCGTCATTTGGAGAATGAGAAATCGTCAAAGAATCGTCATTCCGAAAACTATTTACATTTCAATAAAAAAAATAAAATTTTACGTTTTAATCACTTTAATTGTAATTTTTATTCGATTTGAGATCATTTTATCACATTTTCCTTAGATGTTTTAAACAAAAAGAAACTTGATCAAATTTTGTCAGTAAATTTTAGAGAAATAAATTAAAAAATTTAAAAATTCTATAAAAATTGCAAGTTTTTATGAATCGTCATTTTCCATACAATAAATTTTGTGAAATCGTCAATCGTCATTTTATCATATTTCACTTCAAAAATCGTCAAAATGGAGACAAATCGTCAAAGTTGGCAGCGCTGGATGAGTGTATTACAAAACCGGTTTGAAGAAGTTTTTTCCTACTTGTGCATTTAAACATTTGTAACTCAATCATTTTTCAACCGATTTTGACCTGGTCTTTTTAAATATACATATATATACTTTCTTTATATAATTAATAAAAAATAGGTAGAGATTTTCTTAATAACAACTGAAATTTTCAATATTTTTTTTTTTAACTTTTTCAACTTTTTTTCGAATCTTCTTTTAAAGCAACAATAAGTTTGTATTTTTTGAGTAAATCAAGCCTTCATTTGTTAAAATCGGTTGAAATTTGACAAAATTATGATACTTCTTCTATATATAAAAAAATACCATAATATAAAATTAAAATTTTAATTTTTTTAAAACTATTCTCTTTTCAGAAAATACCAAATTTCGAACAACATCAACTCATGAAATCCTCTAAACAATTTCAATATAGTGTCTGTGAAACTTAATTCATTAAAAATTAACTTCATTCATTAAAAATTAACTAAAAATCAGAAGTTATGAAAATGTAATCAATTAATATAATTATTTAAATAATTTAATCCTTTAAATATTTAAACAGTTTTTTTTTTTTAATTTTTAAAATTTTTATGAAAACTTTTCATAATATTTATGAAACGTTACTTAAAATTAATGAAACATTTCATAGAAACTTTTGAAATAACTTCATCCCATTTGTGAAATGTTTCATAACATTTCAAAAAAAGTGAAGAACCTCCATCATCACATTTATGAAATGTATCGAAGCCCATTCGCAGCTCCAGCAATTAATATACAGGGAAATTTCATACTACATGATGTACAACTGCATGTGTTTGTAATTTTTTGTACACCGAGGCGTATGAAATTTCCCTTTTATTACTTGCTGGAGCCGCCCATGAGAAGCCTTACATTAACTTGGGCTTTAATGAAATAGCTTCATCATATATATGAAGTGTTACATTGAACGAAAATCAATGAAGTCTCCATCATATTTATGAAGTCTTCCATAATAATATGATGAAGCTTTTGCAACAATTAAAGTCAGTGGTTATAACTAAATATTCGGTAAATACAACAATACTTTAGTAGCAACACCAAAAATATCTAGAAATCACATTGAAATATGATTGTACTACTTGAATTTATTCGATGTAAAGGGTCCGCCATCTAAAGTTTGTTTTTTTCAACTAGTGCTTATTTCGTGAATGGTAACACTTAGCTCATGTCTGATTTGACAAATAATTAGTTTTAGCCTTCCGCTGAACGAATATGGTTGTGTATACGCTTGAACAACGCTGGGAAATATTGCGACATTACTTTGAAAATCATGGTAATGAGCAAGGAGTGGCCGTTACAGTCAATGGCGATCATTATCGGGCCATGTTAAACGAATTTTTGTTCACAAAAATTGAAGAGGAGGATATTGGCAACATTTGGTTTCAACAGGACTGCGCTACCTGCCACACAGCCGAAGCTACACTCGATGTTTTGCGCCCTGTTTTTGAAGATCGCATTAACAGCCGCAGAGCTGATGTCGTTTGGCCACCTCGGAGCTGCGATTTGACACCGTTGGACTATTATTTGTGGGGTGCCGTCAAAGATAAGTGTTACGCCAACAAGCCAGAGACAATTGACGCTTTAAAGGACAATATTCGTGAAGCCATTGGTGAAATATTCGTGAAGCCATTGGTGAAATACGAGGCAGAAATTTAAATGAAATTATTTTCCATTATTAACCGGAAGGATTGTACTTTCAAATAAAAAAGAAATTTGAGAAAATATTCAGTAGTTTTTTTTTATAGCATTTTCAAAAAAAAAAAAGTTATTTGGCGGACCTTTTAGCAACCATAATATCTTTTCATTTTAGTTAGCATTTTTTTATGCATCGTTTAAAACTGCTTTAGGGCAACAGAATGCTGCGTTTATTTTATAATGCTAACTTTTTTGTATTGCGGTAAAACAAACGATATTTATTCATTGTGAACCATGGTGAATAATACTCCAAAATATACAGGAATAGTTAAAATAATTCGTACAAAAGTTAAACAGGGCTATAAATTTGAAACCCACAAATAAAACTTTTAAAATAAGAAAATATATCAACGGTCCAGTTTGTGAAAAAACGGTCCAGTTGTGAAAAAAAACTTCGCCTTGAAAAATTCTTTAAAACTTTAAGGTTATCCAGTTTTTGTGTTAACGAAAAATTAAACTATAAGTGCGTTTTTTTTTTTTGCATCGCCACAATAAAATCAAGAAAAATGTGTGCACTCACGTCTAAACTTTTGTTAAAATAGTGGTATCGGAAATTAAACTTGATGACAGTTTTGTTATTTTCAGCGAACAGGCCACATCAGCGAACATTCCCTTACTATATAAACAAAATGTTTAAATAACAAAAGCTTTCAGAAATTGTCTTCGGTGTGGAGGGATTTTGTTCTAAATTGGCATGAAACCCCGTTTTTTATTATGAATACAATATTGCCCATACGGAGGTGTCCTGTAATTTTTTTCCGCAAAGAAAAAGTTATATCCCTAATGTCTATAATATAGATCTATTAAATTATATGTACTTTATATCGAAAAAAAGTGCAATTATTTATTAAAATATATTCTGTAAATGTGAATTTAATTCAAAGAAAAGAGTGCAAGGAAAGTGCAAAATGTGCAGTTTCTTTGGCAGTCTAGCATTATTTTTGCTAAGCTGTCATTCTTTCGTTTTCTTTGTTGCACTTTTAAGCTTGTCAAGCTTTAACTTACATACCATACGAGTACATGTTTTATATCTTGGCTAAGGCCTAATTACAATTTGTTTTTGTTTTTGTTTTTGTTTTTTTTTTTTTTTTTTTTTTTTTTTTTGCTTTAGCTTTAGCTTATTCTGCTCAGGTACAGTGGATACATGCATAAATACGTATTTGGGTTAATTTAATTTATGATTTCTCAAAATATAAACAAATTCCTTTCATCGGAAAACAAAACACATACACTGAGAATAAAGCACATAGTCAATTGAAATCAAATAAGAAAATTATACATAGAGTGTCAAGGTCGTCCCTTATACCATAGGCAGATTTAGGTTTTGTTCTTTAGAGTGGACCAAATTCCAGGAAGAGGCCTTATTCTGATTTTATAGCTGTATACTTAAGGGGACGGTAAAGAAAGAGACAAAAACAAATCTAACAAGGGAGGTATCCCAACCCGAACTCGCACATTTTAATAAACTTTGGATATGTTGTAAAGAAGCAAAAAAAAAAGAGACGTAGTTTTTTTTTTTTTAGCTGCGGTTAAAAATAGGGTTATAAATGTATTTGTTTTTGTATGAAAACATGTCTTTAATTTACGAAAACTAGATTTATTTGTACGCAGGATTTAAGAACTAAAGAAACCAAACATTTTGATATCCATATTGCCTATATAGTGGACCCAGAGTTGCCACATTTTTGAATTATTTGAAATACAGGAGAAAAAGGCTCTTCGGGAAAAGTTGCATAAAAACCAAACAGTTTAGAAAATCGGAAAAAGCTCAGACACCCCCTCGATTAAATTAAATAGGCATTGATACGCATTATTTTTAGCTTAATACAACTAAAATTCGTTAATAATTTAATATTACTTAAAACACATTTTTTTTTTTGAATAAGAAAAATACTTGAAAGTCTTTGGTCATAATTTTTACACCAATTGATGTGCCTCCTTTTATTTGATACCAAATTCGTCTATAGTTACTTCCAATTGATCGAAATAAACCGAAAAAAGTAAAATGGGTTAATTTTTTAACCAATTGGTAAAGCCTAAACATGAGATTGGACAGCTAGAAAAAAAAAACAACGGGTCCCTTAAATTTGTATTCTCTACAACGTATCCGAATTTCATTAAGATCTGCAGGTACGGATCGGGATATCTCCGTTGTAAGAGAAATTGCCGAAAAAGGTCAAGTTAAAGGTCAAGTTAAAGTTGAAAAATTTATATTTTCGTGGTCTATAGCTCCAAAATTATGACAAACCCACGTTATCATAACAATTCGATGTTTCACTTTTTAGGATTTTATTTCCGTATGAGTTTTGATCGTTATATTTGAGTGACCTAGGAGAATCACGTGTGAGTAAAAGTTGAATTTACTTATGGAACTACTTCTTTTTTTTAAATGTAAGTACTTCTTATTTTTTCTAGGGAATTACTTATTAATTTTTTTTTGTGAAAGTACTTCGTAGTTTTACAATGGAACTATTTTTTTATTAAAAAATGTATGTAGTTCTTAAAAATATAAAGTAAATGATTCTTCGGTAAAAAAAATAATCAATTCTAAAGAATCAATTATTTTAGTCTCACGCCCTGTTAAAAGAATCGAGTAGGTAATCTAGTAAGGAATGCGTTCTGCCCAAAATGCTTGATTACAAACCCGCTTACCTTTTTGGAAATTTTTTGCTGGGTTATAGCACCATATCAATAAATATTGACTGCACATTTTTCAGTTTCAGCACGACTTTTAGCGTCATAATTTATTATTGGCCATGTTCTGTATTCAACTTTTGTTTATTTGATAAAAAATTCCTAGTCCATTTTAAATAAAATTAGACTAATATTTAAATCTCAATTTCGTTTCAATTACTGACTTTTTGAGCACACACAGGGAAAGAAAGTGCCAACCGAATTGAGAAGTGTATTTTGGTGGTAACAACCAATAAATTCGGTTATATGCAGTTGTATTAACCGATATTTTTTTTTTTGTGAAAACCAATATTCAGTTTTAACAACCGATTTCAGTCATACTAACCGTATTTGAGTAGTATTAACTAAATTTCAGTTGGCACATGGCTAAATTTTTTCTCTGTGTGCGTTTATATCAAGAACTAACAAATGAATTTAAAATAATAAGTTCCTATTGTGCATGCTAAGTATTTGGAATACATATTAAAATTTTTGTGAAATTTTTAGTTGTTCTGTTAAATCAGACATAAAAAAAAACAAATTAAAAAAAAAAAAACATTTTTGAAACAAATTTTCACTTTTAAACTACATTCGTATTTTTTTCAAGTTTTCGACTTTTAAATTCCATGCAAATTAAAAAAATATATACAAAATTCATTAAACCAATTTATACAAAAATCAACTTCCTTGCAATTTTTAGAGATATCTTCAACGAATATATTAAAGCAATATCGTTTTTATTTTATTTGAATGAAAATTATTAAACAATTTTTTTTTTTTTTTAATTTCAGTAGTGTTTGGAAACAATATTCACAAATTGCATCATTAAATGTTTTTTTTTTTTTTTAGCAATGTCACCTTTTTGGAACATAATAAAGACAAATTGTTTAAATTTTAATTGTTTAATTGTTTTCCAGCACTTGTCTTGCAAAAATATCTACGGGTTTTTGAAAAAAACACTGGCAATGCACCAGGGGATTTTCAATAGCACATTTTTTTTTGTACTCAAAATTGAATTAAAACGGCTCAACAAATATTTTTTCAATATCAAAAGTTTTTCAAATTGCCTCTAAATACCAATAAATCAACCAATTATCTTTTACAGTTATATTAGTTTTTTGTTTTTATATACATCGAGATTATTTTTATGTTATTTTCAATTTATAACGAGCTTTCAACCTCCGTATATTTACAAAAATAAAGCAAATCAAACATATTAGCTAGGTTGATACTAGTATTTCGATCTGGCTAAAGATCTCATCAGAACCCGAAGTTTTAGAAAAGTTAGAGCCTCCATAATAGGCAGAACTTTAACAAAAAACCTATTAATAATCAATTTTGCTCCATTCTTGTCTTCTTAGTAATCAAGCACGTGGTTAGGTCTTTTCCTAACAAGCATCATGACGTTACTAAACTTTGAAGACCAAAAATGTTCTATTTATATAAAAAATTTTTAGTTTGTACTCTGGCTCCGAGATTATTTTTATGTTATTTTCAATTTATAACGAGCTTTCAACCTCCGTATATTTACAAAAATAAAGCAAATCAAACATATTAGCTAGGTTGATACTAGTATTTCGATCTTATCGTTTTTTGGCCAAAGTCTTCAGACGGACACTAGAAACCACTTAATTTTTGTTTTTCTGGGTGCATTCCAAACGTAAGGAATGGGCACTAAAGTGGAACGGTCTTATTTTAAGCTAAAAGGCGCAATAATAGAGCTGACCATAATTGTTAAATTTTTTAAAATAAGTTTAATTTTCTTCGATCTTCTTTTATTATATATGATTCTTCTTCGAGCTTAAGATCTTTTGTTAAAACGATTGTAAATTATTAATTTCCAATATTTCGTCTCCACATTGGGAGACTTCTTCAGGGAAATTTATTTTAATTTAATTTTTATCAATTTTAAAATTTTTGAATTTTTTTGTTATTTCAAGAAGAATCATATATTTTTTAAAATATTTTATTGTTATCAGAAAATTTAAAAGTTACGAGTTGAAGTCTAGGACTCTATAGTTTTTTTAAAAGAAGCATTAAAATATAGAACTATGCTTAAAGCTGAATTTAATTTTTAAAAAATGTTTTTAATTTATAAAAGTAAATTAAAAAGTATAAAGTATTTGAAAGTATTTATGGTTAACACCATTTTCCGGCTGAAGGGTGATTACAACCAAGCCGTACATTTCTTTATTATTTTTATTGTTCATAAAATTATCTTTAAATTTAAGACAAATTTTGTAAACTTCTTGAAAACAAATAAAGAAAAATCTAATCTAATCTAAAATTACACTGCACAACAAAATCAAACTTGTTCCAAAAAACAAGGTTCCGACAACGTATTCTGGTAGAGAGAACCAAAATAAAAATATACGTGTATCGGAGTTTTGAAAGTAGCCGTAGAAAGAACTAAACGAAAAATGTAATAAATACATGCTTTCTTAAATACCCAAATTTGTTCTCATCTTTTTATTAATAGATATTATAGCTAGAGATTTTTTTTTGTATGGAGACTTATAGTGAAATTATACGAAACACAATTTTTTCATACAAACTAACCCTTAAAATGCTGATTTGTGGGATATGTTAGCACCAATTCTGAATAAATACGAAATTAACCCTTCAACACATTTTAAGTTTAGACCTTTTTATCGCGCTCAAGTTGAATTTTGAGCTTTGGTGTACTCAGAGACTTATAGTAGAATTGTATGAAAAATATTTTTGTGGAACTTTTGAACCCGTTATATCCCCGTTTTAAGGATATTTTCCGCCTTTTGCACGAAAGGCACAGAAAAGACCCATGCATTAAGAAGTTAAAAGTTCCACAAAAATGTTCCTCATAACTTTTTACAATGTAAGGGTCTTATGGTTTCTTACGCCGATTCACCATAAGAATGTAAAAAATGGAGAAAAACTTTAACCCCTCCCCTCTCTTAAAGAATCCGTTGTCGGAACCTTGTTATTTTTTTTTTTTGTGTTGTACAGTGTTATAAGTCGAACGTAATTTAAATTTTATAAATATTTCAGACCATGGAAACGAAGTTTTTAAGAAATTCCGTAATTCCGCATGCAATTTTATATGACAGCATAGCTCTCCAAGTTGACGCCAGAGTAATACTTTTGGTATAATGTATGGGCACATCTGAAAAATAATCTTGCAAAAATTTAAGCAAAAAAGTTTCTATTTGCAAAAGTTACCATAACCCAGCAAAACTTTGGTAATGGGTAGGACTTATTTCAGACCTTCCAAAGTAATGACTATCCATTCCAGTTTTTGTTATTTTGAAGGTCCGAAATAATACCTTACTAATATGAATATATGTAACTGCTTATTTGTAAGATAAAAAACAACGCTTTACTAATATTGTGTTAAATATCTGCTTATTTGGAATAGCAAAAATAATAAGTTACTTATTCTCACTTATTTCAGACCTTTCGTAGTAATGACTATCCATTACATTTGTTGTTATTTTGAAGGTATGAAATAATACCATACTGATATGAACATACATCACTACTTATTTTGGTTATATACCTGCTTATTAGGAAGGGCCAAAGAAATAAGGTACTTGTAAGGTAATAAGTAACTACTTTTTTGTAAGGTATATTTATAAAGATTCATAATATATCATAATTAATAATTTAAATGCAATTTATTTAAGCAAACAAATATATAGTTATACATAAACGACTCTCACAAAACAAAAGCTTATTTAGTAAATAACAAAATTAAGATAATTGATATTAAGTAGAAATTATTAAATTTTATTTATTAATACATTAAGAGTTTTTGGTAATAATTTTTTTATTTTCGAAGAATAACCGAATAATAAGCAGTTATTATAGTCCTTCCTTGTAATGACTAAAATCAGTAGTTATTTTAGGACCTATTAATAACTAGTTATAATTGTCCTTATAAATAACTAGTTATTTTATTGCCTATTAATACCTTCTTATTTAGGTACATGTTAATACGTACTTATTTTTGCACCTATAAATAACTAATTATTAACATCCTTACAAGTAATACGTCATATAATGGCTTTAAGCATTACTTTTGATGCTACAAATAAGAAATGAAATAAGTACTTATGTGTAACTGGTGATTTCACTACATATTTTGTAACGTCTTATTTTTGTCCCTATATGTAAGCACAAGGCAAGGCCTTGCCTCCTATGACACCCCCATGTTAAAATCAGGTGTTCTTGGCCTCAACTATAAGTACTTCTGATTCTTGTTTTCTTCTTCCATTTCCCATTCTATGGTAATAGCAAGTTTTCCTGGGAATATAATCATTTTCAACATTTTAAACAAATATAATACTAAAAATTAAAAAAAAAATAATTTTGTAAAATATATAATCTTTTTTATAGTTTTTGTATTTTATTATTTTATTATTTTATTATTTTAGTATTTTATTTTTTTCATTACATGAACATGAAAAAAAATATTATATTACGAAAACTTTTGCAAATTAGATGTGCCCATATTATATTAAAAGTATGGATCTGGGATCAATTTGAAAAGCTATGCTGGCATATACAATTTTTTAAAAATCGCGTAAATAAAGTATAAGCCGCTATATGCAAATAAATTTGTTTTATCAAAATATTTCCCTTTAATTGCATCTCTTTAAAAAACTAGTTTTGTGCATTAAATTTGAGACATAAATATAAGCATAGGTCTTGATTTTTAATTCCATCAAAACAAACGCAGATTTGATTGCCTTTTGAAAAGTTTTAAATGCAAAAAACAAAACCGCCAAATTCTAAAGACATTTTTTTCAAAATCTCTACCATTGATCTAAAAATAATGTACACCATTGAAATCAACATGTCCGAAATATATATTGATGGTCAGATGTTTATTAATTTTGAAAAGGTAATATTTTGTGTGTCCTGTGTTATTTATATAAATTTCTATTAAACAAGATTTTTGTTTCAAAAACAATTCTTAAAAATATAAAAATAATGCTTACTTTAGATATTACACTTTACTTCACAATTAATATTATAATTATCACTTTTTTAGAAGAAAATTAATGGATTACACAAAACACGGTAAATTTCAAAATTACGCGCGCAAAACAATAAACCTGAGTTGGTTTAATTTAAATTATTTGGACAAAAAATCGATGATGCCCGAAAGAAAACACTTAAATTTGTACTTTTTATATTTTATTATCTTTTAAAGATTCAAACACTTAATTTTTTATATAATAAATAAAATTATCAATACATTCCTTAAGGAATATTTAACAAAAAAAAAAAACTTTATGCGTCATCCATTGAATAGACAAAGCTCAATTTACAATCGAACATATCATTATTATTTTTTTTATTTAAAAATTTATAAAAAAAAAAAAAAAAAAAAACATTTATTGCCAAGTATCTGGCGGGCTGGCTGGGTTGTCTGTCCGATATATTAAAACACATTAAATATGACAACTTTCACGGCAGCAAAGAAGTACTTTACGCACTTTAAAGATTTCAAAAACTTGAAATTTCGGTTGTTTTTTTTTTTTTTACGCACGTCAAACGAAACGTATGAGTAAACCTCAGACAACACGACCGGCTTCAAACAATCTTTATATACAACTAAACTCAACTTAACAACAACAGTGAATACAAAAAAAAAATCCAATAGGTTGTTTTTTTTTTGTGTAAAAAGAAATGATAAAAAGAAACGGTGGAAAAAATTTAAAAAAAAAACTTTAATAAATGCATTTAAAAGAGAGACTTATAAAACATAATACGTTTTTTTCAGAATTTCAAAAGAATTAATACATTTAACAGCAAACTATGGAGTAAGTACTTCTAAATGTATAATTTGGGAGAGGTATTTTTTTTTTACTAAGAGGGACATAAAAAGAAGAGTGATAAATTGGCGAGACGTTAAAGCTTTAAGTGCATAGACCTCTCAGGAAAACTTTGGTAATGGGTGCGATAAAGTCATGCATTACCTTGTAATGCGTACTCCATACATGTATCATTATTTTCCAACAAAAAGTAATGAGTTACCGATAATGGGTTACATAATGCATTACTTTGTAATGAATACTTCTTACCTTCAGCATTATTTCGAACCATAAAATAATGCGTTTCCAATAGTTGGTAACAAATACATTGTAATTTATACTCCTTACATTCAACATTATTTCAAAACAAAAAGTAATGAGCTACCGATAATTGAACACTCATGGATTACCTTGTAATGATATCTCATTACTAAATTTAATTTTTTTTTTGTGTAATCAATTAATTTTCTTCTCAAAAAGTGATAATTATAATATTAATTGTGAAGTAAAGTGTTATATCTAAAGTAAGCATTATTTTCATACACTCGAAAAAAAAACCCCGTCAAGTTAGCAAAAAAGTTAGTTGAGTAAGCAAAACTCTTGCTGGGAAGAACCTTGCAGAAAAATTGATAATATAAAGGGCTTTGCTAAACATCAGTGAGCTGATTTTAGCAAAAAATTAGTAAAAAAAAAAATTAGTTCCATGCAAATGAAAATCGACTTGTTGAAATCAACAAAAATTGTTGCTGGATCTTAGTAGATTGAAAAAAAAAATAAAAAACTTACTATAAAATTGTTACTTTAGTTAATTTATTTTGCTTAAATTTAAATCTATTTTTTTTTTATTGTTTTAATTATTGTATATAAAAAAGTCAGGACTTCCACATCGTGAACATAATGCAATTAAATAAAAAATCTGGAAAAAAACAAAATATTTTATTAATAACATTAAGAACAAAACATAACACTTCCCAACTACTTATAAACATTAGATCGGCATTTTTTTCAACTTTCGATTTTTATCAATTATTGTTGCGAATATTGTAGAACTACCCAAGTAGAAATTGCCAACCGTACCAAAAAAATTATACTGGCAAACTACTGATATTTTTGTAAATGTTACTGCGTAAAAAAAAAAAAAAACAAATGTACAACTAATATTGTACTACGAAAACACTGTTTTGTTTGCAAAGCATGTGTTTTGCCAGTACCACAAGCAAAATTCTTTGCCAATATTGTTTATACCATTATTAGGAACAATTGGAAGTATTTTTTTTTTTTTTTTTTTAATATTTTATTATATTTTACACATTCAAATATGATCTATAAGATTAAGACCTAACTGTATTGCTACTTTTTAAATATGTTTTATTACACATATTTCTCAATATTAATTTAATTTAAGCTATTCTAAAAGCTAAAAATTTGTTAAATTACCAACGTTTTGCCAATGTTGTGGGAAGTTCGCTAAAACCAACGGTTGGCCACTGTTATCAATCGGGCAACAGGACAATACTGACAAGATTGTTAATCCCACGTTCTGCCAAAGCATAACCGACCGTCGCCAACGCTTTGCCAACATTGTACCGATTGTATGGGTAGGCCTAAAAGCTAGATGGTGCGAATATGATAAAAATCAGATTGCAGTAATCCGTGGAGCGCCGCGTACAAAGTTTTCGATTTTTTTAATTTTTTTTAAGCTGCTTTAATAAAAAATATGTCTTGAGATGCATAATGTTTAATAAATGCTTACATGCTAAGCACGTATATTTAAAAATTTTTGAAATCAAGGATGCTGGCAAAAATAAACTATAAACTACGCTTTGTTCCGACAGTACAAAACAATAAATACCAGTCTAAGGCAGCTGTTTTTAAAAGATAAAGGGTTTTTATGATTTATAGCGATTTTGAATATTTCTTTTTTGTATTTTAGATTTATCTTCATTTGAAAAATGTAAAATTGCGTCATATAGTTGATATTTTGTTTTTGTCTGCATTCGCAATTTATTAAAATATTGCTTTGTACAGCATTTTTTATTTTTCCCATAATCAACTGGATAACATTAATCTCTTGAGCACTATTATGTAACATTTTACACTTTCGGGACCCCCTAATGTACATTTAAACTTAACAAAGATTTATGCCGTAACTTTTTTGAAAACCGCAAAAAAAGTAATATGTTTCTTAAATTTTTTTTATGGACTTGATGGATATGATAGGATGATGATCATATATTTGTATGATCTTGTGTATATTTTTATACAATAATATACAAAAATGTAACATTTAGTGCACTAAAACTCGGATCTAGTTATATTTAGTTGTATCATATATCATCATCCGGATACAATAATATCTGGTTTTTATATAATTATATCTATTTGTATCAGTTTAGATATAAACTGATACAATTAGATACAAAACTGATACAATCTAATACAAATCTATCGGACCATAATTCAGATAGAACTGTACTGGACATTTATCTCATTGTATCAGATTAGACCAAAACCGATACAAACAGATACAATTATATGGGCCCATATTTCGAATGAAATTTAATAAGATTACATAAAGCGTCACATAGAAATTTATATATGTAGGCATTGATATATGTAAGTTAAAGCTCCATATAAATTTTTTTAATCGGGTTTGAAAAATATTAAAAAGAAATGTTGTCATTAGGCGTATATATAATTATGTATGGATATATCTTACATCATTTAATGTCACATATAATTATAATTTGAATTGCATATACATATGGGAATATATATGAGCATATCTTATATCACACACAAAAATATTTTTAATAAAACAGTATATATTATTATATCTTAAATTATATAGCTTATATGTTATCATATATAATTACATGTTGTGTAATATATGAGAATGTCTTATTATATATGCCAATAGATATATCATATCTTATTATGTATAGCATATATGTTCAATATCATATTTTCTAAAGTTCAATCGTTATATATGTTACCACATAAGAAACATATAAGATATGGCCATGCATGACATTATATATAACCACATATTAAAATATATTTTAAGATAAAAAACATAAGATCATATATAGTTTTATTTACTCGGGTTATTAAATTAAAGTTTAAGACTCTGGCATTTTTGTTGCAGACAAAGTAAGTATAACAAACAAAACATGTTCATTGGGGTGTCCCGTTAAAAATATTTAAGTTATAATACTTAACCCCATTTTCACTATGACCCGTTAGATACTAACTGGGACTTTAACTCATAAACTGAAATTTACCAAAGTTATTCCCTTGAGCACACTGCAAAAGTACGCTCGTCTACGCGCAAGATACACTTTGTCAAAATGTTTAAAATATGCATAAATCTTAAAAATTCCACAGTCTTTATGCTTCTTTTTATTAGGTCCGTTTCATATTTATAACCCATGTATGAAAGTATACTTTGCAACTCTATACAATTTAAACTAATCAAGTTACCTTGAATTTTTTAATTGGGTATTAATTGGCAGAATGTCAGTTATTAAAATATTTATTTGGTTTTAATCAATTGTGTATCGTTTTTAGTGATATTGAGTATTTTTTTAAAGCCTTTTTTCCTCGAGTTTCATAATTATAACCCTGGTAAGATTTTTTTTTTTTTTTTTTTTTTAAAGAGAAGCAACACTCAGGAAATTCTTCCTATTAATTAATGTGTTGCTTTCTTTAAAAAGGGGATAGTGGAGAGATGAAAGGTGGTGAAAGATGAAGGGCTTCAAACACGGCAACACTGTAATTGCGCGAGATGATGTTGCTCGCCACCTGATGTAGAGTTGGCGAATTTATTAAAGCTTTTTGTTTCATAGCCCTGATTCATTATTTTACTTCGGTGGGGTTAAGTGCTATGGGAACACCGAAGGTGGGCGCAGCGATACATATAAGTGATAGAAAACTCATACATATTATTTTTCTAAATTGATGTTGTCGTCACCGGGAATCGAACCGGGGACCATCTGTGTAACAGTCCAACGCGCTAACCATTACACCACAACACCCACAAAATGTATATAACTTGTTCGGCACGACAAATAAACAACGTGTTCTGCTAACAAAATTTTTTTCGTGCCTATTTTAGGCGATGTGGGCATAAAGAGCGAATCACAAAAAAATAATCCATTAAAATAAATAAATTTAGGCATAAATTATTCCTCTTACCAAGATATAATTACAGTCCAAGCATTACCCTTTTCGTGCTTTTAGTAAGGAAGATATGGCGATTTTCGTTTTTCGAAAAACATGCCGAAAACGCACCTTAATTTTAACATATATTGGCGGTCTTGCAAGTTAGAGGGATAAACTCTGCAAGTAATTGTACCATAACCTGCAGAGAGCTCAGTACCCTAGTTTCAACTTCTGTGGGAAACTAGGGCAAAGCTATGCTGGCATATAAAATTTTTTAAAAATCGCGTAAATAAAGTATAAGCCGCTATATGCAAATAAATTTGTTTTATCAAAATATTTTCCTTTAATTGCATCTCTTTAAAAAACTAAAGTTTTTTGCATTAAATTTGAGACATAAATATAAGCATAGGTCTTGATTTTTAATTCTTTCAAAACAAACGCAAATTCGATTGCCTTTTGAAAAGTTTTAAATGCAAAAAGCAAAACCGCCTAATTCTAAAGACATTTTTCTCAAAATCTCTACCATTGATCAAAAAATAATGTACATCATTGAAATCAACATGTCCGAAATATATATAATTGATGGTCAGATCTTTATTAATTTTGAAAAGGTAATATTTTGTCCAGTCCAACGCGCTAACCATTACACCACAACACCCACAAAATGTATATAACTTGTTCGGCACGACAAATAAACAACGTGTTCTGCTAACAAAATTTTTTTCGTGCCTATTTTAGGCGATGTGGGCATAAAGAGCGAATCACAAAAAAATAATCCATTAAAATAAATAAATTTAGGCATAAATTATTCCTCTTACCAAGATATAATTACAGTCCAAGCATTACCCTTTTCGTGCTTTTAGTAAGGAAGATATGGCGATTTTCGTTTTTCGAAAAACATGCCGAAAACGCACCTTAATTTTAACATATATTGGCGGTCTTGCAAGTTAGAGGGATAAACTCTGCAAGTAATTGTACCATAACCTGCAGAGAGCTCAGTACCCTAGTTTCAACTTCTGTGGGAAACTAGGGCACTTCTGGCACAAAATCAAACGTAGGAATTCGCAGAGTTAAACATAACCACAAATTGGAACACGGTATGCCAAAATTACAGAAATACACACTATTGGCGCGACTTTAGTAAAAAAAAAACGATAATTCTCACGTCACAATTTTGGTAGCGGTTATGTCATGATGTGGGGTGCGTTTTCTTCAGCAGGTACGCTGGAAATTCAGTTCACATCATCAAGAACGAATACTTCTGATTATAAAGCAGTACTGCAGCAATGCAGTGTGGTGCCATTTTTACGAAACCATCACAACGGAAATTGGATTTTCATGCAAGAATTCATATTCATAAAAACTGCTATTTCAACAGAGAGGTAAAATTTGGACTTAAACTTATTGCAAAACTTAAGTAGTTCTATGCATAAAAGATTAATTGAGCTAATTAAAATTAATGGTGGTCAAATTGACTATTAAGAAGTTTTTTTATTTTATTAATTAATAATCATATAATTACAAATTATATACTATTACCCTAACCGAGCACAGCTACTATGACCTTCGGCGCGTTGTAGCGAAAACAGACCAGTGCCTCTGGTGGGAATCGAACCCACGACCCCCGCACTGATAAGCTAGCACGCTACCAACTAGCCTACCGGGGCGCACTATTAAGAAGTTAAAAACTAGCTTTTTTGACACAATAATTGGGGTTTTAAAAAAATGATTTTACGCGACATAGTTCTTATAGTTTAGAGATTTTGTAAATATTATATGTAGCCAACAAAACAAACAACTTTTACTAGCTGTCAAAATTAAAATAACTTCATTAGTTTAAATTTCATAGAACTGCAAAGTATAACTTCATAAATATGAAACGGACCTTATAAATTTTGTTCAAATATTAAAAACTTTTAACTGCCAAAATATAATGGCTATCGGCAGATTTAAAAACTAATTGGAACCTAGAGAGAAAAAATGTTTTCCCCATTTTTACCTTAATCTACACGGATAGAAATAATCCTGTAATAGCAATTTATTCTGATAAAATTAGCAAACGCTTTGTGTAAAAACAGCAAACAAAAACTGTAATAACATCAAAATTTTTGCTCTATTAACCTTAGAATGTAAGTCTATATTATATAATAAAACACACGTTTTTTTACAACCTCCCGTTGTTCCGAGTGTTTGGATAAACTACTAAATTGATATCCACAAATGATACACCGTTAGAAAGCTATGGTGATGTAGATTTCTATAGGGTATATTTTTATTTGATACCTATTGTGTAGGCGTGGTAGTGGGCGAAAATATATAAAAAACTTTGTGTATTTTCACTTTTGCAGAAGGCATTTTGACCAATTGTAATATAAATGGCATTAAATGGAAGCCCCATTAATTTTAAATAAGCCCCTTTTAAATCATTTTGATAACTTAGCTGGCAAGCCCATAGTGTTGATGTGTATGATTGGTATGATTGTAATCTAATATCGTTTACAGCACTAAACGTAGCGAAGTCATATTCATGCCTTATGTTACTTTGGTCATCCGCTGAGTTTTTACTTTTTTGGACATGGTAGGTGGCGCTGTTGTTGACATATTTATGAAGATATTTTTATGACACTATTGTTTTGGCCCATATTCAGAATGAATATACTTTATGAAAATAAAAGATATTACCAAAATGTGCTCGGTATGCGGCGTTCAATTTCAGATTTTTAATAAATCGTTATATGGAAAGTTTTGTAACATTTATGAAAACTTGGAAATTATATTGTACTCAATTGTATGTGGGACACTTCCAAAAGCGTTAATGTTATCAAATGAAAAATTCAACTTTGTTAATTTTAATTTCTTGCAAACGAACGTCTATACTACCACGTATAGAAAATAGTCGCAACAATCTCAACCGAGAATTATCAAAAAACACAAATTAAACATCACAACAACGAGTGTAAACACGGGACAGATCACGATCGATACTGAAATTATTAATCACGATACTGAAATTATGATTGGTAAGGTGGTTAAAGAGCTCTATTTTGTCACGCTCTGAAATTTTAAAAATTAGGGATGTTTTGTTCATTAAAAAATGCAGATCGTGATTCGACATAGGGACACAACATTTTCTTACAAAATTCTAAATTCAGCGGAACAGCACTATAGCCTCCTCAGTCCCGAGGAAAAATCTAGCGTCAGAAGTCTTCAAAAATTTTTGTTTTATGCTTCTGAGAGAAACAATAGAAAAAAAAAATTGTTCAAGGACATAAAGGACGAAGCGATTCTAAGATACTGCAGGTGCAGCCGGCTGGACATTTGTAACTAAGTGAAGCGATTCTAAGATACTGCAGGTGCAGCCGGCTGGACATTTGTAACTAAGTGAAATAAAAAACGTGCCATTATTTTTGTAATAGGTAACAAATGTGCAGCGGGCTGGACATGTAAAAAAATGCTAAAATAAGGGTCTAACAATAAAGTTATTGAAAATTTATGTACTTTAACTTGTTTATTGAACTGTTAACAATAAAATAATATATTTTTTTTTAATTTTTATATATCACAATTGCAAAAATTTAATTAAAATGGTTAAGTGCTTTAAAAAACGTGTTATACGATCACCTGATCACAAATATAAAGCAAAATTTTTTAGAGTGACCAGCTTGCAAAAAAAAATACTGGTTTTTAGTACAAAAAACATGTTCAGTTAGCTGTACAAATGGTCATAAAATTAAAAATAATTTTTGAAAACACGTCTGCAAACGTTTGAAAAATGTCCAGTAGGCTGCACATGAGGAACGAGGAGGATAGGGCGTGACACTTCGTATACAACCTAAACTTTCAAGTTTTGCTATATTGGCTCATGTTTGAGCAAAAGCTGGTTTGGCGTTTTCTAATTATATTTGTCAGCACTGTACTAAAACTTGCCGATACGGGAAAAGGGATATGGCAAGTCACTTGCAACCTCGGCTCCTGTTGAAAAAAATGCTGTCATATATGTCACGTAATTTTGTCACATGACAAACAAAAAAATAAAAAAAATGTTTAATATTGGTTCCTCTTGAATATATTTGAACAAAAGCTGAATTGTAATCACAGTATCAAAACTGGCCGATATTTAAAAAATGGGCGTGGCACCTCCAAAGCAACCTTAAATTTTACACTGTTATTCATCGGCTGCCATTGCATGTAAAAAAGCAAAATTATATGCAACATTTTATGTTTCTTCAGAAATCAAGTCTGATCGACTAAACCGACAAGCTGTGTACGAAACAGCTTGAACATGAATTTGATTATATGCCATACTAGATTGGGATTGGACAAAGGTGCCACTCTCATATTTCAAAAAACTCCAGAAGTGGTGTATTTTGCCTCTTATAACAATTTATATTTAGTTTCTTGTCTGCTTATATTTAGCAAATTTTTTGCTCAATTTAACAGTATAATCTGTTACTTTCGATTAACTTAAATATAATTGAATTTTTGTAGATTCAACAGATTTATTTTTGCTATTCATATATTACAATTGTTTGGAAAACTAATTTGCTAGTTCTAAATTTTTTTTCTGCAATGGAATTTTTAAACAAATTTCAGTAGTTTTAGCTTAAAGTTTTACTAATTATGTGATGAGAGTATATGTATGTATATTTTTGTCATTCCGTTTATAACTCATAGAAAAATAGGTCTAAGACCCCATAAAGTATATATATTTTTGATCCTTATTGAATTTTAGCGATATCCGTCTGTTTGTTGAAATGGCGACCATGTCGCTAAAACGCAATAGAGACCGCTCATTTTTACCCAGATTGATGTAAATTTTCTCGAAATTTTTGGTATTGAAAATGAGTAAAATCGGTCCAGCGGTTCAAAAGTTATGAGTGAAAATACAAAGGTAACTATAAATTTTCTATACAAATTGTTGTACTTTTGTTAGTACAAATTCATAGTAGCGTCTGGTGTATAAAATATAACTTAAAATTGTACCACCAGACGCTAAGAGATGAATAATATTAAAAATTAAACCCAAATTTTTTTTTCACCACAAAAAAACTGTTTGACCTCAAAAGCGTTATTTCACCACAAAAATATTGTTTTACATCCAAAAAAAGTTGTTCACCTCACAAATAATTATTTGCACCTCTGTAATGTTTTTTTCATTATATTTTTAATGCATCTACCTATTTGTTTTTTCTATCAGTGTACTGCTTGATTGTTATTTGCTTAAATGTCTTTATCGCGGGACACCCTAACTATTACCACACACATAAATTAAAGCACCAACATGACGACGGCGATGATAATGATGAAAAGAAGCTCAACTGTATTTAAGACAAAAGTATCTCGAATAATATCAGCTGTTTACTTAGATGTGTACGTCGTTATATCTTCATGGAGATGAGTATATTTTTATGAGTGTATTTGTATGTTGCTGTTTTATTTCTGGTTTATAGACAGGAATTTTAATATGGTATGTATTTTTAAGAACCACTTTAGTAGGCAGGCAGTCAGGCAGGCACATACAAACAGTAGAGAATCTCGTCGTGTCTTGTTTCTTAAAGACGCGTGCCTTATTAAGTCAAAATTACTACAACCATCATCATGCAACAAAAGAAAAACGTACAAACCTCTAAATTCTTAGAATAAAATAAATTTGGTTAAGAAGAAAAATAGGTTTAAACAAGTTGATTGTTTATGTGTTTTTGACTTAAAAATGATAAATAGAAAAATACATGCATGTATTCGTTAGTTTCTGGATAATTATCCAAAAATGGAACAGCGAAGTTTTTGCTGATAACTTCTAAATAGTCGTATTTTTGTGTTATTTCACTTTAAGAGTTAAACAAGTTTTGTGTTTGTTGTTTGCAAAAATTTTTAGTAGTCAAACAAATAGTGGATAGGCAAAGGATATTTTATCAAGCGGAGTAAAACGATATTCAAGTTCAAGCATTTCAACGTTTTCAGTATTGTTACTAGGGCTTGGAAAATTATGCATTTATATAAAACACGATTATATACATAAAAATGCATTAAAAATCGTAAAATTTGCAATAAGAATTTTTTAACGTTTCCAATATTATTAACACAATTTTAGTATTTGTACACTCAGGGAACTTCTGCTTTAAAAATATGTAGTTGTTTGGTTTGTAATACAGTTTCATTATTTTTAATGTAAATGTAAGTCATTTGTAGAACAAATAAAATGTTTAACTAACCTTGTAGTTCATTTAAAAAAACAACTCACATCAAATTACTGTTTTATGATTTTACATTCATTTTTTGCAGTTGTTTTTTGTTATTTAAAAAAATAAAAAAAACAATTTTTGGTTTATTTTTTACTACCATGTGGTTCATTTTTACTACAATTGTTAGTCATTTTTTGAACATTAAAAAACAAATGACAATGTTAGTTGAATTTAATGAAATGTAAGTCGTCCTTTTTTTAAATGAAATTTCATTTGTTTTTGACTACAATTGTAGTCGTCTTTACCAACATAATTTCCTAAGTGTATTCCCTAGACACTCTGTGATGAGGGTATAGTATATCAGTTTGTCATTCAGTATGCAACGAATCAAAATATAGGTCTATAAACTATATATGTATATTATTGATCCTTATGAAATTCTAAGCCGATGTCAGCCTGCCTGTTGAAATGGCGATCACGGCGCGAAAACGCAATAGAGACTGCTAATTTTTACCTAGATTATTCATCATCCTCCAGAGCAGTTTGGTATTGAAAATGTGCAAAATCGGTAAAGCGGTTAAAAAGTTATGAGTGAAAATATGAAGGTACCTCTAAATTGTCCATACAAATTGGTGTATAATACACTGTATATTAGTGCACTTTCATAGTAGCGTCTGTGCATAAAATATAACGTAATAATTTTTATACCACACGCTAAGAGGTGAACATTTTTGCGCCACAAAAATAGTTTTTCGCCCCTAAAACAGCTTTGCTCTTCAAAAAAGTTTTTCACCACAAAAATACTTTTTTTATATTAAAAAAAAGTTTTTCACCTCAACAAAATATTTTTCACCCCTAAATGTTTTCTTGTAAATTTTTTTCTATTTCGTTTGTAACATACAAAACACACTGTGGAGGGTATAAAAAATACCGATTTTCATCCGTAACAAACAGTGTCAAATTTGTTTATTGCTACATTAAATTAATTAAATTAAAAATTCTAATATTCTTTAAAATTAATAATAAGAACAAAAATAGTTAATGACCAAATTATGTATTGCAAATGTGTGAAACCCTTTTTATTAAAAAAAGTATTTAAAGTTATCAACAATTGTTGTATTGACGGTAATAAAGAGATATCCGCTAGTGAGTGACCGTTTGGAGAAGTTGCTACGAGTATGTGTACCCGATGAAAAGTTCCGACATATATAATCATATATGTATATAATTTATTATCCCAACATGTCATAGCTGATCCGATCTCCTGAGATCACATGGGATCTTATCTGATATAATTTGATCCGAAAAATGGTTCTATCTAATTTGATCAAGTTATATATTATTTGATAAAATTTGATAAAACTTAAACACATTCTTTGGAAATCCGCACTACTCTTTTGTTTCACATTCCAAATAATAATAAAAATGTTAGTATAAATCAATAGATTGGATAATTAGACGGAATTTCAATTTGACTAATAAGTATGTGATGCCATACACTTAGAATACTATGTAGGTAAAGACCACTGCAAATGTAGTTAAAAACAAATGAAGTTTCACTTAAAGTACTTACATTTCAGTAAATTTAACTAAAATTTTCATTTGTTTTTTAATGTTCAAAAATTTAAAAAAGGTAGTAAAAATGAAACACATATGTTAGTAAAAAATAAAGAAACATTTATTTTTTTTATTTTTTTAATTAAAAAAACGACTGTAAAAATGAATGTAAAATCATAAAACAGTCATTTTATGTGGTTTGCTTTTTAAATGGACTACAAGGTTAGTAAAAAATTTAATTTGTTCTACAAATGACTGACATTTACATTAAAAATAAAGAAACTGTATTACAGCCCAATCAACTACTTATTTTTAAAGCAGAAGTTCCCTGAGTGTACGTTTTGTTTGTTGGGTTGCACTTGTTTTTGTCTTAAAAAGTAGTTAAAATTTTAAAATTAGCCTTAATCCTCCTCAGAAAGTTAAGACATTTTTTGTCTGATATGCATCAACAAAATATTTATAAATTTGTAAAAAAAAAAAAAAACAATTTATAAAATATAAAAATGTCAAGAAATGTCCTTAAAAATATGCACCAATAAATGCCTAAATATGCATTTATAGCAAAATTATGCACGACAACAAATACGAATTTCTGTTAACTTCCGAGTCCTAATTATAATACACAATGCAAATGTACGAACCTTTGGACTATCCTACACAAATTTGCTAAAATTCCAAAAATGTTAAATTTCTAGAGACAAGTCAACCTAGAGTAGATTGGAGTCTGAAATAATGTGTGCAATTTTCTATTGGACATACAAGTTTTAGTACTTTTTTAGTTAGGGAATGTTGGGAGGATCCTTGTAGAATAATTCCTAATATCAGCAAAAAAAAGTTGCTAAATTCAGTCAAATTTTTTCTGAATTTAAAAATTTTTCTCCTGATATTAGAAATTTGTCTGCAAGGATCCTCCGAGCAAAATATTGCTGACTTAACAGACTTTTTTTTGAGTGTAGGCAAGAATAATTAACCCTCTAACCAGGCAAGCCCGCCTTCAAGCGCAGTATTTTAAATTGACCATAAATGAGCCAAACAAGTACTATTTATTAAGAAATTAAGTTATTTTGGAAGAAAACTAAATGAGCCATATTTTTGCGATGAAACTTTTGTTGTGCGGTCCATGGTTTGTAACCGAGAAAGTGTCTAAATTAATTTGTCAAAAAATGAATACATTGAAACGAAAACAGTTTTCAAAAATCTTAAAAATTGTTAATGAACACAAAGTAAGATTTTAAGAACAGCTTTTATTTTAGTAAAAGGACATACAGGATTCCAATTGGATACCTCTAAAAGACGTCGTCTTAACTGAACGGATTTTTATGAAACGGATTTTTATGAAATTTGGCAGAAATAAAGTATTTATTTGTAGTAACAAAGCGTTTAAGTTTAAGCAATATATATTGAAGTTAATGTGCGTTTTTGCTCAATTTCGCGTTTTTCGAAAAACAAAAATCGATATAACTTTTGAAGTAAAAGCACGAATAGTATTCATTTATGGACTGTAGTTACATCTTGGCAAGAGGAATAATGTATGCCTAAATTTTATTAATTTTTATGTATCAGTTTTTAAGATTCATTCTAAATCTATTTTGTTCCATTTCCCTTAAAGTAGGCAACGAAAAAAAATTTGGTAGAAGAAAATATTGTTTATTATTCATTCCGAATACGTGGTATAAACTACATTGCAAAAAAGCTTAGGCCGGTTTAAGGGTTACAGTAATGCGTAAAAAATTTAAGACTTAAATTTTGAATCCCATTAAGAGATAAGAAGCTTGATCAGTATCTCACTTTAGCAAACAAACGAAGATTTAGGAAGATTACCTTAAACTCATTTGTTATTTATTTTGTATGTTAACGAAGAAAAACGGCGATACTTTTTTAAAATAGAGATAGAGGAAATTATTAGCGAATGGCGCACTTTAGCGAATGGCTCATATTAGCTTGTTTTTTCTAACCACATAAAAAAAAACTATCAGACTTTTGAGTTAAAACAGTTAAACAGCACATTCAAAATATAGTTGTATCCAGTGCACACAATTTAGTGTAAACTAGTGTAATCAAAACATATCCAAAAGCATAATGAACAAAATTTGTTTGATATGCATTGAAAAGCGATTGACTGACTTTAACCAGAACTTAAAAATACTTAATTCTTTATTGAATTAATTCTTGCAAAACTTATAATTTGCATGAACCAGGTAAGATTTATTAATATAATTTGAATTAATATTAATTTAAACTCGAAATAATTCAAATTCGGATATCAAACGAGATAACTTGAATTTTTAAGACAGCACCAGATACAATAAAAATAATGTTATTTTTAAACCAAAAGAGGTCAACCCACCAGACTGGCTACAACTGCGGCCAATTTAGTTTTAATTTTAATTCTAACTTGCTCCAGTCATCGTTAAACCTTAACACCCTGTAGTTACCATATGCCAGTGCCGATCCAGGGGGAGGGAAAATGGGATGTTTCCTTCCCCAAAATAAAATTGTTCAATACAAAACTATAAAAAATATTAAAAAGTTAGTTAAAAATACTCTTACTTCCCACCCAAAAAAGTTTTTCTGAAAATGCAAAAAGAGTGACTTTTAAAAGTAAATGTATTAAAAATTTATATACGAGTATTTATTAAAAATATTCAAACTAATTTTATTCATTTGGAAGTTCATATTCTAATATTTCAAAATGACTGACTTGTTTGTTTGTTTTGAAAAATGTTTGTTTTTGTACTTTTTTTAACGACTGCTTTTGGTGTTATCATATTGTAACTATGGGCGGGCTAGGAGACTGGTTTAGGATATGTTTCGAGGTTTCTCTCAAAATTTTAGCTGCAAATTATATTTTTATTGTTGCAAACTGTTAGAAAAAGGAAAAATTTTCATCAGTGATTAAAAAATAAAAAAAAAAAGTTGCAATTTTGTGTGTTATCTAGCGAAATTTTGATGAAAATTCAAACATTTTAGTTCGACACCCGATTTTTTCAAATTTTTGTCCAAAATGTTTTCTCTTATGGCATATTTGGGGTACTTTTTTTGGTGTTTTCTAAAATATGAGCACTTTTGTTTTCAAAATTTGCTCATTAGCCAAAGTTTTGGGTGGTTTGAAGTTTGCCTCTCTAATGAAAACCAAATATTTTATTCCTCAAATTTCATTATATTATTTAAATATCGTAACGCACTAGATCCGAATTTGTCAAGAATATTTGTAAGATGAAGTATTTCATACTTAGAGGTACAATACTGTATTCTGTGACAATTTTTCTACTGATGTGATAATTTTTTGTGTTTAAATCACCTTTTTTCACCCTACGAATTTAGAACAAATTCCTATTTAACCTCTTCCACGTATAAAATTCTATCATTTTTGCATTTTTAAATATAACTTACATTAATGTATCAATAAATAATAATTTGATAATGGTGTAAAACATTTGCTTGTAAGAAAATACATTTGCTCATACGTACAAAAACCAGTCCCCTGACCCTGTTACCATAGTTACCACATGGTAACAGTTCATTATGAATGTCCTGGAGTAAGGATCAAAATAGGGATTGCAAAAAAATTTCCTAGGGGCGTTAACTTTTTCGACTGTGAATTAAAACAATTTTAATGAAATCGAAACAAAAACACGGATTTAATTTTCACTTTAGATTGAATTCATTTTTCAAGACTTTAAAGGTCTGACTACTATGTAAGCAGCCAACAGACGAAGAAAATCTCTAATGATTTTCCGCATGAGATCAATGACAAGAAAACATTTTTTTTTCCAAGATTTGTGTTGGTGTTGTTGTCAATAAAAATGATAACTTAATTAAAAAGAAAAGATATTTCTGAAAGAAATGACAAAATTAAACAATTAAATTCAAAAGTAAACGGATAATAGTTTTATATAGATGAATTTAATTTACCATAACAAATAAAGAGACACGAAAGTTTCCAACACCAACAGTTTGCATTAAGTTGGTTGAATGTGATTTTAATGATTCGAAATCATTATAATCATAATGTTAAATTTGTTAACATTACATTAGAAACTTTTTGTTGAATGTTACTAAACTTAGTATTAGGTAATTAAATAAGTTTTGTCCAATTATGCCGTGTCCAGATGACGCTTTTTACATCATATATTCTGTTGACTCTTATTTCAATGGTAAAAGCTTTGATCTTTAAAAATGCGGTAATAAAGTAGGATCAAGTGGTTACATAATCCATCAGATCGGCTCTCGTTTCCTCTTAAAATATGGCCACAGTGTCATATGAAAGTAACAGAATTTAAAAATTTAAAATGGCCCATAGCTCGGCCCTGAGCACAGACCTGAAAAACTTTGAATGCTACAATAAAGTAGGATCAAGTGGTTACCTAATCCACCAGTTCGCATCTCGTGTCCTCTTAAAATATGGCCACAGTGTAATATGAAAGTAACAGAATTTAAAAAATTTCAATATGTTATATTGAAAATGGCCCATAGCTCGGCCCCTAAGCACAGACCTAAAAAACTTTGAATGCAGCAATAAAGAAGGATCAAGTGGTTACCTAATCCACCAGGTCGGATCACGTTTCCTCTTAAAATATGGCCAATGTGTCATATGAAAGTACCAGAATTTAAAAAATTTCAATATGTGATATTAAAAATGACCCATAGCTCGGCCCCTGAGCACAGACCTGAAAAACTTTGAATGCAGAAATTAAGTAGGATCAATTGGTTACCCCATCCACCAGGTCGGATCTCGTTTCCTCTTAAAATATGCTTTATTACAAATTCACAATTTTTATTTAATTTACGCGACAAAACACATATATTGTTTTTTTCATGTTTTGTTATTTTTTTTAACAATTAATTTAACAGCTGATGGTAAAATTGACTGAGAATGAGAGAGAATAGAAATTACTAGTGTTATCATTACTGAGTGAATTTCAATAAAATGGAATTTAACTATGGAATTTATCTTCCACAAATAACTTTTTAAACAAATTTTTATACAAAATAAGCTCTATTTCATAACATCGATTGGACAGTTTTTTTTTTTTGCTTCAGATTTGTATTTGGGACACCATAATATTTTAAAAAGCATGACATATGTAATTTCCGTTAAAATAACTAAAAATTAATTTGTTTTTACCTATTAAAAAATAACTAACAAATGCAGCAAAAATAACTCTCAGTTTTTTTACTATAAACAGTGCTGCCAACCCAATTTGTTAAAAAATCGATACATTTTTTCTCTGTGTGTGCAGACTGCAGACTTTTTCATTTTTCGTCCTGAAAATTTGTTTCAGAAAAACACCAAAGATTTTAAAATATTGAATCTCTCAGATTCTAAGCACTTCTTTTCGTACTAATCTTAAGATTTAAAACGAGTTCCTACATAAATACTTTTCATTTGAAAGATTTTTTTCACAGTTTTCATTAGATTAAAAATTTGTTACTGGATAAAACACATCTGGTTCAGAACCAGATTCTGTTTCGGAAAATTGTAAATTTTGACAAGCTTATTCTAAATGGATTAAAACATTATAATTTTTATGAAAACAACTAAATTTTCTGAAAATGTTAAAAATCAGTACAATCAGTACAAATTTTAAAAAAATCATTACAAATCAATCAACGATTTTTTCATCAGTACACGTGATCAAAAATCAGTACATATACTGACCAAATCAGTACTATCAGATCAGCCTATTTATTGTTAACAATATGCAGCTGGAATTATTTAACATATCTAATATTCGTGTCGAGTACTCTGAAGAACCTTGCGTTGGCGTTTATAGAAGAGTATATTGGCTGTTTTGAATTTGCCATATCGATTGATTGAGTGTTTTTGTGTTAGTTTAGCTTGTAAGTAGTAGCATTATTATTATGTTTGTTTTGTAAAATTTGCACCCTTTTAGTATTTAGGTATAAATAGAAAAACTATGGCTTCCTTAAGTTTAATTATATGGTCGATGTTTTCTGTTTGTCAATGACTAGTCGTTATAGGGTGTCTTTTTTGGTCATTAGTTTTTAGGTAGAAGGGTTAAGCTGATTTAGCGAGAATAAAAAGAAAAGCAAAAAAAAACATGTTTCAGAAATTTCTTTCTTTTCTGGTTTTGGAATGCAAATTTTGTTTACCTTACTTTTTTTTACCTGCGTCTTAAAAAGCCAATCATGATAAATGATAAATTCGAGAGAATATCGATTTTAAACACATATAGGTTAAAGACAAAGTTATATCGACATTCGGATATGATATTTAGCAAACATTTTGGACAACGTCTAATATATTGTTTTTAATGAAGAAAATTCGAATTTAAATCACCACCAAAGACCCAAAAACCCTTTTGGTATTCTTTAAAATCGATCCTTATTTTACACTTTAACTTCAGAAGGAGCTCTCAGATTTGAATAAAATTATGATTTGAGGGTTACAAAGTGGAGAAAAAACGTTTTCAATTTCAAAGCAAATCTAAAAATTTGGTTACCCAGATGAGAATGATAATATATGAACATGTATGGTTCCCTGTATGATCATAAATTGGTTCATGTATCAGCATGTATGAAGATGTATGTCATGTATGGAAACATATATGGGTTCACACATGCAATAAAAAATTCATATATGGCTATGTATGATATCATGCATTGAAATATATGCTAGATATTGTTTCATGTATGGTATAAATTTTATTACATGAATTCCTATATGGTTATATATTAACTTATATATGCTTATGCGGCATTGACTTAATTGTAATTAAAGTCTAATTCAGGGGTGCCCAAGGCCTATGCGCTTGGTGCTCATTTGTTTTTGTAAAAACACTTAGCTATAGGATGTGTGTTTTAATACACATATAGAGCGCTCAGCACTAGCAATACGAAATACACAAACAACTTTGTCTTATTAGTTTTTTTGTCGTTCTTCACTGTATACACGCAAGTGCAAAGCAACAACACTTTCATATGCTTTGCTGGTAAACATTGAAATATTTTTTTCTTTTTTCTTTGTATGTATTGGTTTTTACAACAAAAAATATTGAATAAAAATTAGTTTTTCTTTAAATGTATTGGTGTTTGCTCTTCTGGGCACTCCTGGAACTTCTGGGCACTCCTGGTCTAATTCAATTAAAAATTTACAATGTAGTTATGATTTTTAGAAAAGTATGCTTAATCTTCTCTACCACGCCTATCTTAAAGTAATTAATGTTGTAATATACCCCACACCTAGTTCAAAAGTGACTCAACTCAAAAATTTTTCGTTTAGAAATGTTGAGGTTAAGAAGAAGAATAAACGTTTTTCTCTAAAATTTATAAACACTATTAATTTTTAAATCAGACTAGACTAGTTTCTGCCTTTTTATGGACAGGCTCATCAGTGATTTTCCATTTAAATTGTATTATTATTTGCGTCTTTATAATTTTTCATTTTTCAGAAATCGAAAAAAAATATTTGCAACTTTATACCAATTGAAACATAAAGAAAGACATAACTGTTTTTTAGCATCAGTTAGCAACAACAAAATACACTGATATTTTTTTTATAGATAAACAAGTGTATTGTGCATAGTTTAAGCATACAAACCCGAAAAATTCAAATTTTGAGTTAAGTCACTTTTGAACTAGGTGTGGCTTAGATTATATCAGAAGGCACTATGCACCGCGACCAATGTAGGTCTTTTGTGCTGCCTAAAGTTACCTACAGATTCAAGCTACCTATAAAGCCAATTATCCTATTAGGCAAAATGTGAGCGATGTCGGAAAGCGAAATGTAGCGATCACCTAGAAACCTAAGTCTCCTATCACAAAGCCTGGGATATTCGCAGAGAAAATGCTCCGAGGTCTCAGACACCATCTCACAAAACCTACACATATCCGTGTCCGATTGATCCTTCTTGTGCAGATGGTATCTGAGATTACAGTGTCCAGTTAAGTACGACACCAGGGTCCTCAAAACCCCCCCCCCCCCCTTTCAAGCGACAAGAGTCGCCTCGACCCCCTACTGGAAAAAGACATCAATCTTTTAGCCTGGCGCTGACCAGGAGAGTTTTCCCAGTAACCAGAGAATTCAGACTCTCTCCATGCCCTGAGCCTTTTGCCTAACATACCCCGCAGGTATTCCACAGAATGGTTCAGGATGTGGCTTAGAAAATGTATCATTGGCTTAGAAAAAAAAATTTTTTAAGTCGCAGAATTTAAAACTGATTTAATTTTTAAAAAGTCTTATGATCGTTATAACTCAAAATAGACGTTAACTCAAAATATACGTGCTCCAATTTTCGATGGAAGTTATAATTTACGAAAATTTATTTTTTGTGTAAAATGCGTTTGATGTGCCATAAAAAACTTGCTTTTTTAACAAAAGCTTAAAAAAATTTTTGAAAAGTTCACATTGTAATATCTAAGTTCATAAATGATTACACACGCAGACAATTTCAACTTTTTTTATAGCGCGGTTTTCAAGCACGAAGGTTTTTGTGGTGTATTTAAAAATCTCAATAAATACTTTTCATTTTGAGTTTTTCAATTTTCGTACATACTTTTTGTTTGTTTTTTTTACCTTTAAGTATGTCTCTGAAAATATTAACGGTTTACCGGGAAGTAATTAAATATGAAAAGTATTTGAAATAATAAAAAAAATGTATGAATATATGGTCATGTATGAGCCATATACGGCCATTTACCCTCAATTTTTGGATCCCAAAATTCATGGTAATATATGATCATTTTCACATTCATTAAAATTCTAATCCTTGTACTTCTGAATTCGTTGAAAAAAAAGCACTGCTGGAAATATAAATGCTGGTAATATACTTTTGATAGGAAACCATTTCCTATCAAATATTTCTAATATAACATTTTTGCTTGCAAATATAATTATGTTTGTCTGTAAATATATATATATATATATATGTTTCGATCAATTGAAAACCATCCACCGGCAAACATATATATGTTTGCCTGCAAATATATATACATATGTATATGTTTATTATTAGTATGCTCGCATTTTCCAAACATAATAACGATAAATTTTAAATTGCAAATAAAATTTTGTTTAGGTTTAAAAAATTTTAATCATTGTTAACATATATATAATTACCTGCAAACATATTCAAAAGTGCGTTAATTTTTTAACTAAAATTGGTATGAACAAAGAAATTACATATTTCAGTAATTTACATTAACCTATAATCATAGAAGACAAATTTGACTTTTATGATTTTTTTGTTTTTTTTTGCCATTTTTGATTATTTTTTTTTTTGTATATTTGCTCATTTTGAATTTTTTTTTTTTCATTTTTGGGCTTAAACCCATTTTTTCTTAAGATTTTTGAGCTTAAAAATTGCCTTTTTCAAATTTTCTTCGCTTTAAATGCTTTTTTTCTCAAAACTTTTAGCTTTCTCTTTTTTAAGAAATTTTAATTGATGCGTGATTTTCATTTGATTTCAGATCAAAGATACATTTAATTAGTAAATTATAGCGAATAAAAATTAAGAAACATTGAGAAACAAAATATGACCTCAAATCGAACGAAAATCGTTCATTAAAAGATTAACTATACACAAATTTAAAATAAATTTTTTTTGCTATTGTCGAAATTCTAGTCATTTTTGCAATTCCGATTGCCGATTTTGGTTTTGCATACATTTTTTTTTTGCTATTTTAATAATATATCTCCTAAGCAATTTAAATAATTTTAATATTTATTTCTTCCTCAATATTGTTAAATTTTTAAGTCGCAATTAAAAAGTTTACAAATTTTTATATAAAGGGTCCGCCAAATAACTTTTTTTTTTTGACCTCCTGAACCAATTGGACTTTGTATGGCGGCATACCAAGGTCTTTATGCAAAATTCGTCTCAATGATGTCTCCAAAATGTTCAATTGTTGAGAACGACGGTGAATTGATGTTGATGGCGCTTCACGCACACTTCTGCCACAGCAGCAATATTCTCGGGTGTACGCACTGTTTTTGGATTTTCACGCTTTGGTTTATCGATGAGGATGCCAGTTTCTTTCACTTTTTTCACAAGATAACGAACATACGGACCATATTCGTTCAGCGGAATTATAAAACTAATTATCTGTCAAATCAGACATGAGCTAACCCAGTAAAAACCGCTGCTTACCTGCAAGCAGGTTTGTAAAGGAGTAAGCCAAAAAGAATCCCTTACAAACCTGCTTACATATGCCATGATTTTTATATGGTAAATTCCCACTTGGAAGCATTACTTTTTTATAAGCGCTGATTTTAGCGCTTATAAAAAGCTGTGCTTTCATGGCTTTCAATAAAATCATTTTTCATGTCTAGATTATTTCGATTGTAAGTAATAATATGAATATTATATAATTTATTTTACATAAAATTCTACAGTTATTAATTTTTTGTTGTTAACATTTTAGACATATTAATATAATAATTTTTTTCCGCACCACGTGCTAGCTCTTTAGAAACAATTTAATGACTATTTATTTTGTACAACATACTCAAAAACACCAAACACGATCGGAAATCACTCGGTAAAGCAGGTACAGATCGTTTATAATCCACGATTTTAAACTTTCTGCATTACAACCTGCATTCTTGTAAGGGAAATCAGAAAGCTCAAAATTTTTTTTTGGTTATTTTTATACGAAAATTATTCGTTTCTTTTGCTGCTTCTCAGCATTATGTAATGGTAAGCACTTACATCAGCGCATTTGTTTTATCCTGCTTCTGAAAACACGACAATTTTTTACTGGGAAGTGTTACCATTCACGAAATAAGCACTAGTTGCAAAAAAAAGTTAGATGGCGGACCCTTTATTTAAGCTTACACCCACGGAACTTCTGCTGTAAATATTTGTAGTTTTTTGAGTAGTAATACAATCTCGAGAAGAAATTTCAGTTTTGACGACATTTGTAGTTCATTTAAAAAAATAAACAACATCAAATGACTGTACTATTAATTTACATTTATTTTATCAGTTTTATCGTTTTTATTGCAAAAAATAAAATAAATAAAAGAATTTTTTACTACATTTGTAGTTTATTTTATCAGCAGTAAAAGCAAATGACAATGTTAGTTGAATTTAATGAAATGTAAGTCGTATTTTTTAAGTAAAATTTTATTTGTTTTTAACTACATTTGCAGTGGTCTTTACCTGCATAATATGTGGCAAAAGTTTTTAGATTGTTCACAATTTAGCTTTATTCTATGAATTTTTAATTTTAGCCTGCTATCACGATATTTTTGTGAAAAAGTTGGTAACTTTGATTATCTTACACAGAAAAAACAGTAGGCACCAACAATGGAGTTTGTAAATTCAAACACCCGCATTATTAAACTCAAATTAACTTAAAAAAAAAAATGAAATACTTCTAAATTTTAGTTTTTCATATAAAAATTCTTTAAAAACAAAAATTCAAAATTACTAAAGGGTGTTTGTGTTTAGGTTAGAAGCGGGAGGTTTCCGTCATGTCGATTTTCGCTGTTGTTAAAATAGTTATTTAATTGTTTCTTTCCATAATTGGTTCAGTTATTGATCATATTTTATGTCTACAAATTGTTCACTTGTACTCGTATATATATGTATTTGTATATATGTTTGGCGGTAGACGGTTTTTACTTTTTCCAAGTATATATATGTTTACAGGCAAACATAATTATATTTGCAAGCAAAATTGTTATAAAGAAACAAGGTAAACGGAAATGTTTTCCAAACAAAAGTATATTACCAACATTTATATTTCCAGCAGGGCTTTTTTTTTCAGTGTGTAGCAGTTTTTTCTGCAACCTATTTGTTAACTAATTCTAAGTAGCTTTCTCTACTATTTTTACAGGTTAATTTCTATGAGTGTGCCTTATATTAAATCGTTACAATGTTTTATAAAATTCACGGGTCAGATAAGTTGGTTTTTGGTTAAAAAAAAGTTGTTCCAAAAAACTTGTTGGTTGCATTGAAAAAATAGTGGCGAATGCTCCCCCTCCTACCATACAAATACCCATTGTTGGTGCCAATTAAAAAACCTTTTTTTTTTGTATTTACAAAATTGCTCTATGAGGCATGTTTAATACAGAATTTTGTAATTTTTTTTCTGTGTAACCTTAAGTGAATTTGGATTAAATAATATTTGGTGTTAAATTTAATTTAATAAAATCAATTTTTCACGATTTGTTAGTCCCGGTTCACACACGGCAATTTTACTTACGCAAGTTTTCTTCAATTCTCCTTTGAACTTACTTTTGTGTTCACACAGGAAAAGTTTGTTTCAGCAATTTTCGTTTTGAAACTTCGTGTTGAAAATTGCGGATGACAAAACAAAACGGAATTGGAGTACGGGCAAGTCTGTACCCCCTTCCATTCTCTTTTCCTCCCTTTCTATAAACTCAAGACTTGCGCAAGTAAAATTGCCGTGTGTGAACCGGGACTTAAATAAGTTTTTTTATAAGTTTTTAGCATATTTAGTTACTAAAAATGTAATTAATGTTTATAACGAACAAAATACATACATTTTAAATTTTAATTTTAACACGTTAACCTCAAGTCTTTTTTAATTAAAAACAATTAAAGCCAACACTTTTTGGGCCATTTGTCAGCATTTTTTTAATGTTGTTATAGCAAATAAATATGATCATCATTATGAAACTCAATTTGTTTGTTGATGCAAAATTAAAAACAACATGAAATCCCACTGTATTTAAGAAATTGTTAAAAGAAAAAGATGAAAAGATGCAAAAAAAACCTAGAATAACATGTCTTAGAAATAAAATAAGAAATTGCATTAAACGGGATTGAAAAAATCGTGCATGATCACAAAATAAGAGCAACCTGTTACAATATTTACCAAAAGGAAGTTCTAAAGACAAATACACTATTGCCTCACATAACGGCAGTGTGTTTAACACGTTAATGCCCACGGTGATCTAGAAGAAGAGATGGAAGTATGAAATTTTGTGTGGAAAGCTCCATTGGAGCAAATAAAATTAAAAATCAAGTTCTACAATTTAAGTACGTTTTTAGTACACTGAGAGTATTATCTGCATGATATCAATGAATTTTTGTATTAGATCTATGAAATGTCACTGGAACTCGGCCATTGAAACTTTTCATTAAATAAATGCAGTGTTTCATAAAATTTAATGAAAAATTCCATATTATTTGCTCAAAAGTTCTTACGGCTTATGAAAAAGTTTCATTTAAAACAGTTTCATTATGAAGATTTTTCATATAGTTTAAGAAATTATTCATTTACATTGTGAAGAAAACCTGATCGGTTTAGAGAAAAAATTTCATTAAAACTCGTCCGAGAAATTCTCTCTGTGTACCTATATTTAGACTAAAACTTAATGAATTGCTGTTTGTAGCCATTAAATACATTTCAAGCTATGTGATGCACTAAAAAAATAAACTATAACATGATCAAGCAATTTTAACTTCGAATATAAATGGCTTTTAGATTTTTGTTCAATAGTTCCACACAAAAAAGGTCTGGTACATAATCAATTTTGTTAAGATGTTAGATAAATACACGGCGGTATGAAACAACACCCCAATGAAATAAGTCCCCAAACTAAAAATGAAATAACGACCCATTTTTTGGGGTTTTATTTCATTATGAAACAATACCCCAAAAAAAATGAAATGAAACGACACCCCAAAATAAAATGAAGTAACGCCCCAATTTTTGGGGCCTTATTTCGTAATGCAGTAAAGCCCCATTTTGAAAATGAAATAAGGCCCCAATAAAAAAAAAAAAACAAAATTATATATTACTTTGAAATATTACTTTATTCCTAATTAATACATAGTAAAAAGGCTGAAAAAAAAATTGCGCGATTTTTTTTTCAGCCTTTTTAAAATAAAAAGATTAATAATATTCAGTATATCAATACAGTTTTTTTTAATATTTTTTAGTAGTATATCACAAAATAAAACTAAATTTATAAATCGTATAATCGCACGCAGAAAAAACTTTATTTCGGGAAGCCGCCTGCCGCGTTCTACGGAGGAAAAAACCCCTAAGAGCGGCCGAAGGCCGCCACACAGAAAAACTTGTTTTTACAAATTACTTGATGTCTTAAAAATATAAGATTTCAACGGATTCGACATCTGATTTAAAAAACAAGTTCTTCTGGGTGGCGGCCTTCGGCCGGTCTTAGCGGTTTTTTTCATCCGTAGAACGCGGCAGGCGGCTTCGAGAAATAAAGTTTTTTTTTTGCGTGCGACATAAAAGAAACCTTAAAATTACTACACGGTATAATCTCACTTACTAATAGCAAATAACTATTTACATTAATAACTTGATAATTCATGCATTAATTATAACGGTTATTTGCTTTTATTACTTAAAAATTGTGCTTTTTAAGAAAATGAAATAACACCCCAAAAATATTATTTGGGGACTTATTTCATTTCTCATATTGGGGCCTAATTTCATTATGAAATAAAGTCCCAAAAAAAAAATGAAATAAAGTCCCAAAAAAATGAAATAACACCCCAATTTTTTTTATCGAAATTTTTGGGGCCTTACTTCATTTTCGGTTTGGGGCCTTATTTCATTGGGGTCTTGTTTCATACCGCCTAAATACACAAATGAAAGTTTTTAAAGAATGTGAGATCGGTTCCCGGATTACAAAATTTTACTTATTTAATTTTTTTCAATCATAATGAATTGAATAAATTTCAAAACAGAATGGAATATTGTTTTGTAAAAACGTTTCTTAGAAGAAGCGATTTCTAGTTCTTTGCAATTCGGAGAAAAAAACTGCCGATAAGCGAGGGTTTGATTGAAAATATATACACAAAAAAACATACCCATCCATACTTATTCACTCAATGATGGGAATGATGTTAATCATATTATCAGGTTTAAAGAAAAACAAAAACAACGGTTTCTATCGCATTCAACAAAATATACACAACTACGAGTATCTATGTGTAACAAATATGTTGCTCTTATATAATGAATATTACCGCTTTCATATGATTTTAGACGAACGGAAAAAATACATTGTACCACTTTTTAATGCGAAGAATATCATTGGTACTTTTCGATAAATATGTACTATGTAGAATTATCAGGTATGGTAGGCAATAAGTACCACTAAAATACCTTTATCGATTCAAATCCCTATCAGCTGACCATATCATTATACCTAAAATACCGGTTCCAAAATAAATTAAATATGTACCGTTATTCGTAAAATGACGTCACCGAAATAACTAAAATACCATTATCGCTTAAACACCGCTACCGATATAATTGAAATAGCGTTATCATTAAAATACCGTTACCGAAATAAACTAACAAGATCAGAACACAATAATCGTTTTCAATAAATATTTGAACAGTTGAAAATAAACTAAAAAATACAATTGTTTTAAACGAAAAGTTAGTAGTCCTTTTTTAACTGATTTTCAGTTAATTTAATGTGTGTATTTTAAGGAAAAAATATTTGGATACAATTTTATATAGTTTGAGGTATACCAAGTTGATGGCAGCGCACCATCACAAACTTATAAGTAGGGCAACCAAAAATAAGCTAAAGATTGGTTTTTATTTGAAATGATAGAACTATTTAGACTAAATACAAGTTCTGATCATGAAATCATGAAAGTTTTAAGCTATATTTCTTAGAGCCATTTTTAGCTTTTTTTATATTTGCTTATTTTAGATTATTTTGTAAATATTAGCTACTTTTTGACTTTTTTCGTCAAAAATTAAGATTGGTTTAGCTTTTTTTCTTTTAAAATAGTGCTTTTTTGCTATTTTTTGCAATCTGTATTTTGAATATTTTTTTTTTTAATTGAAAGTTGAAAATGTAATATTACATGTTGTTGTTTATCAAAAAATATTTTGATAAACCGATTTGAACTTTGAAACATAAGAAAACAATTTCTCTATTGCTCCTTTGTTTGACTGACGAAGTTCCAAAGAACAAATTTTATTTGTACACTGTACACTATGTTGGTAAAGACCACTGCAAATGTAGTTAAAAACAAATGAAATTTCACTTTAAAAAATTACGACTTACATTTCAGTAAATTTCGTCTACAAATGACTGATTTTTTACTTAAAAATAAATGTACTCTATTACAACTCAAAGAACGACAAATATTTTCAGCAGCAGTTCTCTGAGTGTAATAACGATTTTAATAAAAATATATGAAATTGAAATGTTTATTTTTTCATTAAACAGCTTATTTTTATATTTAAAACGGCATATTTTACTGTTTTTCTAGCTTTTTTTAAGCGCTTAAAACATTGATTTCAGAGCTGTTTTTTTGGTTGCCCTACATATAAACAATTGGCGTAAATTTTTGGCAAATGTATGTTTTTTGCGTCTGACATTCACAATTATATTTGAAATTGGCACTTCCGAGTTAAAACGGGATTTTAAAAAGTTTAAACGCAAAAATTTTATGAACTTATTCAAAATTTTGCGAAATTTAATTATTTTGTTTCGCATTTTTTTTTTTATAAAAAAAACATGGCAAGGTATCTAGAGTGAATCCTTATGACGGACTAAATTGATAAAGAGCCAAAAAGTTTATTTTTTATCATTCACATTTCGCTTTGTGACAACTAAAGCCCTGTATCAACTCCGCCAAAATGTACACCAAACAAAAGATTTTAATGGGCATAATACTAAAATCGAAAAGGCATCAACAAATTTTAAGGACTTTAAATATTATAAAGTAAACTAAATTTTCATAACCTCAAAAGCATCCTTACATAAAATTTTTAATTTTGCGGATTTAAAAGTATTTAATATGATTTCCTGCAAATAAGTAACCCTAAACCCAACTAGATGTCATTAAACCGGCAAAAAATTCGTGTTTTGCAATATAATCGCGGTTTTCTTTACAGGTTCTAATATATGACAAAAAAAATATTTTTATATTTTTTGGTGTTTTAAAATGTGATAAAGCAATGAGATCTGTAAATTGATATGTAGCTTTTATTTAATCTAAACAAAAAATGTAATTTAATATGTTTATTTGCTTGAAACTTCAAACCGCCATAATTTTGGCAGCCGTTAAAGATAAATGTTTAACGCGAATGGATTTAAGATGGTTAAACATCGGCTAACATACACCCAAAAGGTTATTCATGTCATAAAAATTTTTTTTTTTTAATTATTTTACCTCAAAGTGTCGTAAATTTTTGAAGTTCCCCATATATGTAAATATTATGGAATACTGATTTTAATAGCGTTGGTTTAATTGCACGTATAACAGACACAATGATTATGACAATTGCAATAATTACTTTATGATCAGTACGGAAAAATGTACATCATATTTATCTTGTCTCCGACATTGCAATAAATAAAATTATTAATTTTTGTTACAGTTTCATATGATTATCGTGTTGAGCTCATGCATTAAACGTCAACAACAGCATGAAAAGTTGCTACAAATTGTTCACTGCTGTTGCTTACCAGCCAAGCAACCAACAATTCGTTGTACAATATGTACACAGTTAATGGCAGGCAGTCTCTATGACTTTTGCGCACGCGTGCCAATTTTCTTAACAGTTCAGTGAAAGTGAAAATTGCTAAATTACAAAACAGCAACCAACTATACAAAATAAAAAAAAATGTATACCTGAGATGGGTGCGTGACACGAAATTTGCGTGATTTCCTAGTGAATCACGCGCGTTTGTGGGTCAAATTTTTGCTTTTCATTGCCTGTTTTGTACATTCAAAAATTTAAAGAATATTTTTTTTATCGAACGATTTTTAGACATAGATGGAAAGCATTTAGATTTAGTAAAAGTATTTCTACAAAGAAATAATTTTAGTGGACGAAAGACAATGAAAATGTTCAGTAAACCAATGAAACTTTTCTTCACACAGTAAATGAAACATTCCTTAAAGTTAGTGAAAAGCTTCATACCATTTATAAAACAAGTTTTTTAATGAAATTTCTTTATTAAGTGAATACAACTTTTTTTAAATAGAATTACATATTTTCATTCAATTTTATAAAAAGTTTTAATGGACGAATTCCAGTGTAAATTCATTGCTTTTGTGTGAAAATTCATTAATAGCATCTCAGTGTATACAAATTCCTTCCTCCAAACAATCTTTCGATTCTGGAGACTTTTTACAATGAGGTTATTATTTTTAATACACTGAAAGAGTTATCTTGACTTTTGTAAAAAAAAAGTTTCATTATAGTTTTAATAAAAATTGTCTTTTTCATTAAATTCATGAAACAGGTTTCATTTAAGCCAATGTTTATAAAATGCTTTAAAGAATTAAATTTATGGAGTTTTATAGAAAATGTAGTATTTTGTAATGTAAGTCGTGCTTGATAAAAAAAAATTAGTTCGTAAGCGAGAGTCAAAATTCACTCACGCGCCCATCTCTAATGCATACACATTAGAGCACGTCGAAAAAATTTTAAATAAATTTTACTATTGAGAAATTGTTGACACTTTTAGGTCTCAAATCTGTTCTTCAAAATCTTTCATCTAGCCAGGATTACAAAATTTTACAAAAATCATGTTTATAACTATTTAGGGAATCTTGTCAGCTGTAATTAAAACATAAAGCCGTTTTTACAAGTAAATTATATTTTGTGAGCATCATCGGTTTTCCCGCGATTTCTGGTACTTGAACTTGTAATAGAAGGGAAATTTGGTGGACACTTTTGAAATTTTTTTTGTTTCGTTCACAGCAATATGAAAAAACGAAATAAAAAATTGGGTCACTTTTGACTTCAAAATAAAAAATTGGCAGCTAAAAAAACTAGGGGTGGTTTTTTCTCTTAAATAAATGAAACTCAAAGGAGAGTTTCATTAAGAAAATTTTTTTGCGACCACGCCATACTGGTATTTTGTGTAGAATCCCAACAAAAAAAGTAAAAATTTCGAAAGAAAGATTAGGACAAGAAAAAATACGTATCTGTAACATTGTATTCAGCTAGTTTTATGTCAACCATGGATGGTATTTCGTTAACAGTATTTTAGGCGTAGCGATATTTCAGTTATTTCGGTAACGGGTTTTTAGCAACAACGGTATTTTAATTATTTCGGTAACGGTTTTTTTTAGCGGGTACAACATTTTAGTTAACGTTAATTTAGTTTAGTTAACGTTAATTTAAGGATAACGATTTTTCAGCTATTTCGGTAACGGTAGTCTAAGGGTAACGTTATTTTAGTTATTCAGGTAATCTCAATATACACCGATATGTTTTTCCCCCAATATGCCCGAATTCCAATGACTGGCTAGTTTATGATCCCACTTTGGAAAAATACATCTATATACAGCGATTATTTTTTCTGATCTTGTCAGATTATTTATATTTATGGATATTCAATTATTATTTCAATTATTTTGGTAACGGTTTTTTGCGATAACGGTATTTTAGTAATTTCGGTAACGGTATTTTAAGGATATTGGTATTAGAGTTATATCGGTAAAGGTATTTTACGAATAACGGTATTTTACGGATAACGATATTTCAATTATTTCGGTACCGGTATTGAAATGATAAATCGATAACGGTATTTTAGCGATATTGCCTGTCATCTCTGATGTCAATTTTGAGCGTTTAAAGAATGAAACATTTTTAATAATCGGTTCACTCTAATATACTCTTACGAACAGAACTGCAAAATTTAAAAATTCTTATTCGACGTCTTTTGTAGAAGTTAAAAAAAGCTAAGTTTAATTAACAGACAAGACTCAATTTTTAAATATAAACTAAAACGCTTCTAAATAGAAAAGTCTTTTTTTTTTAATTTACAAAAATGTATGAATTTAATTTTATAAACGAACTGAGAATTCATTTTATTGAAATTTGGTTTTGTGACGAAAGGGAACAAAATAAATGGACCTTGCGGTTTTCTTATTTTATGCATTTGCTTGAAAGCAACCAAATTTTAAATAAAAATAAAGACATTTTGAACGATTTTTTTTAACCCTCCATTTAACAACACATCGGAAACGCTGATTTCTTTTTGATTTTTCTAGTGTTGAGAAATAGAGTGCCAAACTTGAAGAGTTAAAATATTTTTTTAAAATTTCGCTTTATGCAAAAGCATTTAATGGTTAAATCATAGATTAAAATACGGAACAAAAATTTAAGTCAGACAAAAACGACTCTATGATACCCTATCCAATAGTCTTGCTAAAATTCAACTAAAGATTCGCTTCAAAAACTTGAATGGATAGAAATGCGTTTGTTTTCACTAATGTCTAACAAGTTTTTTTTTAGCAGGTGCTTAGAGAAGAGAATCGACTAATAAATAAAAACATAAAAATATTGTTTCCGTAAATGGTCATACAAAAAAGTTAGCACAAAAGTCTGTTAAACGTTTTCCAATTCAGTTGAACTAACTTTTTCTGCTGTTATCGTTTAAATCAGTTATTTAGCTAAAGCTATTGGTTATCACATTTTACTACAAGAACAAATTCCCGCTGTGCTTGAACTAATTTTATAAATATTTAGTGTTTCGTGATTCTCAAATTTACAATTTTGCAAATTAAATTTGTATAAACCACAGTTGCAGTTGTTGTTCGCTTTCAGTCGAACTTGTAGATGGCGTTATTTTTCATAATAATTTTCATAAAATGGGATATATCACGGAAAATTAGCTAGATATAGCAAAATTGACCAAAATTAGTGAGACTGATAGCGGAGACACACAAAAATAATGGTTTGAAAACAATTTCGGTTTCAATTAATTTGACAAAATTTGTAAATTGGAGAAGCATGAATTACTAAATTTAGGTCGAAAAATTAGTTCAAATACTGATGAAATTTGCTATTGAGGAAAAATGAGATAACTAATAACTAGGGCAAGGAATTTCATGAAAATGCATGTTTGTAGCCAGGCTTGCCAATTAGAGCGTTAAGAAAAAAAATAATAGAAATACCGAAAATCTCATTGGTGCCGATTTCTAAATAAGATTTTCTTTCATTCATTTCGATTTATTACAAACGGAAAGTCAAAATGAATAGGGGCAATGAAGGAGAGTACGAAACAACAAAAAAAAAAACAGGAAATTGCAAACGTATATTTAGTCAATACATAAGTCAATGGCATGGCTGTTCAACAACATTGGCCAACAACAACTACTGACTGGGGTATTCACTTAATTTTTTTAATATGTTAAAGAAAAAATACAGCAACAACAACAACAACTATTCCACAACTAATAAAGGGTCCGCCATCTGACGTTTTTTTTCAACTAGTGCTTATTTCGTGAATGGTAACACTTAGCTCGTGTCTGATTTGACAGATAATTAGTTTTATCCTTCCGCTGAACGAATATGGTTGTGTATACGCTTGAACAACGCTGGGAAATATTGCGACATTACTTTGAAAATCATGGTAATGTTGCAGAATGTGTGCCGATACACCCAAAACGAGTCACTGTTTGGTGCGGATTTTGGTCCAGAGGCATAATTGGGCCATTTTTCTTCGAAAATGAGCAAGGAGTGGCCGTTACAGTCAACGGCGATCGTTATCGGGCCATGTTGAACGAATTTTTGTTCACAAAAATTGAAGAGGAGGAAATACAGCTGCACAGAATCGATGTGCTTAAAAACTGGACCGATTGTGTGGGCTACTGCATGGCCAGCCGAGGCAGCCATTTGAATGAAATTATTTTCCATTATTAACCGGAAGGATTGTACTTTCAAATAAAAAAAGAAATTTGAGAAAATATTCAGTAGTTTTTTTTTATAGCATTTTCAAAAAAAAAAAGTTATTTGGCGGACCCTTTATATAATACATTAATATTGTTTGGACAATTCCTACCACCATTCGACCATCCCATCCCATCCCCACCATCATTTTAGCTGCAGCAAATTTGAAACAATCCACTTTGTGTGCAATTATGGTCAATAGATGAATGGTTTTACAATTGTATTTGGTAAAAATCAATTCCAGACGATTACAGGAACATGCATTAACAGCAGCCATAGTTAAAAAGCACAAAGTCAACAAAATAAAAAAATAAAAAATATGCAACAAAACGAGTTAATTAAATGATTGCCAACACTTTTGACCCACGTAAACAGAGTAAAATATGCTTAAAACGAACGCTTTGGGACCATATATTTATAATCGTTTTCAGGGAAGTTTGTTTAAACAAAAAACATATTTAGAGACGGAGGAGATTAGAAAAATAAACAAAAATCTAAATATAGAATATTTGTGTTGTTAGTGTTGTCACTTCTGAGTATACTATACAATAACAGAAAAAGCTAATAGGAAAGAAAACTGCAATTTAGCTGCATTAGATTCGAGGCCATACATGGGTGTGATCGCTAAACGGTCATGACTTGGTATTGTTACGTTTGTAATGTAAGATGAACTCAGGTTTGATTCTTACAGACGCAGGTTGTTGAAAAATATATCATATAGAGACAATCTGACAATTATACACACAGAGAAATAAAGTGGCAACCGAATTGAAAAGTGGATATTAATAGTAACAGCTTATAAATTCAGTTAGTACAACGATATTTACATCCGATTTTTGAATATTTTGGGTGTTGCAATTAAAATTCAGTGGAATTAACCTAACTTTGTTGCGAACACTAATGTTAAGTTGTGCCAACCGTCTGAAACTCGTAATAACGGAATTTGAGCCGTAGTAACCGAATCTTTGTTGGCAAATAGCTAAATTTTTCTCTGTGTGTAAGACACAAATAATAATACAATTTAAATGGAAAATCACTGATAAGCCTGTCCATAAAAAGGCAGAAACTAGTCTAGTCTGATTTAAAAATTAATAGTGTTGTCTTAACCTCAACATTTCTAAAAAAAAAAAACATATTTAATTTCTTTTTCTTAGTTTAAACGAGCTTAAGGTCATTTATTTATTAATTATTTATTTCCAATATTTCGTCTCCACATTGGGTGACTGCTTCAGCGAACAAATATTACAATTTGAAAAACTTGTTTTTTTAAAAAGCTCGTTTAAACTAAGAAGAATAAAATAATTAAGGTTTAAAGAAATTTTTATATTTAATTTCACTAAATCATTTGTTTTAAATAATCAGGCCAGCAACATTCTCATGTACTAAAAAATCAAAAAATGCGCTTAAAATATGCAGTAGAGGCTCCAAAATATGCGCTTAAAATATGCACTCACAATCGAAATATACACTAAAAACCAAAAAATATTCTCGAATCAAATAAAAATGTCTAACAGATAACAAACAGATTTTACGTTAAGGGACACAAATTATTGCTTTTGTTTATTTTTAGTGCCTATTGGCACTAGTTGAACCTTAAAGACTAGAAAAAAGCTAACACTTGTACCGAGCCAAAACTTCAGTTTCGCCACTAGAGGCGCTGGCGTCGCTTGGATATTTAATCTTAATCGGTGGTGTTGATTTGAAATTTGAGATATAATGTCGCAGTAGCACTCATAATAGAAAACGCTCACTAGTAAAGGTTTATTAATTTGATTGATATATATGAAGTTTTTTACATATCGCTCATTTACTGCAAGACTGACATAAGTCAAAAAACACGATTTTGCAGAAAACGAGTTTAAAGATTTCAATCCATATCTGCCTCGCTTAACCCTTTCTTTATTTATTTGGTAACGTTTTTTATAAATATGGGGCTTTAATGTATTTTTTTTTCTTAGTGAGAGTTGTGTGCGAATTCGCTAATTATCGAGAGACCCGTGAGTAGCACAGTTTCTCTATAAAGTATATACTCTTTAAAGAAAAAAAAATATATTATCCCCTATCTCGAAAAGTATACACGATATTAATATGAAATTTTTACACAATATAAAGCATGATATAACTAATAAATCTGCACCATTAACTCAAAAATCTCATATTTTGACTTATGACAGTCTTGAAGTAAATGAGCGATATGATATGGAGAAAACCAGTTGCGACATATTGTACCAAACGGGTCGAAGGGCTTAAAAGTAAATAAATACACAGAAAAAAAAAATTGCGCCAAGTACACATTTTGTTGAATAAAAAAAAATAATCAATTACTTTTTTAATTGATTCAATTAAAAAGTAATCAATATTTTTGTTTATTTAAAGTAATCAATATTATTTAAAATATTGATTACTTTTTAATTGAGTCAATTAAAAAAGTAATTGAGTCAATTAAAAAAGTAATTGATTATGTTTTTTTTATTCAACAAAATGTGTACTTGGCGGAATTTAAGAAATATTTTTTTGTGTGTACGTTTAATATGTCTGCTTGAATATTAAAAAGAGTCAAATAGAATAAATGGTTGGAGAAAATGAAGGGGTTTCTAAAGTTTCTGTTTTGCACAAATTTTAATAGTAATTAACAATATAGATTTAAGAAGAATTTATTTTAATTTGTTATAAGCTTTTTTAAATTTTTATTGTAGGGTAATAAACTACCCCACGGTAGCGTTTACATTAGTTTTTTTTTATTTGTACACTCAGAACATTCTTACAGTAACTACATGTATGTCATTCGGGTATTAAACAGTAGTAGTTGTTTCAACTGTTATTGTAGTCATTTTTTTATGAGAAAATTAAAGTCATTTCAAAAAAATAACTAATTAAAAATCCCGTAAACAGTTGTTTTGAGTAGTTATTTTAGTAAACAACTACCAAAACAGTAATTTTGCAGTAAACAATTAATTTTTGTTATTTAAAGTTATTTAAAAATAGAAGATTATGTCGAGTTTTTAAAAATTCTCGTTGTGAATTTGTTTTTATTAATATGTTCATAGTTTGCAAATAACAATAGATAATTTTATTGCATCTCCAATGCATAAAAACGTCATAACTGGAATAAACTTTGGAAATTTGACTTTGCGTTTTAAATAGCATGTCGGAAATAGAAATTTTTATTGTAATTAGAAGAAAAAAATATATTTTTTTTTATTAAAATCAATTTAAAATACCGAAAAAATTACTGTTAAAAACATTAGTTTTCACAAATTAAAAATACCGTTATCGATTCAAAAGGACATCGTTATGCCTTAAATACTATTACCGAAATAATTGAAATAACGTTATCCGTAAAATTCCGTTACCGATATAACTAAAATGCCAATATTCTTAAAATACCGTTACCGAAAAAAACTAGAATACCGGTATCGCTAAAATACCGATTACCGAAATAATTGAAATAGCGTTAGCCTTAAAATACCGCTACCGAAATAATCTGACAAGATCTGAAAAAAAATCGCTGTAAATAAAACAAACATTTTTTTATTTGAAATTTTATAAAATAAATCACTTGCAAATGATTTCGTTATAAAATCAATATGGTTATATCTGAAGACATATGTAAAAAAGTCCTAACCTGCAGATAACTTAATTTCATATTGAACTTTAATATAATATGTATGGGATAATATATAAAGAATAATAAATAATATATAAGGTGGCGCAAAAATAACCTTCCGATGTTTTTTTTTATTATGTATTTATTATGTATAGCATTTTCTGATAGGAGGATTACTTTTGCGCCACCTTATATATGATCATATATGTATTTGTATTATTATTATATGGCTTATGTAGTTATATATGGAGTTAGATTTGGAGGCATATCAAGTACCGTATAAAAAAATTTTCACAATAAAACTTATCATATGTATTTGTATGTAATGATATTAGTCGTAATGTGACTTCATTCAAAGTCATACATGACTTAATCATATTATATATGACCAGATAAAAAAAAAATTATTTCTTCCATTTGTAATGAATCTGGGGGTGTAATGACAAATCTGTTTTTAAGGGACACCCTAATATACACATGCAAAAATATTACAAAATTTTAAGTGACAAAAGTAGTTTTTAAAATTAAATTTTTATTTCAAAAATATTTTTATTATAATCAATAAATTTGTTCTTGATATGACAAATCTTTAAGCTTTTTTCAAGAAAACGTGTCAACAAACGTGTTTGTTGAAACCAAAGCATCTTAACAATAGCAATGATGTCAAATACTTTGTTTGCCTTCGAATATGCGTGAAAGTATTAAGACTTTATTTTATATATTTAACTTATTTTATAAATCACTAAATTTTATTTTTTACTTATTTATGAAGAAACATTTATAAAAACGAGTTTTAATAAAAAAAATTGCACAAAATAATATCTGTATTTTAGCGCTTTTCGCAGCGAAATTTTCTTTTAAGAACTAATATAATATATAATCTGTAAAGTAAAAAAGTTATTTAAAAATATAAGAAAATATATAATAAAAAGTTTATACGAAACGTTTAATGTATCCCAGAACTTTTTCATTCAACACTTTGTAACTTTTGTGATATTTTACGTGGTTTAATAATATATTTTATAATTGCAGTGAAATTTTTGAATTTTATGTCATGAATTATTAAAGATTTGTTATATCGGTTGTTGATTTATTGATTATGATAAAAATGTTTTTGAAATAGCAACTACCTTTGTCACTTACAATTTTATGATATTTTTATCTGTGTAACATTAGGGTGGTCCTTATTTTTCATCTTATGATTTTTGGGGCTGCCTCCCTCTTAAAATATTTGTTTGGATACAAAAATTCACCATGCACAAAATTAGAGTGCTAGTATAACGGGAATGTGTTCCGCATCGCCCATATCAGGCCTCCTTAGAAAAATTTACCAAATATAAAAAACAAAAAAAAAAATTTTGTCTAAATTTAAAAATGTAATATAATTTTTGTGTTGGGTTCAATAACAACTACTCAGATAAAAAATATTACCTTCCCAGAAAATCGCTAACTTATTCGAACTTGGAGTCAAAAAAAATGCACATATATTTGGGCTGTATCTAAAAGTTACTTTTTTACATATTTGAAAATTTTATTCAACAAAAACCAAAAAACTAGTTCTTGCTGTCAAATGTTTTATTAAACACATCCCAAATATTAAATAACATAAGTATTACGGATATCCGTTGGCAAAAATTTTTGTTAGAGCATTTTGATTCTAGCGGATTTCAACGTTTTTTTTTTAAATTTGTATAGACTTTTTTTTAAAAAAAAGATTTTTGTAATATTTCATCAATGTTATTGTGTATGCTATTTTATATAATTGTAATAACTTTATTATAAAGTTAAATTTTTCGTGTTCATAGTTAACCTGTGTTTTCATGGGGTCACAATTGACCCTCGTATTTTAAAGAGTCAAAAATCACAAAGATGACATAAAATTAATCTTTGTTTATGTTTCTAATTGTAATTTATTTACATTTTAAAATTAACTAAAATTAATTATTTAGTATAAATTCAGATATTTGTATTCATATTAAAATTGATTTTTTTGTACATATTCAGGAGTATTTTCGAAAAACGTAAATTTTTTTTCCCTCAAAATTTTTATTATGGAAAAGTTTTAAGTTCTAATTTTTTCTAAATTGACCACCTACTCGAAGACTAAAAACGGTTAACGAAAATTTTTTAGAATAACTATAAATTGAATTATTCCTTTTTTTATTTTATTTATAAATTTTGCCATAAAGCTGCATTTTTCTTACGTGGGTCATATTTGACCCCAGTTTAACATGGGTTAACTATCAACAGAAAAAATAGTATTTTATAATTAAGTTATTACAATCATATAAAAGAGCATATACAACAATATTGATGAAATATTATTAAAACCTTGTTTTAAAGTAAAAATGTATAAAAATAAAAAAAAAACCTTGAAATCCCCGAGAATCAAAACGCTCTAAAAAATAATTTGCCAACGGATATCCACAGTACTTGGCTTATTTAATACTTGAGATGTGTTTAATAAAATACTTGACAGCAATCACTAGGTTTTTGATTTTTGTTGAATAAAATTTTCAAAAATGCAAAATAGTCACTTTGAGGTACCCCCAAAATATTTATTAATTTTTTTGACACAAAGTTAGGGTAAGTTAGCGATTTTCTGGGAAAGTAATATTTTTGATCTGAGTTGTTATGATTAAACCCAACACAAAACTTATTCTATATTTTTTTCATTTTGAAGAAAAAAAAATTGAATTTTTTTTTTTTTAATTATGACCATTTTTCCAAGGGGCCGCGGGCGATGCGGGACATCTTGCCATTATGCTAGAACTCTAATTTTTTGCGTGGCGTATTTTGACACTCTAACAAATATTTTAAAGGAGGTACAGTCAAAATCTCATTTTTATTTTTCGCTCATACAACCCTTGTGTAACATAAAGTGATTATTTTATTTGTTTTATATAAGGTGGCGCAAAAATAACCTTCCGATGTTTTTTTTTTATTATGTATTTATTATGTATAGCATTTTCAGAAAGGAGGATTACTTTTGCGCCACCTTATAGAATTTATTCAAGTTCAAGGCCATACTCCATATTTCTTTATTAGGATATTGTCCTAACAAATAATCTATAGAGTTTTTTGTTTTCAATTTATTAATTGACTACCTTCAAGAATTTGTTGATGGTTCCATTTCGGGGATTTTCTAGATCCCCATCATCAGAACAAGTTTAGAAAGAAGTGGCTACCTCATTCACAAACACAAACACTTATATATCCCATTTGTTAAAACAAATGAGAATTAAGTTGAGAATGAAAATAAAATTTCCACTAACAATTAAAAAATTGAAAACATTTGATTTTGTATACACTCTGTCTTTGACAGAGATAATATATACATTTTTCGTTTATATTCCACCTTTGTTACTTTTATTTTAAAATAAAAGACAATGATTGCGAGGGGATATAAACTAAGACTTTACTTTGTCTTTTTCAAAAGTTCGTTATAATTATTATTTAAAAAAATGGGATATATAAGTGTTTGAGTTTGTGAATGAGGTAGCCACTGCTTTCTAAACTTGTTCTGATGATGGGGACCTAGAAAATCCCCGAAATGGAACCATCAACAAATTCTTGAAGGTAGTCAATTAATAAATTGAAAACAACAAACTCTATAGATTATTTGTTAGGACAATATCCTAATAAAGAAATATGGAGTATGGCCTTGAACTTGAATAAATTAATTTTCATGACGGAATTATGGGTCGAGAAAACATAATTTTTATTTTTTTTTAAATAATAATTATAACGAACTGTTTTATAGAATTTTATAAATTACTTTTGTTTAAAAAAATTTTTTTTATAAAACTTATTTATTTTTTTATTTAAAGGGGTCTTTTAATTAAAATAATATTATAAATCAACAAATTCGACTGTTAAATTTTGTTTTAAATTTCAACAAACTGGATATGACTATTATTTAAAAAAAAAATTACAATCAAGTCAACAACATCGTTTGTTAAAATTTGATTTGAATTTCAACAAATTCGTTTGTTGATTATGTTATTGAAATTAATTTTAACAATCAAGCTACAAACAAGGTGTTTGTATTTACGAAATCAAGTATTGGAGCAATTTCAAGAAAAAAATTGTTTGTATTAAATTTTTTTTTTTATCTGTGTACTTACATATATTTATACATTTAAGTATATATGATCTCATATTTAGCTATATCAAGTATACATATATGATTAGAAAAAAAAGATCAACTTATAAACATGAGATATACCGATATATGATTAAAAGTTTTCGTAAAAATAAAAATGCGATGTAAATATATATATTCGACTGTTAAATTTTGTTTTCAATTTCAATAAACTGTTATTAAAATGAATTTTAACAATCAAGCCAGTGATGCATTTTGAGTTTTTTTTTTGGGCCAAATTAACAATTTAAAAGGGCCAAAATACCATTGATAGGGTCACAGGGATGATAAAGTTAGTAATATAGTACTTTTTTGGTACTATTTGATCCGGAAAAGTACCATGGTACTAATTTGACTCTTTTAGTACTATTTACATATAAATAAAAATTAAAGATTGAGTTTGAATTTTAACGTCTTTTTCACACAATTTCAATTAATACTATAATTAATATGCAATTTAATTTAATTTTAATTGTGAAAGACGTGGTAGAGAAGAATGAGTGCATTTTCTAAAAATCATAACTACATTGTAAATTTTTCAATTTTCCTGAATCAGACTGCGCAGTTTCTGGCATTGAACCTTTGTCAGTGACCCTGTTTTTTGAATAATGTAATATTTTTTATGTTTTTATTTGTTCGATTGCGTCTATATGAAATTTTCTGTGCAATCACTGACCGTTGTATAGATAAACTGATTTCTAAAGCCACATGTACTCGCACCACACTTTAGACAGAGCGCTTTAGCGCACTGATCTATCGTCAGGTCTAGTTTTGTTGTGATTAAAACTAGTTTTATTCAATACACGGTGTTTTTGTTCTTGCATACATAATCTCAGAAGTACAACAAAACAGTTCTTCAAAAAAACTTCAAGATTCAACATTTAATTCAATTAACCATTCATAAATTAACATTTATCAAATGTATTTATTTGGATCCAATCGTTGTAAATGGAATTGATTAAAGATGATTTTATTTGAGTTCGAGTAAAAAAAAAAGTGTTCGAAAAGCGAAAAATAAATATTATTCTAAAATCGAATGAGTAAATCTAAAATCGAATGAGTAATGAAATAGATTTCCTTGCAAAAAAAAAAGTGAATTTAAGAAATAGTCTGATAATTTTTATAACTTCTGTAACTAAAATCAACTAAATTTTGTTTTTATATACAAATAAATTTTAAAAACGTTACTTTATAATAAAAACTTGTATTTAGTGCTATGAGGGTCGAAAAAGTACTATTTTTTATACTGGTTGGTACTATTTGAAAATCCCATTTATCATCCCTGTAGGGCCATATTTTTTAAAAAATTCGATTATTAGATTTTTACTAAAATAAAAATAATATTAATTTGTTAATAAGAGTTCGTCATTTTAATGCTTTTTTAAAAATGCAAAGACAAACCCCTCTGACAATAAAGTTTAACATATTTATGAATTCTCATAAATTATTTCCGCTCTTGCGATAACATAACATTTTTAGAAAGCCTCCAAAAACACATTTTTTTAATAAAAAATGAATTGCAGCACTTCTTTTAAAAATTTGGACAAATATAAAAAGATTTTAAAATGTTATCGTCCTGCATTCAAAAATTTTAAAACCTGACCTCCTGGTACGAAAATATATTATTTTGAATGCGATTTTTATAAAAAATTAAACAATTCCCCGTTTTTCATTCTCTAAGGAACAGGCATATGCTCTCATCGAATAAAAAAAATCAGGCAAATTTCATAAAAGTCTGAACTAAACGGTTTAAAATAGTTAGTTCAATTTTGAGCTGAAAGGGCCAAAATAGATAAGAAAGTACCACAGGGCCATCAAGCAGTCAAAAGTGCCACAAATGGCCCTATTGTGCCACGATTTGCATCACTGAATCAAGTTACAAACAAGGTGTTTGTATTCACGAAATCAAGAATTGGAGCAATTTCAAGAAAAAAATTGTTTGTATTTAATTTTTTTTTTATCTGTGTACTTATATATATTTATACATTTAAGTATATATGATCTCATATTTAGCTATATCACGTATATATGATAAGATAAAAAAGATCAACTTATATATAAAAATGAGATATAGCGATATATTATTAAACGTTTTCGTAAAAATAAATATGAGATGTAAATATATATATGGCCATTAGGCCGGGTCGATTTGTGGGGAGGCAAAAAAATCGCCCAAAGCTCAGTGAAAATCGTATTCTAGGGATCAAAATAAGAAACTTTGCGGAATTAACCATACCTCTAAAACGAATTCTACTACCCCGAAACTGTTGACTTTTGTCCCGTAGGGTCAAGTTTTGAAAAATCCCACTTTGACCCATGTAGAGTGCCCCAATCGAGTCCAAATGTATGACCGACCCCCACTAACTTTGAAGGGCCGATCCACCCATGCTCGTGGCACACCCCCCTGGAACTCCCCTGGGGGGTTCCCCATACAAACATTTCAAAAAATCTCCATTTTTGGCACTTTATTTTATTATTTTTTATTTATTTTATTTATTTTTAATATTTTATTTATTTTTTCTCTTTAGAAATTTATTTAGTCAGAACATATGTAAATGAAAAAATTAATTTAACTTAGTAATAGAAAAGAAAAGATAAAAATTACTGTTTGAAGTCTTTTTTGCTTTCAAGTCTGGGCAATTTCGCACGGCTCTCTAACGTCGTCGCCATAACAGCCTCTACATTTTCCGGTATAACTCGTTTGGAAACGCTAGCTAGCAATTGAACGTGTCGTTCTGTTCCTTGTATGTGTGATGGAATTTTTGGATCATTAAACGGTGGATCATCTTGATTTAAATATTCTTTCAAAGTATCGTATGGAATGCTTCGAGTGAATGGTGGTTCAAATACGTCATTTATGTCATTCATATTGATCATTTCCGTGTAACTTGTGCAATAAAAGTTTATATCTGGTTTTTTATAAGCTCTAAGTCCCGTTGGGTCGTCAACATCGGTTCGATAGCGTAGAATTATCTTGATAGCACAGTCGCGCTTTTCTTTGCTATCATCAAACAACATTGATAACAAGATATTTTCCGAATGCGCATAATATGAATTATCTGTAATTACTTTATTGACAATTTTGCGTAAACGAGGTTCTAGAAATCTTGACCAACTAATGAATTTGAAAAATAATCTACTACCGTACACGACAGAGCTGTAATACTTAATATTGAAGTACATTGGCACATAACATGTAATTATAAATTCAACCAGTATTCTTAAATTTGCATCTGGATTTTCCGTTGTCACATATAATCGTAATAGTCTAGCGGCCTTGGTGAGCCACCGAGAATGTACAATTTTCCCTGGTTTGATGTTAGCCAGATCCACTGAAACCACGCCGCTAGAAATTGCATGGGCCATGTCGTATAAGTACTTGGAATCGGTGGAAAATTCAATTTTTTCTGGAGCAGGGGGCATATTTTTCAACTCAATTTTCTGAAAGCCGTCCACCACCTGAAAATATATAAAAATAAAGCAATTAAAAACGGTTGACAATTATAATAAATGAGTGATAGCAATAACTTACCGGAAGAGTTTCACAAGTTTCGATTTGACGGCTCAATTTTCCGGTTGCCGATCTTGGTCCAGTGCTGGTTGATTTATCCAAAGCTTCAAACAAATGCCGAAACGGAAGTTCGTTGAAGTGTAGAAGGCAAACGAACCAATGCAATGGTCTTTTTAACAGCAATTCGAATCGTCGTATAATTCCACCGTGTGGGCCAGTGTTTGTTGGCTCACCGTCAACGCATATGCCAATTAATTCATTCAGTGATATATTTTTATCGTTAAAAAAATCATTTAATTTGGTTGTTTTGTATTCAGCGGTTTCATGTTCCAGTCTTACGTAACCAATCAATTCAGAATTCGGTTCTCTCAAAATAACAAGATGAGGTTCTTTTACCATCCTAGTATGATACTTCTCATCAATTGCATCTCTCGTTAAAGTATCATCTTTTCTGCCATCGAATGAAAATGCTAACAAATTGGTATCATCTAACCGTTTGCGAAGCACTTCTTGTCTGCATTTCTCTTTTTCTCGGCGAACTTTCGATTTATCCATGATGAGAGGTTTGCCATGGGTATCTTTCATTTTAAAATCTTGGAAAAGAGCGGTTCCCATTGCTGATGCTACTCTATCAGGCACACCAAATCTGTCACATACCAAGGCAAAGTTAAAACAATCGTATCTCTGTGTGTATTGTGAACTTGTGCTTATATCCAAATCTTCTTGAACCGGTGGCGGTGCGTATGTTGAATCATCGGGATCTTGGTATGTTGGCATTGATGACATAGACGTTGCTCCTTGCTCTTCAATTTCCATCGCAAATCCATCCATTGTTAGTCTTCTCTGATTATGTTGATCGTGCATAAACTCTTTGAGGCGTTCGGGAACCAAACCGCATGCACATGGAGCTGCCTTCAAATCGCATTTACATGTTCCAATGAAAAAAATTGTTTCCAGAGATTTTACATACTCTGTAAATTCTTGGTGTTTGTTTCTATTCTTGATTTGCTCTTGATATTTGACAAGCAATCTATTCAATTTATTATATACACTTTTTTCAGCATTATTTCCATACCAAGTTTTTTCCAAATTCCAATCAACTTATCTTGTACTTGAATAGTGAATGATTTATAGAGCAATTTTTTTTGTTCGCTCAAGTAAAAATAATATCTCAAAATATCCAGATGGGTTGGTAAATTAAGATCAGTCAAATCAGTAGACACACCAAAAACAGTAACATCATGCCTGGGTATATGACTCATTGGGTTTTCGATAGTTGTTGATGTTGTTATTGCTTCATCTTGCGGTGTAAAGGATGGTGGATTCATTGTAAACTTTTGATTTGGAATGATTTTTTTTTTTAAATATTTTTTTATCTGAAATTAGAACTTCACACTTTGAGTTCTTCACAACGACTTAATGCATTCACAAAAACTGTTGCGTTATATATGGTCTACGAGGTAATAAAAATGAAATGGTAATTTTAATTCTACCTGTAACCGATTTTGTTGTTAAAACTGCCCATTAAATACTTACATGTAAATTAAAAGTTAATCTGACCACAAAATCTGTTAAGCAAGTGCGCCTTTTATTACTTCTGGAAAATCCTTTATGATAATTTTATGCTCAATTCTACCTGTAACCGATTTTGTTGTCAAAACTGCCCATAAAATACTTACATGTAAATTAAACGTTAATCTGACCACAAATACTGTTAAGCAAGTGCGCCTTTATTACTTCTGGAAAATCCTTTATGATAATTTTATGCTTTCTGTTAAGCAAGTGCGCCTTTTATTACTTCTGGAAAATCCTTTATGATAATTTTATGCTCAATTCTACCTGTAACCGATTTTGCTTAAGTAAGTTTACGACATGCAGCTGTGTCTTGTGGTGGCTTAAAAAACCCACACAACCTATTTTACGACCTGCAACAGAACGACACGTTCAATTGCTAGCTAGCGTTTCCAAACGAGTTATACCGGAAAATGTAGAGGCTGTTATGGCGACGACATAAGAGAGCCGTGCGAAATTGCCCAAACTTGAAAGCAAAAAAGACTTCAAACAGTAATTTTTTTTATTTCTTTTCTATTACTAAGTTAAATTATTTTTTTCATTTACATATGTTCTGACTAAATAAATTTCTAAAGAGAAAAAATAAATAAAATATTAAAAATAAATAAAATAAATAAAAAATAATAAAATAAAGTGCCAAAAATGGAGATTTTTTGAAATGTTTGTATGGGGAACCCCCCAGGGGAGTTCCAGGGGGGTGTGCCACGAGCATGGGTGGATCGGCCCTTCAAAGTTAGTGGGGGTCGGTCATACATTTGGACTCGATTGGGGCACTCTACATGGGTCAAAGTGGGATTTTTCAAAACTTGACCCTACGGGACAAAAGTCAACAGTTTCGGGGTAGTAGAATTCGTTTTAGAGGTATGGTTAATTCCGCAAAGTTTCTTATTTTGATCCCTAGAATACGATTTTCACTGAGCTTTGGGCGATTATTAAATCGACCCGCCCTAATGGCCATATATGTAATTATATCTATATATATAAAATAGAATGTGTGTTTGTTTGTTTGTATGTATGTATTTTATAGGAGACCAGACCACTGGACCGATCTTCCTGAAATTTTCACAGTATGTAACTGGAACTCCGGAATGGTCAATAGGATACTTTTTTTTTGGCCACGCCCACTTTTACGCCCACTATTTCATTATTTGAAATTGTATACACATGATGCTTTAGCCTTGGGATAGAAAGCTTAAATTTTCACCATGTGTTCTTTGGAACATGACAAAATTTCCTGTACTTTTACTTTTTAAAATTTTGCCCAGGAACGTGGTAAAAGGGGGGATAAAAGTGGGAAAAAGTCTCCCCATTAGCGGCCTCACCGAACCCTTTACGATAGATAGCTGAAATTTTCACCATATGTTCATTCGGATATAACCCAACTTTCTGCAGTTTTACTTTTTGGAATTTTGCTCAGGAACGTGGTAAAAAAGGGGATAATAGGGGAAAAAGTCTCCCCCTCAGGGGCCTGACCATACCACTGGACCGATCTTCCTGAAATTTTCACAGTATGTAACTGGAACTCCGGAATGCTCAACAGGATACTTTGTTTCTTGGCCACGCCCACTTTTACGCCCACTATTTCATTATTTGAAATTGTATACTTATTTTATTAACCGATTTTATTAAAATTTGACTCATAGATAGTGGGCGGTCTGGAAGGAACTATAGGCTATATGAAATTTTATATGATGGGCGTGGCACTTTTACGCCCACTTTTTCACTATTTTCGATATGGCTTTACCGATGCAATTGATATTTGGTACCCAGAAAGAGATGTCACAGATAAGCACTTTAAGTTATATCAAATTTAGATATTGTGGGCGTGGCACTTTTACGCCCACATCTTCACTATCACCTATATGGCTGAACAGATTTTATTGAAATTTGACACATAGATAGTGGGCGGTCTGGAAGGAACTATAGGCTATATGAAATTTTTATATGATGGGCGCGGCACTTACGCCTTTTTTTCACTATTTTCGATATGGCTTTACCGATGCAATTGATATTTGGTACCCAGAAAGAGATGTCACAGATAAGCACTTTAAGTTATATCAAATTTAGATATTGTGGGCGTGGCACTTTTACGCCCACATCTTCACTATCTTCTATATGGCTGAACAGATTTTATTGAAATTTGGTACACAGATATTGGGATGACTCATAAGCACTATTTGCTATAATAGATTAAGACTTGGTGGGCGTGGCAGTTTTACGCCCACTTTTTGTTATCTTTTATATGGCTTAAAGGATTTTATTAAATTTTGGTACACAGATAGTGGGAAAACTGAAAAGTAATATGTACTGTATTTGATTTCGATATGGTGGGCGTGGCACATTTACGCCCACCTTTTTGCTATATTCGATATTACGCCCATCACGCCCAAACGACTGAACGGATTTATTGAAATTTGGTACATAGAGAGTGAAAAAAAAATTACGATATGGTGGGCGTGGCTATTTTATGCCCACTTTTTCTATATTTTATAAACGGCCGAACCGATTTTATTTAAATTTGGCATGTAGATAGTGCAAGCTCCGGAAGGAAATATATTCTATAAAAAAATTCGATATGGTGGGCGTGGCCCTTTTATGCCCACTTTTTCCGTATCTTATAAAAGGCTAAGCCGATTTTACTGAAATTTGGGGCATAGATAATCTGTCTACTGACAGCCATTATAGGCTATATTAGAATTCGATACGAGGGGCGTGACACTTTTACGCCTACATTTTCCGTATCTTCTAAACGACACAACCGATTTCATTGGAATTGTATGCATAGTTATTGCGACCACTAATAGCCACTATAGACTATATTACACTTCGATACAATGGGTGCGGCACTTTTACGCCTCCTTTTTCCGTATCTTCATAACGGCTGAACCAATTTTGTTCAAATTTGGTGCGTAGATAATGAGACTACTGATATTTCGATATTATTAACGTGGCTCTCTTATGCCTACTTTTTCAATATCTCCTCACTATCTATATGTGTAATGGGACCAATGTTAGCCCAAAACAGGGTAAATAAGATTTCCATATGATGTTCGTTTAATTTGTATGGTCACTTTTTCAGTATCTCCTTAATGGTATACCGATTTTATTGAAATTTGGTAGAAATGATATACACTTTATTGGATTTTTATATTATCTGCGTCGCACATTTTAAGTATCTCTAATCGGCTTAATCGATTTCATTGATATTTGGTACACATATAATGCGAGTTCTTAAATAAACTATAGGCTTTACAAGATGTAAAATAGATGATCATCATATATTTGCATCCATTTATCAGTGGCTGATTTGAAAAACAAAGGGGGCTCTAAACCGTGGCTCATTTATCTACACATATTTCTAATACCTCGAATAAGGCTGCTACAAATATAGAATTGAGGAAAATATAGCAAAAATTCTGAAGAAAAAAATGCTTACTTTTTAATAAAGGAAGAAATTTAATGAAAATATTTTTTTTATCATATTCATGAAATTTAATAAAATATTGCACATAACCTGTCTATGAATCTATGAAATCTGTCTATGAAAACAATTTTTAAATTTGTTTTTTTAACTAATGAACAAAATCTATTTAAAACATTTTTAATAAATGGACAAACAAAATTATTAACGAAATAACTACAGTTTAAACTTGATAATCAAGACCCTTATCTGGATTACCATCATCCCAAAAACTAGGTCTAAGGCACGCTAACAACGTGGCGGGCTGCGCCCGCTAGTATAATTATATTAAGACATATATGAATAAAGCATAAATTCTACGTTAAGATGCCAATTAATTGCCTCCAAAACAATCTGAAAAATAAGTTTTTGTCGCGAAATAGAAATGTTTATGCCTTTAATGTGTTCTTCAAATTTCTAAAAAAAAATCAAAAAATTTTTTTTTTTGTTTTGGTCAGATTTTACCATTTGGTCAGCTTTTACATTTATTATTGTGATTTTTTTTTAATCGAAAAAATTTTGCATATGTGTATAAAATATTATGAAAAATTAAGTAGTAGTATGTAAATTTTCTTTTTATTGCAGCAAAAAAAAAAAACTGGAGCAAATTAATAAACTTAAATACATTTCAACTATAAATTAATGTATTAGAGGGGGTCGAAATAAAAAAAATAATTCGTAATGTATGGTTCTGTTGCGATTAAACATTCGATTTTAGAAAAATTTTGAAAATTGTTTGTAATTCACTGATTATCTCATGATTCATAATTTCTAATTGTATTCAAATTAATTAACACGGACTTCAAAACAGGTTTTACAAAATCAGTCCACTCGTACACACAGAGAAAAATTTAGCTATTTGTCAACTGAAATTCGGTTACTAAGGCTCAAATTCGGTTATTACGAATTTCAGTCGGTTGGCACAACTTAACATTAGTTTTCACAACAAAGTTCGATTAAATCAACTGAATTTTAGTTACAATAGCCAAAATATTGAGAAATCTAATGCAAATATAGTTTTACTAACTGAATTTAGAAGTCGTTAACATTAACCCTCTAACGGGTAAGGCTTCCTCAGGGCAGTCTTCATAAAATTTACCACAAATGCGTCAAATGAGCGTTTTACACTTAGAAATTAATATATTCCTATAGAAAACTAAATTTTCTAAATATTTTGCAAAGAAATTTTTCGTGTGTCGTCCACGGTTTGGAAGCGAGAAAGCTTCAAAATCAAAATTTCGTACAATTTAAAAAAATAATTATTTTTGAAAAAACATAGTTTTCAAAAATCTAAAAATCCAACTTTAGTTGACTAAATATTCTTTATAATAAAATATAAGTAAGATTTAAGCTTTATCTTTAATAATAAGTCCTTACTTTGGTCCAAGGACCCACAGGATTTTATCAGGATTCCTCTTAAGGACATCATCTTAACTTATAAACTAATAGACATATTTTTATGAAATTTTGCTGAAGGAAGACATTAAGTATTACAAAGCGTTGAAGTTTGAACAATATAAATTGAAGTTTCGATACTTTTTCGCCTAATTTCGCTTTTTCAAAAGGCGAAAATCGCGATATCGCACTTTATTTCTCTGTGTGTATACATATGTATACTCAGAGTTTTTACAATTCATAACATTATGACCAGGGCAGCGAATTTCATGCACTAAATGCGACTTTCATGCACGCAAATCTGTTATTAAAATATACACTTAAATCGAAATATGCACATGAAATTTGAGGATTTTAAAAATTCAATTTATTATATAATACATAAAGAATTTATTCTGTCCAATTTAAATAACCAAAGCCCTTAGGGCCATATATGATTATTAAAAGCTACTTTATAACAAAAGGTAATAACATTTTCTATATAAAAAATAAATAACTTAAAACTATCCTAAATAATAATAAAACATTTCTTACTCGAGAGCGTTGGTTTAAAATGAAATTCAATACAAACGTCTAACAAATGACAACTGGATGCTATGTTAAGGGTTAAAAATGCTTTCGTTTGTTTATTTTTAATTAAATCTTAATTTTTTACAAAATATGCAATTAAATTGAAAATATGCAAAAAATTGCTAATATATGCTTTAAATTATGCATTTATAGAAAAATATGCATTTATAACAAAATATGCAACAACAAATCGATGCCATTTTGTTGCAAAATCTTTGATTCGGAAAAGTATTTGGTCAAAATCGGTTACACGTTAATGACTGCAAACAGTCATTTGCATGAAAGTCGATGGCCTGGTTACGACAATAGCACAACAATAAAAACAAGTTAATCTACAATAGAGAAGGGCGCGTGATTCAATTGAGTAATGTGTAAGGTGATTAAAACTTAAATTTACTAAAGTAAATTACAATTTTGGATAGATTATATTTTTGTTCTTATTAATCGTTCCCGGACGGCATTTCGACTAGTTCAAATTCAAGAGAAATTTAAATATATGTAACTTGTTCAATGTGTTTTGAACTTAAACCGCTAATGCCCATGGCTACAAATAAATATGATGTTGTATTACAAAAATAATAATGTGATAAGTTCTCGGCCTCCGAAGTAAGGTCTACCAAAAAAGGTGTGTTGGTATGCAGCTTTCCGGGACTCACGGTTATCTGAAAGCTAAACGGAAAACTGGACATTGGTTAGAATGGGACGCATTGGACGATAGCCACGTTTATTCGATTAAGCACTATATCATTAAAATCGGTTCAGTAGAACTTGAGAAATCTCGCGAACTAGTTTGAAAAACATGGTTTCGAGAAAAGCGCGTTTAAGTATTTTGTGAATGCCCCATTTAGGCAAAAACATTGCTTCACAAAAATAATTGTATCTCCCAAACTATTTTGAATTTAGAAAAATCTTTTTTGGATAATATTTTTAAATATCTCAGCTAAGAAAATATGAAAAAAAATCTTAAACAATTTTTTCCAAACCCAAAGACCCCTTTAGGGCTCCTTAAAATAGCCATCAACTCCATCTCTTCATTGTTGGCAAAACTTTTACCACCGAGCCATTTTTTCAATTTTGGAAATAGAAAATAATCCGAGGGACCCAAATATGGGGAATAAGGTGCGTGATGGTAGCATCCTTATTCCCCAGATCCACCATAGTGGATGTGTAGACTGGTGCATTATCTTGATAAAACAGCACTTTCTTTTTCTCCAAATGCGGCCTTATTTCCAAAAAATCAGCTTTATTGCGGTGAAACATCGCCAAACACTCTATTGAAACATCTTCACGACGCTGTTTTTGTTATATTGTTAGCAAGCGCACCCATCTTGCTCATAGCCTCGCCATCTCCAAATTTTCGGTCAATATGCGATGTATAGCACTTTTGGAAATACCTATCATTTCAAACAGCTTACGCACCTTCAGCCGACGATCATCTAATACCATTATGTGGATTTTCTTAGCCGTTTCTGGTGTTCGACTAGGCCTTCAAATGAATTTGAATTACATAACGGTGACGAAAAATTTCCACGTTTACAAATTCACTGAGATTATTTATTTTCAATGGCTCCAAAAAAAAAAAAATACTAAACAAAGTGGCGCCTTGAAACTATCAGCTATTGGTAATGTGACCAACTGATTTTATTAATTTTTTTTTTGTCTAAAAATACAGATTTTTATTTTAAAATTTTCTTATCTTATAAAAAAAAATCTTTTGCTAAATATCATTTAACCAGCAAAAAATGCGTATTTTTTTAAAATAATCGCGGTTTTATTTTTAAGTTCTAATATATGACAAAACTTGTTTTCGAGTGTATTTTTATATTTTTTGGTGGTGTAATATATATTTTAAAATGTGATATATGCAATTAGATCTATAAATTGTTGTAGCTATAATTTAATCAAAGCAAAGACCGTAATTTTAATATTTATATTTTTGCTTGAAATTTAAAACCGCCATAATTTTTGTGCGTTAATTATAAATGATTAACGCGATTAAAAACTTAAACATCAGCTAATATACACAACACAAAAGGTTGTTCATGTCATACAAAATAATTTTTTCTAAATATGTCGAAATTTTTCGAAGTTCATCATATGTTTGTTTATTTTTTTGTTAGGTTCATTTTGACTACATTTGCGGTTCATTTTTTGAACAGTAAAAACCAAATGACAATGTCAGTTCAATTGAATGAAATGTAATGTAAGTCGTCCTTTTTTCAAGTGAAATTTCATTTGTTTTAAACTACATTTGCAATGGGTTTCACCTACATAATATTCTAAGTATCAGTTTTTATTACATCTTTTATTCTAAAATGGTTAACCGTCATTGGAAACACTAAGAACAGGGCAAAAAAAATAGCAATGGGACAACACTGTTTTTCTTAATATGACAGTACCACTCAGATAGTACATTACCAGTAGTTTTCTCCAAATTTGCGACGTTGTTAAAATTAGCAATTTCATTAAAATTTGGTTATTTAATATGGAATAATCGATTTAACAGACTCAGAACACCAAAGTTACGTATACTAAAATTCATTAAATCGGGACAAAAAATCATAAATTTAGTCCCTGTTTATCGAACAAAAAGATAAATAAATTTTGAAAAAGAAATTCGAACAAATAAACTAAAACAAAATAAAATAGTTAATAATAAGAATTTTCATTAATTAAGGACAAAAAGTACATTTGTTAACGTGCTATATTAGGGTGGTCTTTCGTTGTATGGGCGAAAAATAAAAACGAGATTTTGACTGTACACCCCTCTTAAAATATTTGTTTGGGTATAAAAATTCACCACGCAAAAAAATTAGAGTTCTAGCATAACGGGAAGATGTCCCGCATCGCCCTTGAAAATCGGGCCTTTTGAAAAATGGGCATAATTTAAAAAAAAAATTACAAATTTTTTTTCTTCAAAATTAAAAAAATATAAAATAGTTTTTGTGTTGGGTTTAATCATAACTACTCTGATAAAAAATATTACTTTCCCAGAAAATCTCTAACTTACCCTAACTTTGTGTCAAAAAAATTAATAAATATTTTGGGGGTACCTCAAAGTGACTTTTTTGCATTTTTGAAAATTTTATTCAACAAAAATCAAAAACCTAGTGTTTGCTGTCAAGTATTTCATTAAGCACACTTCAAGTATTAAATAAGCCAGGTATTACGGATATCCGTTGGCAATTTTTTTTTAGGGCATTTTGATTCTCGGGGATTTCAAGGTTTTTTTATTTTTATATATTTGTACTTTAAAACAAGGTTTTAATAATATTTCATCAATATTGTTGTATATGCCTTTTTATATGATTGTAATAACTTTATTTTAAAATACTATATTTTCTGTTGATAGTTAACCCATGTTAACCTGGGGTCAAATATGACCCACGTAAGAAAAATGCAGCTTTGTGGCAAAATTTATAAATAAAATAAAGAAAGGAATAATTCAATTTATATTTATTCTAAAAAAATTTCGTTAACCGTTTCTAGTCTTCGAGTAAAAATTTAGTAAAAATTAGAACTTAAAACTTTTCCATAATAAAAATTTTGAGTGAAAAAAATTTACACTATTAAATTAAAAATACGTTTTCCGAAAATACTCCTGAATATGTACAAAAAAATCAATTTTAATATGAATACAAGTATCTGAATTTATACTAAATAATTAATTTTAATTAATTTTAAAATGTAAATAAATTACAATTAGAAACATAAACAAAAAATTATTTGGTCATCTTTGTGATTTTTGACTCTTTAATATACGAGGGTCAATTGTGACCCCATGAAAACACAGGTTAACTATGAACACAAAAATTAAATACTTTATAATAAAGTTATTACAATTATATAAAATAACATACACAATAACATTGATGAAATATTACAAAAATCTTGTTAAAAAAAAAGTCTATACAAATTAAAAAAAAACGTTGAAATCCGCCAGAATCAAAATACTCTAACAAAAATTTTTGAAAACGGATATCCGTAATACTTGGCTTATTTAATACTTAAGATGTGTTGACAGCAAACACTAGGTTTTTGATTTTTGTTGAATAAAATTTTCAAAAATGCAAAAAAGTCACTTTGAGGTACCCCCAAAATATTTATTAATTTTTTGACACACAAGTTAGGGTAAGTTAGCGATTTTCTGGGAAAGTAATATTTTTTATCTGAGTAGTTATGATTAAACCCAACACAAAAATTATTTTATATTTTTTTAATTTTGAAGAAGAAAAATTTGTAATTTTTTTTAAATTATGCCCATTTTTCCAAGGGGCCCGATTTTCAAGGGCGATGCGGGACATCTTCCCGTTATGCTAGAACTCAAATTTTTTGCATGGTGAATTTTTGTACCCAAACAAATATTTTAAGAGGGGGGCAGCCCCAAAAATCGCAAGTTGAAAAATAAGGACCACCCTAGTGCTATATATAGGGCGGTAATTTTTTCTGACTTGAAGTAGAAATTTTTCCAATAACAATTTTTAAAATTCTATTGCCAAATTTTACTCACAATTTTAATAACTCAACCCCGTTTTTATTTTTTACAGGCCAAATAAAACATTGAAAATTTTAAACATTTTTATGCGAATTTAGTTAATAAACCGCTATTTTTATCCCAGAAATCCAAAATCATGTATAGGAGTAAAATTTTGCATTTTCATTAACGATATATTTGTAGATCATAATATCGACTGTATTAAGCTAAAAATAATGCATAGCAATGCCCACTTAATTTAATCGAGGGGGTGTCTGAGAGTTTTCCGATATTGGAAACCATTCGGTTTTTATGCGACTTTTCCGGAAGAGCCTTTTTCCCTTATTTCAAATAATTCAAAAATGTGGCAACACTGGGTCTACTATATAGGCAATATGGGTACTTTAACCCTGTAGAAAAAAATCTAGTTTTCATATAAAAGCAAATTAATTTTTAACCCTACAGTTTAACCCTTAAACGTGGGCAGCTAAAAAAAATAACGTCTCTTTTTTTGCTCCTTTAAAACATGTCCAAAGTTTATTTAAATCTGCGAGTTCGGGTAGGGATACCTCCCTTGTTAGTTATTCAATAAAAATGAGTTACTTTTTTCATACGAGTGTGATGTTACGCCTTTTTGTTTTCGAAATTCATACACTTGTTCTTACGTCCTTTTGAATTTCGTTCATAAAATCGTCTTTTGTTGGCGTAAAAGTTCATATAACTTAGTCCAGTGCAAATCGATTTTGAATTATTTTGTTGTTAGACTCTTTCGCATTTTAGGTGACGATATTATAATTTTGTTTAATCACGAAAAGAAAAATAACAGAAAAATGCAATTAGATACTAACTTTCTTTCTTTCTTTCTTTCTTTAAAACTAAAATTACTAAAATTGTGGAAATAATATTAAAAACGTTAAAAAAAAAATCAATAATTAATGCATATTTTTAAATTTTAAGTACATATTTTATGATTTTATGCACATAATATACGAATATAAATGCATTAACTTCCGAGCCCTAGTAAACATGGTATTTGAAGCATGTGGAAAATGAATTAATATTTAAATGTTTCAGAACATTTTCAATGGATAACACAGAAATTTGTTTATTAGAATGTCTAATTTTTGTACAATCATAAAATGATTACATTTTTTAATATGCATAAGATTTATAAGCGTTCAACTAAAAAGGGAAATTTTAAACTTCCTTACAATGAAAGTGCGATATCCTGATGCAAACACCGACATGATTATACTCAAATTTAAGATAAAAACCTCGATATTTCAAAAACTGCAAATGAGAAAAAAAATGTTTGTCAGATTTGGAATTAACGTACATACACACAGAGAAAAATATAGCTATTTGCCAACTGAAATTTGGTTTATAAGACGTAAATTCAGTTATTACGAATTTCAGTCGCTTGCTACAACTGAACATTATTTTTCAGAACAAAGTTCGGTTAATGCCATTGAACTGAACTTATAAGTTGTTACCATTAAAATACACTTTTCAATTCGGTTTTCACTTTAGGTTTTTTTTGTCCGAGGTTTTCTTTGTCCGTTGAGTAGTCTAATTGATGACAGACATGGGCGGTGTTAATTACATTTTACAATCATTCACTTGTGAAATAAATAATAACTTCAGACCTACGCTCACAATTGTTGGCTAAAACGCTTCCTTAGGAAATTTTCGATTTTGTCAATACCAGACATGGGACATAATACTAATAATTGTGTATTTAATTGCAGGCCAATTACTTTTTTATGTCTAATTACATGTAATTGGGTGTAATTGAGTAATTCCCCATGTTTGGTATTAATCATTTTACAAATTTTCGAAAGAAGCATTTAAGCCTACAAGGTCTGAAATTATGTATGATATTGAAAAATATCACAAGTGAATGATTGTGACATGTAATTGACGTCGCCCATGTCCGTACATGTACCACATTTATTTGTCCGTTTGTGCCGCAATCAAAAAAGATGTAAAACTTAGCAAAAATTAAATGAAAAAAGAAGGAAATAAACAAATGCTGCAATCAAAGTGACCATATTACTTAAAGAAATATTCTACTTTTGGTGACCCTGTTCTGATTTTTTTTTTTTTTTCATTTGTATTTTCTACTAAAAATCTGCAAATCGAACACTTGAGTAATGAATGATTTGGAAACCAGTTATGTTTTGGGTTAAATAGTATCTGCTGTTGACTTGACAAATAAAATGTAATGAGAACAGGAGTTCTGTGCTTTTTTTTTTGCAGTCGTCTTCAATTTAACGAATTACCCGTGCAACAGGTTTTATTTGTTTATTTGTTTTCTTTGTGACTTTCAACAAAAAAGTGTTCAATGCAAATGATTCAAGATGCATTTCTTTGTTTTTAATTTGTTCGCCATAAAAGGAGTGGTTAAGTGCTTAATTATGAAAATTAAGGGGTCAGTTACAGTTGCAAAACCTAAAACATGCTTAGATTTTAAAGATTTTTTTAACCCTCTAACGGGTAAGGCTGCCTCAGGGCAGTCTTCATAAAATTTACCACAAATGCGTCAAATGAGCGTTTTATACTTTGAAATTAATATATTCCAATAGGAAACTAAATTTACTAAATATCTAAATATTTTGCGAAGAAATTTTTCGTGTGCCGTCCACGGTTTGGAAGCGAGAAAGTTTCAAAATCGAAATTTCGTAAAATTTCAAAAATTGATTATTTAAAAAAAAATAGTTTTCAAAAATCTAAAATAAAAAAATTTAAGTTGGCAAAAAACTCTTTATAATAAAGTATCAGTAAGATTGAAGCTTTATATTTAATAATAAGTCCTTACTTAAGTCCAAGGACTCACAGGACTTTATCAGGATTCCTCTAAAGGACATCGTCTTAACTAATAAACTAAAGGACGGATTTTTATGAAATTTTGCAGAAAGAAGATAATAAGTATTAATAGCAAAGTGTTGAAGTTTGAACAATATAAATTGAAGTTTCGATACATTTTCGCTTTTTCCAAAAAGCGAAAATCGTGATAACTTCTTAAATAGGAGCAGAAAAAAATAGTTTTTGGAGTCTGGTTATTTCTTGGTAAGAGAAATATTTTTTCTTCAAAACTTTTCTTTTATATACTTTAGTTTTCAAAATGCACCCTAAAATATTTCGGCTCATATCGCCAAATTCGGCAACGATAAACAATTTTGTTGAAGAACTTCTTATTTATTTTTCAAGTGGAGCACATAGTATGAATTTTGTTGCAAAACATCGTTTGCCAGTTAGAGGGTTAAAGACTTTCTATGAAATGGATTAATTAAAATAAAAATGACGTTAATTTAATCAAATTCAAGATCATTTGTTTTTTGAAAAACAAAAAACCGTGCAAAATTTAATAATTAAAAAATTTCATCATCCGTTAACTTAAAGCAGACTTCATCTACTTACAGGTCCTTATATGTTTCATTCCGAAGAAGATTTACCCAAATTTTGAAGGGAAAAGATAAACGCTTTACCCGTATTGTTTTATTTACCCGATGAGAAGTAAAAAACAAATTTGGAAGAATTGAACTAATTCAAATAAAAAATAAAACATTTTTAACTAATAAACATTGTTCTCTGAATTGGTTCTCTGAAGATTTTCGGTGACGCGAAATGAAACATGTAAGGTCCTGTCAGTAGATAAAAGTCTGCATTAAATTATCGGATGAAGAAATGTTTTAATTAATAAATAAACATTTCACGGTTTTTTGTTTAACAAAAAACAAATGATCTTGAACTTGAATAAAATCTTGCTCACATCATTTTATAAATTTCTTATAAAAACATTTTACTACTTTTTTTTGAAATGTTGACCTTAGTTAAGTGTCATTTAAGACTTTCTGCGAAAAAAAAATTAAAATAATTACAAATGTTATATTCAGCTGAAAACTTAACCAAAACGAAAAATGGGGTATTTTTTAACACCCTTTTTAACCCCTAAACATGAGATTGGGCCGCTAAAAAAAAATACGTGTCCCTTATTTTTTTTTTCTCTATCACATATCCAAATTTCATTATGATCGGAGAGAATCCATCGGCAGACTCCCCTTGTGAGTCTTAAATTGTTTTTATAAATTTTAGTAAATTTCATAATTTTGTGGGCAAATTTCCACTTAATCTGAAAGTGTAAAGTAAATTTAATGCGTTTTTTTTAGAATTCACCACAAGGTTTATATTTTTTAAAAATGTTGTACGGATTTCATTCCCAAAAAAATGGTCACCCTGTAAATGGTGCACTTTAAAAAAGGGGAAAAACTTTATTTTAATAATTTTCGGTGCAAAATCAAATAGTGAATTCAAATTTCATAATAATAAATTTGCTCTGTAGGAAAAGGGACCCTCTAAATCAGCGTTTTTTGGAATTTTTAAAATATAATGCCACTTTTTTATAGATGCAAAAACATTTTTAAAGTGATGATATCCCAAAAAAAAAGAAAGAAATTTTGTACTTTTCTGGCGAACTCTAGTAAATATCGCACTTGATCAACAAGAGGGTATTAACACAAAATTTTAAAATTTTCAGTAGAGTCAAAAAACTGTTTATGGCCACATTTTAACAGAATTTAAAAATTCAAACATATCATAATAAGCTAATTCCATTTGAAAATATATATACATTGTTTTTGTTTTAAATTTTACCACTCTTTGCAAAAAAAAATCAATTTTTTGAGTTAATATCATTTTTTTGAAATTTTATCGATTTAAATTTATAGAATAAAACAAATTTTATCAACAAAACAGTATCACCTCAAAATACAAACAAATATAAATAAAACAGTTTGAGTATTTGTAACATAAATAAAGACTCAAATCAAAATAATACCTTTTTTATGAAAATATACTATTCATTTCTATTTGAACTTTTGTATTAACTCGAAATAATATCTTTTTGTTGAAATAAAGGTAATCACTACATTATCATGAAAATGGTCTCAAAAGTGGTTTTCGAGATGAAAGAGTAATCGGAATACGTTAAAATTTTACCAATACATAGATATTGATGTTGTTAGTTGATTTCTTGAAAAAAGTAATTTTTAAAAATTTTGAGTTAATACCCTCTTGTTGATCAAGTGCGATATGTATTTTTAATAAAAAAAAAATATATATATAGTGATGCTGTTAACCACATTGTGGTTAAAATAGAATCAATTCAATTTGTAGTTGTGGTTGTTGTTAAAGGACTTACCTGATAGTAGGAATCAGCCATGTTGAAAAGTTGGTTTTTTGCCGAAATCCGTTTTTTAAAAAAAGTAATAAAATTTCACAAAAACACTGCAATATTTGTATTTTGTTTCTGTTTTTTTTTTTTTTTTTTTGCTTTCCTTCACTTGGCCTTCACCTTTAGTCAAGAACAAATTAATTTAAAATTTATTTTCAAATGCACACGAGAAAAGTGGGTTTTGTTTCTATATATAAAATATGTAATTAAAGGTAGAGCATTTAGTACATATATTGATAGATATGATCTTGTGATTAATAAGCTATTAACTATATATTTTTATATATAAATATGTATGAATAGTATATTATTTATTGTTTATACATATTGTTTAATTATTTTATTTTATTTCATTTTATTTTATTTTTTTTAATATCCGATAAACGCGCACATTTAATATGTAGAGCTAAGACGACATTGTCGCCACTTAATAAATAGGTGAATGAATATAACAATGACAGATGGATAGATAGATGAATGAATGGACGGACGTACGAATAATTGGATAGATGGAGAACTGTTTTATTTAGCAAATCTAAAATATCTGCAACAATGAATGCAATAGAGAAGCAAGAGTCAACAACAATCAGCTGACGTAGATAATTACGTTGATTAAAATGTAAATACAGAACATTTCCATAGTACTTTTAGAACATACATATTCTTTATATGCTATTTAGGAGAAAACTCTGCACACACGAAAATTATATCCCATCCGCTCTTAATATCTAAAAAATAATGTTTTTTAATAGCTTTTTAGCTTGTTGTCTTAATTTGGTAACATATAACGTTAGCGGAATAAAATTGCAACAAAATATAAAACGCTTAACTTAAACTTAAAATTAATTTTACTTTTCCTAAAAAACAATGTAAAAAAATTGGCCAAATTTATCCAATTTTGTGGCAGTTTGTAGGTACTTTGTCCATAGCTATTGAAAATTGCAATGTTGTGATTTTTCTGAGCTTCAGGCATCACTTACAACATATGGGAAAACAGTGGACATTAGAGTGAGGTAAGTTTCTAAAAATAGAACTGTTGTGTTCTGTGGAGTTGTACTTCTGAGATTATGTATGCAAGAACAAAAACACCGAGTATTAAATAAATCACAACAAAACTCGACCTGACGAGAGATCAGAGCGCTTAAGCGCTCTGTCTAACTTGTAGTGCGAGTGCATGTGGCATTAGAAATCAATTTATCTATACCACGGTCAGTGATTGCACAGGAAATTTCATATAGACGCAATCGAACAAATAAAAACATAACAAATATTACATTATTCAAGAAAACAGGGTCACTGACGAAGGTTCAATACCAGAAACTGCGCAGTCTGATTCAGAAAAATTGAAAATTTACAATGTAGTTATGATTTTTAGAAAACACACTCATTCTTCTCTACCACGCCTTTCACTTTTCAAAATTGTTGATTGGATTTTTGGACATTTGAATATTTGTTTGGTCCAAATTTTTAAATAGTAAAGTTATTTCAATGGAAAAAAAGTGCTTTGCCTGACATTTATTGACATCTAAGATTAAATATGACTAATCGTCCATGTTGCAAATAATGTCGTTTTGAAAAAATTTGTAAATTGAAGATTTAAGGTAACTTCTTATGTTTTGGAAAAAGCTCGATTATTCTTTCGGCATCTTTTTTGTGTTTGCGTATAATTAGGAAACATTTTAAATGTTTTCCATCTTGTTAAACCCCTTTTTCAAGCTGCCTATACAATTTAGCGATTTATCCAGCGATTACTTTTTTTAAGCCAGGATCTCATGGATAAGTCGGTCAAATTGCAATTTTTACCAGAGCAAGAAATAAATACTCTTAGCACTTTTTCTTGTTACTTAGGTATACATTACTCAAACAACTACAGGTGGACTTCATAGCTGAGAAACTGTTTTCGATTTTTTCAATACGATAGATTACACAGCCCGACAAAATTAAAAAAAGATTTTTGCTTCTTTGAATTTATCAACTGATTCTAGTTAATTTGGGTGCGCTGAATTCAAATCTGTAATCAGTTTGTCTCTATCAGATCTAGTTTTCATGATATAGCTTTTTTTTAAGTATTTAAAAAGTAAAACTTTTCCATAGGAATTGCCGTATTTTGTAAAAGTAACAATGTGTGGGATAGACATATCTCAGGAAGTAGTTGGAGCTTATCCAAGATTATGGTATTTATCTCTTCTTTGGAAGATTCTATAGCAGATTAATGCATCAATCATATTTTTGGGTAGGGTTTAGGGGTTAATTTTTAATTTCAAAATAGTGCTATTTTTGCCGTATTTTGTAAAAGTAACAATGTGTGGGATGGACATATCTCAGGAATAGGATTGATGCATTAATCTGCTATAGAATCTTCCAAAGAAGAGAAACTAGAGCTGATAGAGACAAACTGATTACAGATTTGAATTCAGCGCACCCAAATTAACTAGAATCAGTTGATAAATTCAAAGAAGCAAATTGAGTGTTGGCCTGTGTTATCGATAAAATTACAATTTTCGTTTCTCTTTTTTGCCATTTAAAAAAAGTATATGATTGATTTTCATAAAATTGATACAGTAATATGAGAAAACATGAGGTTATCCGAAACTAAAGTCAATGATCTGTAGATTTTGGGACAATACGGTACTGAGCTCTGATCGCTTATCTATTCAGTAAAGTTGAAAATTGTCGACCAACATCGAGTGCTGAACTTGTTTTACACACAAGGAAAATTGCGCATTATTTGTTAAACACTTATAAAAAAATGATGAAAGTTCTACAAAATCAGAAATATTTGATGCATCGGCGTTGCGACCTATAATTTCTAAATGACGTTAGGACGCGGACCACGAATATGGCCTTAGTATTTCAAAGTTAAATACATATATTTAAAGAAACATTTTCAAAACAATTTTTGTAGAAAATTTTAATTCTTTGATAAACTTTTTGCAAAAAATACCAAATTTAAAATATTAATGCTAGTTTTTTGTAACATTCACGTTTCGAAAAATGCTATAGTATTCCCTATACATGTATTTAAAATTGAAATTTCTTATTTTTCACGATTTTGTAAAAAAAAATCTACAGCGAAAAGAAGATCCAACATTTGAATATATATCACTAGTAAACATCAGTGGTTACTTAATTTAAGAAGAAACTCTCGAACTTTCTTTTTGAGTTTAAGAAAAAAATGCCTGAAAATAAAAAAAAACTACATTTATTTTTATACCTTAAAAATGTGGCGTCTGTGACAAATCTTAATTAATAAAATTCAGATTAAAACATTTAAGAATGTTTAACAGATGACTGCCTCGCTCGAACAAGGGTATAAAATCCAAAAACCAGTGTTAAGGAGAGGTAAAAATCGTGGGAAACGGCCAAAAAATTGAGTTTCTACGAATGTGGGCCAAATGTACCCGTGTACAAAATTTCATTTAAAAATATTAAGCAGAAGTAACCAAAAATGTCACTTGATAATTTTCATAAGTGGAATATGTATGTTACAATTTATTTTTTATTTTCATAGATTTTCTAAGAATTTTTTTTTTAAATAATTTTGTTCCTTTGGATTTTCGGACCACTATATGAAAATTTCGAAACTTTAGATTGATTATAAAAAAATAAAACACGCATCCTTTAGATTTTTACAGTTTACCTCACTAACGAATTTCATTAAAATTTGAGCGAAACTATGGGACACTTTTTTTGTGTTCCGTTTAAACAAAATCTCGCGGCTTTTCAGTCTATTGCAACCTAAGTAAGTAAGTGACTTACAATTTTACATTTAATTCTTTAGTTTGTCACGTTCAAAATTAAAATTATCTTCAAAATAATAGTAAAATAATGTTTCATTTATGTTCTTTCACACTTTATATGTTTCTGAGTTCACACTTTATTTGTTAATCTTTCACAATTAAAAAAAAAAGGGTTTTTTTGCAAATTAAAATATCGGTAATATAATATTAGGATATTCTTAAAATATTAGGTGGCAGATATGTTTAAATTTTAGTAAATAAACATTAGTTTCACTGCAAAATACACAGGTTTACCCTTTAAATTTTATTAAATTTCTAAAAATAAAAAATATATTCAACAGAAGTCGTATTTAAACGCTAGTTTTGGGACAGAAAAATACAAAATTTGGCAAAATTTTTGGCATAGGTATTCGCGATTTCCAAAAAAAAAACCGATTAATCGAGCGAGGCATTTGCATGTCTTCTTATCAACACCGACCGAGTTCTAGCAGTTTTAAACTATTTTAAATTATGCGAGTTAAAAATGTAATTTTTATATTTTCTCCATAGTAAAATCATTCAAAATTAATTTTAATAAAAAAAAAAGTTTTAAAAATTGTATTTCAGATTGAATTTTCTGAAAATTTTGATACACAATTTATGTTTTTTTTTTTAATGAAATGAATTAAATGGAATATAAATTAACATCATGTGCTAAAATTTTGCAAATTCAATTAAGGGATTTTATAATATACACTAGAGCCCCGACTTGCGTCGTCCCGATTAGCGTCGTTTCGATTTGCGTCGCTTTTTAAAAACTGGAAAAATTCGATTTGCGTCGTTGCAATTTCAAGTTGCGTCGGACCGGGTTGCGTCGTTTTGACCCCGATTTGCGTCGGTTCGATTCGCATCGTTTTGATTTTGATTTGCGTCGTTTTGTTTCCGATTTGCGTCGTTTTGTTTCCGATTTGCGTCGTTTTGATTTCGATTTGCGTCGCTAAAAACGGTTAAATTTTTTACTGCAGCATTGTGGATGACCATTTTTAGCATTTTTACAACTTCTGGCAACACTGATAGTCACCTGTACGTTAAGAAGTTTTCAAATTGCGTGAAATAAGGGGAATTCCCTTTTCTTTGTTATATAAGTGGTGCTAAGAACAATTGTCTGGTTATGGTAAGAATTTAGGATACCTTAAGGACGTAAAAAATGAGTCAAAGCAAAAGAAAAGTAATAAGTTTGGAATTAAAATTGGACGTAATAAAACTTTTAAATCGGGAGAAAAGGCTGTTAATATAGGAAGAGCTCTTGGACTAGCATCTACAACAGCAAAAACAATTTGCAACAGAGACAGTGATAAAATAAATAAATTAGCTGAAATTGTCACAACACTCCAATCTAAACAATACACTATAGCAAGAAATCCCTTATTGGTTCAGATGGAGTTCCTTCTTTCAATTTGGATACATGATCAAAATAAGCGAAGAATGCCACTGAGCAAGGACGTAATAAAAAATAAAGCTCTTTCTATATACTCCGATACTGCATCTAGTAGTAACGGAAATTCTGATGATTTCGAAGCCAGCAAGGGTTGGTTTAACCGCTTTAAAACACGGGCAAATTTACATAATGTGGCAGTCAGCCAGTGCAGATTCAGTAGCTTCAGAATAGTTTAAGCTTGAGCTGAAAGCCATAATTGAAAAAGGAGGGTATTCTGCTAAGTAGATTTTGAATGCGGACGAAACAGGTCTTTTTTCTTAATTTATTGTTTTGTTATTTCTTTATAATAATTATAAGCATTTGTTGCAGTAAATGAAATAAATAAAAATGTATTCATACTTGTTTTTTTATCAAAAATACAAAATTTTTTGCTTTGTTTTGAATATTTTCCCCAATAAATTAGATTTTAGTGCATTTATATAGAAAAAGGTGATTCTATTTGCGTCGTTTCGAGTTGCGTCGCGTTTCTCCGGTCCCCATTAACGACGCAAGTCGGGGCTCTAGTGTACACACTTTAATTGCAAGGATATCCTATATCCTTCACCCAATCGCAAATTAAAATTTTTGAACGATTTTTTTAAGTAAAGAAATCCCTAAATTTCGAAATGTACATGAAAATATAGCTCAATTTCTGGAAATCGGACCTTTTTGTGTTAAATTTCCTTATAGTTTCCTTTAAGTATAATAATGTCTGTCATAGTTAAACGATATTTTTAGAATATCTTTAGAAATCGCTATAAAAAAGAAAAAAATGTTATATTTTAGGCATTGGTAGCGAACGTTTTTACTCCAAAAAAAAGTACTTCACTAATATATTTAAATTAACACCGTAACTGAGACATTGCTTTATAATTTAGGTTCATATTGAGCCCCAAAATACGTACATATTTTCGTTTTTTTTTTAAGTTTTCGATTTTAAATTTGTATTTAATTCGAAAGAAAGAATAAGAAAAAAAGTATTTTGGGGTTCAGTGTGAATATAGAACATATTTTAGCTTACTCGAATAGAACATATTTTAGCTTACTCGAATAACACGATTAATCGACCAAAAAAGTTCGAGTCATTCATTATTCGAAATTGCTCATTTTAATTTACTCGAAAAATTGTTTGATTAAAATTCAGCGATTAATCGAGTAACAGTTAACCGATTAAATACCCTACTATGTAGTACTTTCCTTTAAAATAATCACTAAAACTTTTAAAATTATAGAGGAAAGTTTCGTTGCAAAGTTTGAAGGATTTCTCCTTCCTTCTCGGCTTTGATGAGTAGAGTTTTTTATTTATTTTTATTTATTTATTTATAATTCATCTATAATACTAAAGCACACAAGGCCAAATAACAGTATTACATAGTAATAAAAAACTGAGTATTAATCTAAAAAATAAAAAATTAAAATATACTTTATAGCCTAACATATTGGCTCCCCAGCCATAATATTTATAAAAAGTTTATTAACAAAGTTTAAAAATTAAAGTATTAAAGCATTTGACCCTATCAGTGGTAACATTGCATACTTAACCACACAAAAAAATATTATTATTCAAAAAAGAAAAAAATAGTTCAAAAACCATTGAAATATTCCAAGATTTTTAACCGAAAGGCGTTATTTGAATGAGAGAAAACCCGTAATTCTAAGGGCAACCGATTCCAACACCGAGCAATTCTGATTATGAATGATCTTTCAAAAATAGTTCTCCTTATCCTGGGAATGAATATCTGTGGATTACGACTTGAACGCGTAAAAACAAAACTCCTATATAAAGGTAAAGGTCTACGACTTTTAATGATTTTGTGGAAGAAAAGCAACGAGCGACATTTCACAAAATTGTCAAAAGAACACCCAAGGAAGCCACTCACATAGTCGGAATCATGATTACGACGACGCACATTATAAACAAAGCGTACAATAGTATTCACCAGACGTCTGACTCTTGTAACATTAATACCAATAGTGCCAGAAAATATCTCGAGGCCATAAAGAACCTGAGACATCAAGAGAGCATGCGCCAACTTACGTTTAACGGAAAGGGGTAAGTACATGTTCGACGAATAAATTTAATTTAATTTAATTTATTTATTCATTTCAATAACCTAGCCTGAAGGCCATAATCGGTTACAAATTTCTACTAAATTCTAAATCCTACGTAATGCCGCCACACTCTACCACATAAGGCATCAATATGTGGTTTAAATGACAGTTTACTATCAAGTACAAAACCTAAACATCCCAATTGATTTACAAACTCAATTTTATAATTGGCTAAATATATATCAATATTCACTGTAAAACGATTTGAAACCCCAAACATAATAGCCTTAGATTTAGAAGCATTAATGCTACTTTCCAATGACTCAGAAAACCTTTGACTACCACTGAAAAGTAAAAAAACATCGTCTGCAAATGTACATGGCAAAGAAAATTTTTTTAAAATACTTCTTTACAATATTGCCACTGTTTAAAAAAAAAATGGAAACCCTAAAATCGGAAAGATAATTTAAAGAGGTCAACATCATGATAAAGCCCTGTAGACTAATCTCATTTTAGACCATTCAACATTTTCCTTTTTTGAAGTTTTCTATGGATAAATATCCTAGTGGATGGTCTTTCGTCTGTTTATCATAATTCATATCGCACATGTTCAACATAAGGGTCATAGCTCAAAATCCATGTTTTGCAAGAATATGACATACAGTGGTCATCCCTACCCACTGTAAAAATCTAAGATCGGGTTTTTTTTTTTTTGCTAAAGAGTACAGAGACCGATCTAAGATTTTTAGAGTAGGTAGAGATGACCACTGTAAGTCGTTTTCTTGCAAAAAAATGGTTTTTGAGTTATGACCCTTTTGTTGAGCAAGTGCAGTTTGGTGGAAAATGGTAATTTTGCAATTTTGATGTGTGTGTTTCTGTTCGTACATGTGTACTTAGCCATAATAATCATCTTAAAGTGGAATTTTAATTAAAAATAATAACACGGAAATCGTTGGTTGGTGTCTTATTTTTTTTAATATAAAAAAATCAAATTTTTAAAACAACTACAAAGTGCAACAAAGAGACATTAATTTTGTTAAACGTCAATTAAATTATTTGCAAATCTTGGATGAAAATATTTAAATTTAAATGCACCCAAAAAGTGGCAGCACTAGCCAATCAAAGGCCAAAATCTTGTGTAATTATGATGAACTTTTGTAACTATTTAATTAAAAATTTTAAATTCCTTCAGGAAGCGATCAGTTGTTGTTTCACAAGTTATGTATATAGGTTTATTTCTCTTTTTTTATATCCATGTTTATGAATATATTATATTATATTTCTTTTCTTTTTTTATTAATTTTTTACATTTTTTCTCACGTTTTATTTTTATATTTTATTATCTTGTTGTTTGCTATTGTGTATTTCATTTTATACTTTATATTGTTGCTATTGTCTGATGTTCCTTTACATTTTATTCATTCCCTTCTTTTCTACTTCCATCCATCCACCAATTGTTGCTTTTTCTGCATATTCTATTTACGAACAAATTATACAGGCACATCCTCCCATATATGTATTTGTAAACACACACACACATTCCTGAAGCAAACATCTTTTCTCCGTTGTTTGATATATGTATGCCCCCACTTTAAAAGAAAAATGAAAACGACTCTTGTGATTTAATTTAGAAAATTCATAATTATTCCGGAATTTGATATATTCAAAACAAAACCCACTCTTTTTACACTTGTTTAATTCATTTTGACAAAAGCAATTTGTTAAAACGCCTTTTTTTGTGCATAAAATCGTTTCGGTAATCGCCCTTTTTCTCGGCAATTTTTGATTTTCTTTATTTCACCTTTTTCTTCGATGTACAATTTTTTTTTTTCAATAGTTTTTAACTTTTAAGCACAGATATTATAGATTTATTTTTAATAATTGGTTAGTGTTTTAGTTTATTCACGAAATTAACACAATTCTATGCTTTAGAATATTAAATAAAAAAAATAAAATTGAAAAATAAAAAAAACACATCAGCAAAAAACTCCAGAACGAACAAAACTAGACTTGTGTAGTTTGTGAACGAAGTAGTTCAACTGAACTATTCACCCTGTTGAACGATATGAACTAGTTCGCCATTATTCGCTTTTGTAATTGAATCGTTCATTTTATTATTTTTAGAGATTGTTCACATCAAAGCTAAAGTTAAAGGCGAAAATATATTCTTATACACTTTTTACACTTTGTAAACTTTGTATTTGGAATAATCTGTGAAAGCTAATCAAATCATTTTGATTCAATTAATTTTGATGCTGTACAACTTGCTAAAGTCTCGCTGGTTTTGATATAAGTTAATTTATTTCTGATAAGATATTTTCAAACCAAACATATGTGTTTTCTTACAGAGGGAGAGAAACAAAAAATTATCGAAACGTGTTAGTTTGAGCAGTTTAAAAGGCTTGTAAACTTTCATATTATTTCCAAGAGATGCAAAAATATGAGAAGTGTTGAAAAGTTTTATCCGGAAATTAGTTTACACTAAATATTTGGTTGTTCTATGCCTTTATTATTGTTTAAATTAAAAATAAAAATTGTTGATTTAAAACTCTTAATCTGTTGTTTTTCGATATTTTCTCTTATTTACTTATTTTAATTAACAACATCGTCGTCTCAATCGAAATATGCAATGAAAGGAAATTAGTTGTTTTTAATTAATTTAAATAACTGAAGATCAGTAACACGGAGTCCACATTAGATATTGTTGGATATAATATGTGCGAGAACGCAAATAGAATAACGGAATTAAATTATCTATGTTCATATTAATGTTTAGGGTGGAGAACACGTATTCATATTTATATCATGTCTTCTCATAATTTTCTGTCTCCCGTTGAGTAAAGACGGCCGTTTTTTCTTTCAATTTTCAACTGTGTGATTCAAGAATAACTTTAAATTGATTTATAACAATTAAATAATTTTTAATAGAGTTTTTCTTATTGTATTTTTTAATTTTTAGGCGTTTCAACTTTATTTATATTTTTGTTTACAATCTTTTATGTATGTGTGTGTGTATTTTAACAGCTCATATCATGATATTGTTGTTTAGAGAGTTGTCATAACAACTCTCTTTTGATATCAGTTATTATACTAACAGTTATAGTAGTAAGGTGTGGTCGACACGTAATATAATTCTTTCTGCTATTAAATTTAAAGTTTGCTGAAAGAAAAATATCATCTTTAATATCTAGTGTGGACACCGTGTAAACAAACTTAACAAACAAGCTTAAAAGCCCGATACTTCGTTATCGGTAGTTTTATACATCGGAATATATTAGGATCAAGATATATTTATAAGGTAGTTTTAGTAGCCTAACTGCTTATCTTCCTCTTACCTGGTTTTGACATTTCTTACATGGTTTTGACAGAACAAAGACTGTATCTTGAGTATTTTAAAATGTCAAAACCCTCAAGATATATTTAAAAGGTAGTTTTAGTAGCCCAGCTGTTTATCTTCCTCTTACCTGGTTTTGACATATTTTACATGGTTTTGACAGAACAAAGACTGTATCTTGAGTATTTTGAAATGTCAAAACCCTGTTGTTTTTGTATTGTTTGTAGTTGTTTGTTGTAGTTGTTGTTCTAGTAAGACTACCTATATCAATATATCTTGAAAACCCTGTTGTTTTTGTATTGTTTGTAGTTGTTTGTTGTAGTTGTTGTTCTAGTGAAACTACCTATATCAATATATCTTGATTAGGATGAATGAATTATTTTTTAAGCCAATTTGGTTTAATAATTAGTTCATCCTTTTTACTTAAGTGGATGGTTTTGTGATTTCAAGTTGCAAATTTCTACCTTAATGGAATTCTATAGGTCATTAAAGGTGGAATTTCCTTCTCTTAAACCCCATTTATACCAAGGCGTTTGTGTAGGGCGTTAAGGGGCAGATTTTTTTTCTCGCTCCCTGTATGCGTTTTTGAATACCGAGCTTTAGCTGTGTGCATTGGCAAACCAATTTTTTTTTACCGTTTTTGCCCACCTCCGTAAAAATTTCCAAAAATGCGCTTTATATAGATTAGCACTCGTGTAAAATACGCACGACTTCCTAAAAATCTGCTCTACACAGATGTCTACGCCTGATTAAGCAAAAAGGTGATACTTTTCCCTTTTTGCCCCTCGTGAGAATTTCCAAAAATTACCTTAATGCAGATGTCCACTCTATACTGATGTCTTCTCCTGACAAATTGTATGTTCCTAGCAAGCAGCTAGCCTCAGAGTCGGATGAACATGGCTAGCGCTTCCATCAAATGACCATGCCCATGGAAACGCGATATAAGGGTAAAAGGCTGGACTTGAAGGTGGCTGAAATTTGTTGATGGTCGCAAAAGACGTACGACCCCTACAGTGAAGATGAAGAAGATACAATGGGAGTTACCTCAGAGGGTAGGTCACAAAATTGTAGTTAACTGACTAATTAAAAACAAGGAAACTTTATAAGTAGTTTGAGCTGAACGCTCAAGACGGCCTCCGGACTATAAACTTAGCGGTGATTCTACGAGGGTAAACCGTGCGGACGAGGGGAGTTTTTAGTGGGTGAAAGTCCCACACTGACATTGGGCTTTAAATGCTTTTCTCCTATTCTAAAAAAAAAACACTTCGATGATGATTTTAATTGAGTTTTGTTAACTTACGAAAAAAGTTGAGAAGTTGTTTTTTCAGGATACCACAAATACCGCTTTCCTTTATTGACTATACTGCAGCAGGCTTTGAGCTTAAAAACTTTGCTGAACATCATTTTTTGAAATTCGGATATTTAGATGGTATGAAAAAGGTACAAAAAATTACAATTTCAACTATACGATACTTACTAACTTCAAATCGATACATCTCGATTCCTAGACCTAATCCAGCGAAACGCCATGACACGTATAACTTTTTTTTTAGAACCCCCGCCGATCACTGACCCCTACCACTTTTCGGACAGTGTTTTGAGAATTAGACTGTATTGCCCCATGTGTTTGTTGTTGCAAGAGTAGCAACAAATTTTATTTATTTGAAATTTTGTTAAAAAAATACAAAAAATAAAGACCTTTGAGACCCAAACTCCATGCAAAAAGTTCTTGATTTTTCAAGTTTAACGTAATATAATTTAAAAGGTATGAATTACACTTTTCCTTTAGTCATGTTTATGAAATATAATTTAGTAAAAAATATATTATGACTTTCTTAATGTCAATAAATCTATTGGTATTGGATATATTCGCAATTATAGGAGAAAATATCAAAGCTCACAATTGTGAGCGTGGGTTTCAAAGGGTATAATCCATTCCTAAATAAATTTATTTAAAAATTGTCAGTGGGTCAAACCAGTGGTAAGCTGACGTAAAGACTTGTTGTAGTAATTTCTGAACCATATATGGCCTTTGGGCTCGGTTAGTTATTTTAAGAATAATAAATGAAAATTGAGCAAATGAGTGAATTCTTAAAGAAGGAGCAGAATCCACTCTGCAGAGTACTCCATAATTGTGAATCCAGTTTTAGTGTTAAAAATTGATTTTTAATAACCGAACAGAATGCTTGAGTAAAATCTGCGTTTCGCAATGAGCAGTTGATATATTAAACGAATTTTTTCAGTTCGATTTGTGTAAGCTAATCTTGTTTGTTTGTGAATCAATTATATTAGTTTGAAAAAAATCTGTTCCAACTAAATGAATGCTTAAATCATTATTGCAATGAAATGTGTTAAAATGATTTATATTAAAAAACATGATTAAGAGATGATTAAGAGAGTTTGAAAATATTTTATGCTGTTGGCTTTTTAGGCAACGATCCAAATGCCGATATAACGGTACCCTTTGTTCCCGTTACAGTTGTTGTAAGAGTTGCTGGTACAACTGGTTTAACCGTAGTGGCCGGTTGATCCCATTTTGATTTTCTGTAATAAAAACAATTTAAAATGTATCTTTCTTTGGATAACGAAAGTATTTGAACTTTGAATTCTGTAGTTGTACCTCTTTTTTGCCTCCTCTTCCACTTTTCTGGCCAAAGCGGAAACCTGCTCAATCTTGTCTGTATCTTTCTTTTCTTTCTGTCTTTTAAGCATTTCGTTCTTTTGCACACGAGCCAAGTCTTCATAGAAACTTTCACAACCCCACTGGAGGGGATCATAAATCTCTGGTGGATAATTGGTACCGAATTCATTAATGTCGCAGAACTGTATAAGTTTTTCGTATATACTGGGATTACGAAACTCTTTTCGTTGCTGAATAATTCGATTCATGTCCATATTGTTGTTTGTTTCCATTTTTTCATAGAGTTGTTTTATTTTCTCGGTTAACTCGGGCAATGGCTTACCTTTGGGCTCCGGTGGTAAGGTGAAACCATAGTGTCCATATTTAGCATACTTATCGCCTTTATAATGAGCTGCATCTTTGTGAGTAGCCTCAAATGAATCATCATCCACCTCCATGGGAGATTCGTTGTTTTTTTGTGGTGTATGCTTAATGTCCGCATGGTGTTGGTTCCCATTTTCCCCATCGGAATCTGAGGATAGGGATTCAGCTTCTTCCTCTTCCTCATTTTCCCCATCATCCGAAATGATAGTATCGTCTTGATAGCTTACCAAACGTTTTACAGCTTTTTTTGATTTTTTCCTCTTCTTTTTGCGTTCTTTTCCGGAACCATCGTCTTTTTGAAGTTTTTCGGGAGTTTGTTGGGGTGTATGCCTCTGCGGTGGTATAATAGCCTGAAAATATGTTTTTTTTTTGTTATCACCAATCCGTGTTAAAATCTTCCCAAAAACTTACCTGTGAGGCTTGAGAGTTTTGCGAATCTGGCGATAACTGCTGGTCGTCCTCATTTTCTGAATCAGTGTATTGTGCAGTTAAACTAGCTAATGCCGAATTACTCATGGGAGTGTTATTTTTTATACAAATAATAAAATTGTTTATTCGCAAATATAGATGGAAAAGGCAAATAGTTTTCCACCAGTTTTTTTTTTTTATTTTTTGCAAATATCTTTTGACACTTGTTTTAAAACTTTTTCTAAACAAACGAATACTGTTGTCAACTGTCACTGGTGCCAATTCGGCATTTTATCGTCAGATGTAGCGATTTATAATTACATCTAGTACTGCACCTCGTTTCTCTAACTTTCGCATCGAACAAAGTTTCACATAAAACATGTGAAATACAACCTTGCTCTGCTTTATATAGGATGAGTCAGAGATAATTAATTATAAAGCTACAAGATCTGAAAGATGTGTTTTGATATCACACTAGATACCACTTTACCACTTCCACTTTCGCCTACAAACAAGAATTGTATGCGTGAAAAGAAGCGTAGTGTAATTTTCCTCTAAAAGCCCCGACACGCACACTTTAAATATTATGACATTCACATGAACAACATAACTACATCCCCTTAATTCCGCTTTTTATTCTATTACCATATAATATAATTTTGTGGAATTGTATGGTAATAGAGTAAAGAATGAAATTGAGGAGATTTATTTATTTTTTTTATGTGAATGTCCTATATGTCAACAATAGCAAATTTAAGTCCCTTTATTCTATTGCATAAGCTCTTTACTCTTTTCCACTCTTTATTTGTTAACACCAAGCAATTAGGAGCTGCCAACGATAATATTTTAGTTTTTGGAAAAATTGCCATTGTTGACATATAGAAAGTACGAAATAACTAAATCTCCTTAATTGCTTTCTTTATTCTATTAGCATATATTGCCACAAAATGAATTTATTGTGACTAAATCTTATTTTTGCGATTTCCAGCGCTTTTCATAAAAACTCAGCGGTTTTTGGCCCAAAAAAAAATTGACAGCAGTGGTAGAGTTTATATGTTTTTTTATTTATTTTCATGTTGACGTGTTTTAAATTTAATAAAAACATTAAGAACTATTGAAAATGGCTCCTGTTTCTTCTCTAGAAGGTGTGGAGGAGGATCGTTTGCAAAAACGTATTGATAAAATCCTAGAGACTCGATTGGATGCTGAAAAGGTAAATTTACATTAAACTTGTTCCCTTTAAACTTGTGTAAACAACTTAAATATGTGTGTGTGTGTAACGACTAGGACACTTTGGAGGCTCTACAAGATTTCTCCAATTTCTTTACGGAAAACACTCTGCAAAATCGACGCAATTTGCGAAGTCAGATAGAAAAACGATCCGTAGTTATAAATGACAACTTTCTTGAAGCGTTTCGTCAAGTTAAATGTAATCTCGATGCGGTTTGCAACGATTTGGATACGTTGGCCGATTCTGTGCAAACAATGAAAAATGATTTGGAATCGTCCAAGGCATTGACTCACGATCTAATCAAACATACCAACACTCTGCAGGAAGAACGAGATCGTTTGCAAGTACACAAACAAATTGCAGAAGCTTTTCTGGGTCGTTTCCAATTGAGTGTACCGGAACATCAGCTGTTGTATGGTACTTCAAAAGATTCACCTATTGTTAGCGAATTCTTTGATGTATTGGATCGGGTACAGAACATTCACGCTGAATGTCGTATATTAATGCAGTGTGGCCATGAAACAGCTGCTTTGGATATTATGGAAGAGATGACATTACACCAGGAAGGATCATTGGAAAGACTGTACAGGTGGACGCAAAATCATTGTAGAAATTTGGAAAACAACGAGATAGGACCGTTAGTTATTCGAGCCATGGGTCGACTACAAGATAGGCCGGTGCTTTTCAAGTAGGTTGCATATCGTTCGTTCGTTCACAAGAATGTAACTCGTACTGCTCTCTCTTTTTCAGATATGTCATTGATGAGTATGCGATTTCTCGCAGAGCGGTATTAGTGCGTCTTTTCATTGAAGCTTTAACTGAAGGTGGTCACGGTGGCAATCCGAAACCCATCGAAATGCATGCCCACGATCCAAAACGTTACATCGGCGACATGTTTGCTTGGCTCCACCAGGCCATACCTACGGAAAAGGAAAACCTTTCATTGCTCTTTAAACAATGCGATAAAAATGGTAGGTATGTTTAAAGGTGACCAGTAAAACCTTCCGTCCTCACACTGGGGTATAATACACCCCTACAACAGTGTGAAATGCGTGATTCAAAAAATAGGTGTGAGGACGGAAGGAAGGAAGGTTAACTTTAAACTGTTTCTCAGATCTTTCAGAACAAATGCGCAATGCCCTAGCCTATATAGCAGATGGTGTGTGTCATCCTCTTAAGGTGCGTGTGGAAACAATACTTGGATCCGAAAAGGACACCATTGTGTTATTTGCCATTTCCAATTTGTTAAGGTTCTATCAACAAATCATGAAACAGGTGGTTCAGGGCGGTACTTTGGAACAATGCCTGATTGACCTGCAAAAGTCTAGCGAGGAAATCTATCTCAGTTCATTGGCCTCCCAAGTACGTCAAATATTGCTAAGGTCTTCTGGTGCTGCTGGCGTTGGTTTAGAGCCTCCACAACGGGACCTAGTACCGCCCTCTAGTCTGGGCCGTTTATTGAACTTACTAAAGGAAATCTTATCCGTGGCCACCATGGTGGATGGACGTCAAACAGATATTACTAAAATTGTTTCGTGTATTATTGATCCTTTGCTGCAATCAGTGCAAGAATCTGCTTCCCATCTACCCACTGTAGATATGGCAGTTTACCTGCTCAATTGTTTGTATCACATGCAAAGTACGTTAGCCGTTTACGAATACATGGACGAACGCGTCGAACGTTTACAGGCTCAGTCGGATGCTCAAATTGATACACTCACCTCAGAGCAGGCCTCCTCTTTGGTAGCAAATTTACAACTGGGCCCCATTTACAATATTCTACAAACAAATCAATCAAAAATAGAATCAAATCTTCTAAAGATTTTCATGAATAAAATGGATGCGTTCCTTGAAATGCCTGAAGTATTGCTATTGCCTCAAATACAATTGATAATGTCCAGTTCTCATCGTTCCGCAGTGCAGAAGAGGTCCTTCAATGTCATTGTGGCAATCTATAAACAAATTTATGAAAGGGTACACGATCCGGCAAATGGCTTTGAACATCCAGAGGATATATTTTCGAAAACTCCACAACAGGTAGCAAAAATCTTATCAGTATAATTAGAAAATATGATCGTAGTTATTTGCAATATCGATTTAGTGTTGAAATAAACATACTGCTTAAATGATATATTATTTTGTTCTCGAGACTTTATGACAAACATTAAAAAAACAAAATTTAACAATAGTTAAATTTGCTGAAGACATTTATTAAGTAAAGATTTCCAAATGTTCTGAAAGTCGTCAACATTTTATATATCCTACAAACTTTTATTTATATTGTTTAAGATAGATTTGCAATTGTTTAGCAATTGTCACTGACTATGACGGTCGTTTGGGAAGGGGGCGAATTTAACAACACCGACAATAAATCATAACCAATATATTTAAATTTGTATGTATGCACGATGCGGTGCGGTGCGTTTATTTCTAAAAAAATTACATGTTAATAAAAGGTTACAAATTTATACCACATTTGAACTTACCGCAGTGTTATTCCTTCACAATAGAGGTGTCAAACTATCAATAGTACTATCGATAGTATCGATAGTTAATTTTTTTTCAACTATCGATTGTGTTTTCCTTTACTCGATTAAAATAAAATAAAACTATTGATAGTTTATACGATAGTAAATGTTGCACCTAGAGGTGTCAAACTATCAATAGTACTATCGATAGTATCGATAGTTTTTGTTTTGTTGATATAGTTTTGGTGATATAGTGGATATAATTTCAGTTTTGTGTTTATTAAACTATGAAATAAGTTTTGTTCTGTCTAAGCATGATATATTAATTGACCTTTACACAAATTTAATTCAAACGATTAAACTTTGATAGTGTCACGATAATATCGTCGATATATCGATGGTTTTTCAATAGTATAGATTCGATACATCGATATTTTTTTTTAACTATCAAAAACTATTGATAGTGGCACTATCGATAGTTTGACAACTCTACTTCACAAACTAAATTGTACAAAATAAAAATGTAGCAAAGAGCCACTGTTTGTTATGTTTCTACTCAAATGGAATAACGGTTTCTTTAATAAAAAAAAACTTAACGAAACCAAACACTGCAGTAAGATCAATGTATAAAGAGGAATACAAAAATTTATAAAAACATGCCAACAACAATACATGTACATAAAAACGTTATAAATTTAACAATATTATTAAGGGTCATCACAGACCAAAAAAACAAAGGCAAATAATAATAATAATTTTAAACATTTATATCAACAAATAACTATGCAAATAAATATGAGCCAATTTGCGACAGCAATCTACTGTGCAAAGTGGAGTTTGTTTTTTCTTTTTTGCCCTTACACACTTTCTGTATTATACCATCCCCATTTTAGTAAATTCCACTGTGCAGAGTGGAGTACTTTTTAATTGAAGAGCTCTTTGTAAAAACTTGATAAAGCCACATTTTATTTTTAGTTTATTTTTGGCCTTTTAAAGGTTAAAATGATGCAAAAAAATATGCCTTTTGCAGGACATTTATACTCTAGGTATTTGCAATAAGTGTTTATTCGAAACTTCTATTAAAACAGCGAAAATCCATAAAACAATAAATGTGGCTTATCAAGTTTTTACAATAAGCCCTTCAATTGCATCAAAAGCCCCAAATTTACACAGATGGAAAAACATAATTTTAGAGGAAAGAAACTCGAATTTGAGATGGAAATCCTGTTTTGTACATCTGTGCAAATTTGAGGATTTTGATGCAGACGCATGCGTGTTTTATCCAATGTCGTGTCACATGATCTGTCCGATGTTGATTGCATATCCTAAATTTAGATAATCATTGGTTATTTTAATCGATTAAAAAATCGAAGATATGTCCACACTTGATGTGCCCAAAATATAATAAATTTAAATTTTGATAAGTTTACCATGGAATAAACCATCTACGTTATTTAATTATTAAAACTACTTGTAATACCAATAATTTGCGAAACCTAAACTGAAATAAATTTATAATATTAATATACAGGAGCCGTTTGAATTAAAGCTATAATTATAATACAACTTTGATTGTCACCGCTTACAACAACATGAGGCGTCATTGATGGGTAAAAAAATGGATACGAGAAAAATGTTTGTCATTTTATTGTGTATAAAAATACTTATATAGCATTTTTCTCTAAAACCACTAGTTTAAGAGTTATAACGCAAACAAGATTTGAACTAATATTAGTCCATTTTTAAGTGTAAACGGCGATTGCATCCGAGAGGACAATTTTTTGAAAATTATCCCCAATCTATCGGCAAAAGCGCGGGTAGCGTTAAAAATATTATTTTTACGCTGGTCTATTATACCATTTTGATACACAAGTTTAAACAAATCACGATATTATTGGGTTATTTACCGGAACAAAAATGTTACTTACAAGTGGAGTCTCGCGACGGGTTCTCTCCCATATTTAGGTTAGGTTAGGAAGGGTTATGTGGCCAAGGGCACAACTCCACTCGGAGACCAATACGGTCCATTGTGAATCCCTTCAGAGAAAAACAGTAAGAAAGAATAGAAATAGACAGAAAGATAGATTGAAAGATTGATATAAAGAAAGATAGAAATATATAGGAATATAGAAAGGATATATACTCCCCAGAAACCAGCTCCTATTGTCCCCTTGCTAGAAACAGCCGTCCTATCTCCCTGACGTCCTATCTCCGATATTTAAGAGACACGTATTTTTTTAGCGGTCCAATCTCATGTTTAGGGGTTAAAAAGTGGTTCAAAATTTACCCCATTTTTCGGCTTATTTCGAATTGTTTTAGAGAAATTTTAGACAAATCGGGTACCAACTGAAAGAGCTTTTGAAGACGCTTTAACTGGTATACGAAACATTGTCAGATGAAGACTCTTTAACTGGTATACGAAACATTTCCGAAATCTTAATGAGCATTTTTGTTATTAAAAAAAATGTGTTTTAAGTGATATTTAAAATGACTTTAGTTGGATTAGACAAAAAAAATATGTTAATAATGCCTATTAAATTTCATCGAGATGGTGTCTTAGATTTTTACGACATTCGTAATTTTTCGGCTTTTATGCGACTTTTTCCGAAGACCTTTTTAACCTATATTTTAAACAAATGGCAACCCTAACCCACCACACAGGCAATATTGTATCAATATTTTTGTGTTCTCGAGTACATCAAAACTGCGTTCAAAAAATCTGAATTTCATTAGTTTCAGACATGTTTCCATACCCTTAAACGTGAGATTGTTTTCTACCATCTTGACGCAAAAGTTTAATAAAATTACGATAAGTTTTTTGATCATATTTTTTTTTTCGCGTTTTCACGAACTTTTTAATGATTTCTTTGGGTCGAGTATTATTTTTTTACAGACATGGCAGGCAATACCTCTTAAATACCGTTATCGATTCAAAACATTTTCAACTGTCTAAATAAATACCGTTACCGATATAATTGGAACACCCGTTACCGATATAACTAAAATAAAAATATCCTTGAAATACCGTTACCGAAATAAGTGAAATACCGTTAACGCTAAAAAACTGATACCGAAATAAATGAAATATTGTTAACCCTAAAATACCGTTATCGAAATAATTTTGCAAGATAAAAAAATAATCGCTGATAATACATAGATATATATTCCCAAAGTTTGCTCATGAACTCGGCAGTCATTGGAAATCGGACACAACAAAGCTTAAAAATATCGGCGGTGTTCACTTACATTACCTGAATAATAAAATAACGTTACCCTTAAAATACCGTTACCGAAATAAGTGAAATACCGTTAAAGCTAAAAAAACGATACCGAAATAACTGAAATATCGTTACCCCTAGCCAGTCATTGGAATTCGGACACAACGAAGCTTGGTGGTGTTCACTTACATTATCTGAATAATAAAATAACGTTACCCTTAAAATACCGTTACCGAAATAAGTAAAATACCGTTCACGCTAAAAAAAAAACGAAATAACTGAAATATCGTTATGAATAATATGAATAATAAAATAACGTTACCCTTAAAATACCGTTACCGAAATAAGTGAAATACCGTTAAAGCTAAAAAAACGATACCGAAATAACTGAAATATCGTTACCCCTAGCCAGTCATTGGAATTCGGACACAACGAAGCTTGGTGGTGTTCACTTACATTATCTGAATAATAAAATAACGTTACCCTTAAAATACCGTTACCGAAATAAGTAAAATACCGTTCACGCTAAAAAAAAAACGAAATAACTGAAATATCGTTACCCCTAAAATACCGTTACCGAAATAAACGAAAATAGCGTTAGCCTTACCGATACCCGTATCCAATGGGTTACCACCCATATTTTTTTATTCCATAAATATTCAATACTCTTGCAATATGGACGCAGTTGTGCAATGATTAAAATAAAAAATATGTTATAAAGAGATGGGCACGTGAGCAGAATTCACTCACGTGTCCATCTCTAATTATTAGCATTTTAGAAATCGCTTTCGATGCGTGAGGTTTTTTTTATCCAAATTGACTTTAAAAAACTGTTTTTATAATCAGTACAAAATTTCCTAAAAGGTTTTGCCTTGGCAGCTTGCACCCCAAAAAAAGTTACTCCCCTACTACATATACAGTCGCTCACAGCTTATCTGATGCAGTCATAAAATTTAAGAACAATCTCAAATATTTCGAAAGTTATTGCGAAAAGGGAAAAAAAGAACACGCAATTCAATAACATTATTCAATTATAGATTTTATTTAACAAAAATTAACAGAAGATATTTCTCCATAAAAAAGATATAATGAAATAAAAAAATTCTTTAACACTTTTGAGCTCACATCTTAAATGATGCACTAATTTACAGTCTTGATAAAATATAAAAAGTATATATTTGTTGTACCAATAATTACACCTAATACTTAGTAGGATATCCTTTTTGATCTAGGACAGCTTTTAGTCGGGATTTCATAGACTCTACCAATACTTTTGTATAATCGGCACTAATTTTACCCCATTCCTCAAGTAACGCACGTTTCAGATCTGCAGCATTAGAAATATTGTGATTTCGGATTTTATTTTCAAGCACCGACCACAGATTCTCTATGACGTTAAGGTCTGGGCTCTGAGCAGGTGTCTGTACAACATGTGGGCTGTTCCAGATAAGCCAATTCTTCACAATACCAGATGTGTGCTTGGGATCATTATCTTGGTAGAATCTAAATGAATCCCTAATACCAAGTTTCTCAGCACTCTGTAGGAGATTGTCCTTAAGTAGATCTAGATACATATTTTTGACCATGTTTCCTTCAATAAAGGTCAAATTTTCCGACTCCTGAGTACGGTATGCAGCCCCACACCATTACACTGCCTCCACCGTGTTTAACCGTACTGCGCAAATTACATGGATTTAGGGCGGTGTTTGGTTTTATTTATTTTATTTATTTATTTTCTCCAAACATAGGACTTGCCATCTGATCTAAATAGGTTAAATTTGCTTTCATCAGCAAAAATAACCGACTTCCAAAAGGAAATATCCCTGTTTAGATGTTCACGAGAAAACTCTATTCTACGTTTTCTATTAGTGGCATTAATGAATGGCTTGTTTCGGGCAGTACGCACATGAAAATCAGCATCTCGCAAAACTCTTCGAATAATTTCCGGATTGCAGGGCTTACCTATGTACTTTTCAGCTTCAACTGCTAACTTTGGAGCACTAAGATCGGGTTTTTCCTTAACCTGTCTTACGATCCAACGCTTATCTACATCATTAAATATGTTATTTGGTGCATATCTAACCTTGTTTTCGATTCTATTTTCGTGGAGAAACCTTTCAATGATGTTATGGACTGTTGAAGAACTTAATGCCACAATTTCAGCAATTTTCCGTTGGCTCTTTCCCTCTTTGAAATGCCGAATTACATCCTCCCGCTTTTCAATCGATGTTCGTTTTCCCATTCTTAACAAATACGAATAAATATTTGAATTCAAACATTTTTTGTCAAATACCACTTTAAATTGATCTTAATCATTGATATGCACCAAAAATGTAAAATATTGATCCGTTATTTTTCTCTTAGATAACGGTTTTATATAATGCATCATTTAAGCTGTATTTAAATTAGGACATTAATTGTTTTGTTGGTATATCTTCGTGAGTGTAATTTTTTGTTGTTGTTTCTTCTTTATTATAATTATGAGACAAATATTTTGAAATAGAGTGTGCATTTTTTCTTTAAAATGCAATAAATTTCGACATATTTACTTTTTTTCAAAAAATTATTGATGCATCAAATAAGCTGTGAGCGACTGTATATGGTTTTATTCCATTAAGTCGAAGCCAAATTTAACACCCTGATTTTAAAATATTACAAATCTTTTAGAAACATGTTAAACAGATGCAAAAAGCATATCTTATACAATATCAAATATGTGATCATGTATGCGTGTGTGCATGCATCCATCAGCCACCCAAAGTAACCCACTTGGATTTTGTACGCAATTCGTATAATTAAATAAAATCATCAACGTCACTGTGTAATGTCACAGATAACTATAAAAAAAATCTTTTTTCTTTTGAGCTTTTTTATCCGTTGTATTGCCTTGCAAAGTTTCTAAGTTGGAGGTCCATTTAACGATCATAAGAACGCTGCAGTCAGTTGGAATTCTTATTAATAAAAAATATTCATATAAGAGAAAAGAAAAAAACACACACACACACACTCATCTCATCTCAACATTAAGTGTGTTCGATATCACAAAAATTTTTGAAAATTTGTAAAAGTTTTTACTGGAAGGTGTTCGTTTACACAAATACTCAGTAAAAAATAGTAAGAAGAGAGAGTAAAGTGACAGGTTGTTGACAAAAAACTTACAAGTTCTTACTGGATAAATTTTTGCCAGTAAGAATTTGTAAGAAGAAAAAAACATATGATTGAAAAAATATGCTTCTATTTTTAGTAAACAAAAAAAAATATTAAATTAAATTTTAATTGTCTATGGATTCAAAGTGCAAAATATTAAAGAATTAACTATGGAAGAAATTAAAAAACATTCTAAATTATTTCTGGTCGACAATTTCAATTAACTTTTATCTTTTCCATAACGACCAGTTGATTTTTTTTAATATTTGTTATTTAAAATCAGCTGTTTTATATATATTACCAATTGTTACAAATTTTCCGTTCGTTTACTTTTTTGTAAATTTGTCTTTCTCTCTGTAATTTTGTTACTGAGTAATTTTTACTGGACTTTACTGGGAAAGTAATCGAACACACTTATTGTCAGTTGCTAAAATCTAGAAAAAGTCAATCTAGTACGAATTGAGTTTCTACTTCTTGGATTCATTAAATTAATTAAAGTTGAGAAATTTATTTAAACTACACAAAGTTTTTATTCCCCGCGAAAGTTTTAAAAATTTCGACTTGTTTTATATCTAAATTATGAATTAAGTTTAAAAACTTTATTATTTTTTTTTTAATTACTAAAGAAATTCCGAATACTATTTTATTTGGAAAAACATTAATTGCATTTAAAGTAACAAAAAATTGTGACAAATAATTTGCTGCAGGCTGGTCCGGATTTTATTCTTGCCTAAGGAAATCGTCATGGAAAATATTTTGATACTAGCGTATAAATATACGTTTTTTTTAACCCTCTAACTGGCAAACGATGTTTTTCAGTGAAATTCATACCATGTGCTGCACTCGAAAAACAAATAATAAGTTCTTCATTGCCTAATTTAGGCGATATGAGCCAAAATATTTTAGGCTGCATTTTGGAAACTAAAGCATATAAAAGAGAAGTTTTGAACAAAAAATATTTCTCTTACCAAGATATAAGCACGCTCGAAAAACTGTATTTTTCTGCTCCTATTTAAGAAGATATCGCGATTTTCGCTTTTTGGAAAAAGCGAAATTAGGCGAAAAAGTATCTAAACTTCAATTTATATTGTTCAAACTTCAACGCTTTGCTATTAATACTTAATGTCTTCTTTCTGCAAAAATTTCATAAAAATCCGTCTATTAGTTTATAAGTTAAGACGACGTCCTTTAGAAGAATCTTGATAAAATCCTGTGAGTCCTTGGACTAAAGTAAGGATTTATTATTAGAGATAAAGCTTCAATCTTACTTATATTTTATTATAAAGAGTTTTTAGTCAACTTAAATTGTTTTTTTAGATTTTTGAAAACTATTTTTTTTTTAAATAATTAGTTTTTGAAAGTATAACGAAATTTTGATTTTTAAGCTTTCCAAAACATGGACGGCACACGAAAAATTTCTTAGTAAAATATTTAGCAAATTTAGTTTTCTATCGGAATATATTAATTTATAAGTATAAAACGCTCATTTGACGCATTTGTGGTAAATTTTATGAATACTGCCCTGAGGCACCCTTACCCGTTAGATGGTTAAATAACATAATGCAAGGAGAAAACTAGAGTTGTAAAACCCGAATTATTCGATATACGGTTTTATCTATTTTTCCGGTTTTTAAACGATTTTTGAAAAAGGGCGACTTTTGAGTTAATCGAGCAACTGTTTTTTCGCCTTGAATAATTCGTCGTTTTCGAATGTTTTTCAATTTGAAAATTTCAGTGAAATAAAGGTTTTTTGGCATAGTTTGCTAGGGGTTTTCTCTCAATTTAAAATGCTAGGTAGTGTAAAATGAGAAGACAAATTCGATTTGTTGCTTTATTTGGATTATATGATATTGAGATTTAAAAACTTTTTCTTAAAAAGTTTTTTACTCATACCATATTTTTTTTCTATTTTATTAACTTTAAACTAAAAATAAGTGTTTTTCCAAGTTTCTTACGATATATTTTGATCTAAATATATTGAATTTCGATTTTTTTTTGTCTTCTTTGGTATAATAATGATAATTATAGTTCGCAGCTTATTTAGTTAGTTCACTTTCACTATTGAACTAGTTCGTTCTTCTATTTTCACTCGTCCATTTTTCAATTGTTCATAGGACTATATTGGTCAATGGTTTGACTGATAATTCTGAATATAATGAACGCAAATTTGAAAAGATCATTTCAAAATTAACTAGTTCGAAATGACTAAAATGCACAATTGTAATAACTTTAAGGCCACTAATTTCGATAAAAAGGATTAAATCATTCGATTATTTTTGTGATTTGAATCCACTATTTATTTTTTAATATAACATTTCCACATTTAATCCACATCGTTGGGTATCCCGGTAGAACACCCCCATGTTAGTCAAATATAATTTTAGTACTTTCAATTTTTCCAAAATAAGTTTAGTCGAAAATGTCTTGAATTATCGCTATATTGTAAATTAAATAAGTTCATCAATGTATCGCAAGACGTTGTATAATTTTTTTCTCCCGCTGTAATTAAACAATTCCTAAATTTACGATGACCAAACTTTTCCCAAGATTCATTTATTTTGAAAACAACTTAAAAATCTGTTCAGAAAGAAGATCTGTTTAGTTTTAAAGTTGTTCAAAAAATTTCAAATGTTAACAACAATATTTAAAAAACGAAAAACGCCTGTCCTTAAAAAGGCAAAAACTAGTCTAGTCTGATTTGAAAATTAATAGTGTTTATAAGTATTAGAGAAAAACCTTTTTTCGTCTTCTTAACCTCAACCATTCTAAAAACAAAAGAAAAATCGGTTATTTCAATTTAAAAAATCGAAAACCAGTTTTTGAAAAATGCCTTTTTTTAAAGTATTGAAAACCCGGGTTTTCAAATAGATCTAGACACAACTTTGTGAATGCGCGTTGTATATCGTACTTCCAGACTATTATGCACAGTAGGGTGTCCCGTTAAAAAAATAAGTTGAGTAGTGTCACTCAAATGATGGAACATTTAAAATTTTTTTTTTGCGGGTACTTTTGGTTTCGACATCTGATGAAAGATGCCAACAATGGTTTGGTTCATCCCAAAAAAGGTGTGTTACTTTATATCGAAATGGTACTCTAAAGTTTCGTCGTGTAGAGCTTATGATAAGAAAAACATTTATAATTTTTTTAATCAGTTTTAATCCTCCGCAACATTTTTAAGTTTTCAGCTGATTAATATTAAAAAAGAAAACAAATTTTAATTATTTTGAATTTTTTTTCACAAAAAGTCTTAAACGGCACTTTACTAAGGTCAACCTATCAAAAAAAAGAAGTAAAGTGTTATTTGAGTGTTTTTATACGAAATTTAAGAAAATATTTAGTTATTATGCACTAAATGAAAACTTAAAAATGCTGCTGCGGTGGACCAAAACTGTTCTAGAAAAAATTTATGAATATTTTTCTCGTAGTGTGCTCTACATAGCGAAACTGTTGAGCCAAATTTGATAAAAAGTAAGAAACATTTTTTTTTTGAACAAATTATAAAATTTTTTTTTTTTTATTATTAAAAGAGAGGCAACACTCAGGAAATACATCCTATATTTAGTGTGTTGCTTTCTTTGGAAAGGGATAGTATAGAGATGAAAGGTGGGGAAAGATGAAGGGCTTCAGACATGGCAACACTGTAATTGCGCGAGATGATGTCTTATAACAGTTGTTGCTCGCCACCTGATGGAGAGTTGGCGAACTTATTGAAGCTTTTTGGTTCATAGTCCTGATTCATTATTTTACTTCGGTGGGGTTAATTGCTATGGGAACACCGAAGGTGGAGGGATAGAAAAAACTCATACATATTATTTTGATGTTGCCGGCACCGGGGATCGAACCCGGGACCTTCTGTGTAAAAGTCCAACGCGCTAACCATTACACCAAATACGAAATTTTATTTTTTTGTATTTTTTATTTAAAAACATACTGATTTTTAAAAGAAATTAATAACGACTAATCTAAAATTATTTGACAAAAATTATTTCACAAAGTTCCATTTACAGAGTTTCCCACAATATTCCGTTTTTGATATCTTAAAACGCTTGTCGGAACCTAAAAGTACCCTCTAAAGAATTTTCGTTATATTTTTCGTATTCAGCTCTCGTTTTAGTGCTATTACTCAAGCGAATTCGTAAAAAAAACCCTTTGTCGGTACACCCTAATGTACAGTGTTTAAGCAAATGAAAAACTTTAGAACAAATTAAGACCATTCTTACAAAAATTTGTGTGTATTGCACGATAAGAGATATTTTTTTTTAGCTTTTTACTTGTTTCTATTGTTGTATTAGTTTCTTTAATTGCTAAAAAATCAAAAAAGGAAGGGGATTGGCATAGAGATTACGTTTTTGTGCTTTTCTCTTTATTTAGTACAAGTGACGACAGATAAAGGGACGGATGCATAAGCTAGAGAGGCGGACGTAAATATTTAAAATAAAAATATACTTGAATTTATCCGTTGAGATAGTTTACTTTAGAATGCGGCACAGAATCAGTAACGACGAACAAAAAAAAAAGAGTGAACAAAATAAAATTTAAAATGTCAACTAAAAAAGAAAATCCTAAATAACAAAAAGAAAAAATAAGAAAGAATTGAAATCGTAACATTTACAAATAGCAAGATATAAAATACGGACGCGTGTTTAAATAAACTCGAGCACAAATTAAAAACTAATTAAATATTTTATAAATAAAACGACAAATATTGCTTACGACAATTATTAGCAAAATAAATATGTGGGTGGAGAAATGGTTGGATGGATGAATGGATGGACGGACGACGAGTGAGTGTAAAATGAAAAAATAATAACAATAATAGAAAAACAAAAACAATGCAAAAACGTGCGTGTTAAAAGTGAGAATAAAAATGTAAACAAAATTTTAGTAGGAAATAATTTGCAAAATATTTATTTCAAAAGTAAGTTTTAGAGCTCTCTAGGAAGCATTTTTTTTTTTTTTTGTTTTACACTTTTTTTGAATTTTATGTAAGATTTAAGTATTTTTTTTTTGAAATATTCGTGGTATTTACGTATGTTTAATGTTTGTATTTAATAATGTACGACAGACGGAACTGCATCTACATATGTATGGGTAGCATAAACAATTGTATAGTATTTTACGTTTTATATATTGGTTTGATTTGACTTTTTATTCTTTATTTTGTTGATTTCGTTTAGTCTTAGGACATGGTTATTGTGGTACGTTGGAATAGTTCTAATGTTAGGGCACTCAAAAATACTGGCAGAGATTTATTACCCACCAATTGACTCTCTATCATTGGTTTTAGTGTGGCCGAGTATGGTGTCTCCAACATATCCAATACATTTGATTCATTCAAACGAAAGTTGAGATAATCATCTTGACTTTCTGCATACATACTTGATATTCTGTAAAGAAAAACAACAGCAGGGTATGTCTTAACAAGTGGACACATGTTAATTTGAACAACTTACTTGTAATTGGTATTGGCTCCCACACGATCTATGCGATAGCCAAACAGCATGTAAACCACTTCACGAAATTCCATGCTGGCAGATTTATAGCATTCTTTAATTTTTTTTATTTTCGAATTCATTGACTCGAGCTCAGCGCGCAATTGATTGTTCTCCTTTATGTTCATGGTCATATTGGTAGTCTCATTTAAGCGAGCCTGTGTAACTTCATTATCTTCTTCGAGTTTCTTATTTTTACGTTTCAACCGTTCAATCTAAATTATATAAAAAAAAATTTTAGCAAATTAAAAAACTAAAATAAACAAATGTTGTAGAAATTATATAACGACAATTATAGTGGCAAATTATATAGTATTTAACTTATTAAAGACTGTACACTTTTCAACCAAACGTATATATGCAACAATAATTGATTAACTCTTGCAAAAGCCTTGGACGAATTAAAAAAAAATATATAAAAAATATAATTATTATATACATATTTGGTGAAATATCTTCATTAGGATCTTGGTCATTGAAAAAAAAAACTCATCATCAGGGACCGGAAGTTCATGCAAATGAATGTTTTGTATCTTAAGTCTGATAGCAGAGTAAATAAAATATATTTGCGAATCAACGAATTTGAGTTAAAATGGCATCGATTTGTTAGTGTATTTTTTTTTTGTATGTTTTGCTTTAAACGCATATTTTTATTGCATATTTTGCCTTAAAGTCGTATAGTATTGTAAATAAATAAATAATAATAATATAAAATGCATGTTTCTATTGCATATTTCTTAGTTTTTCGTAAAGAGATCACTTTCAATTTTCAACATTAAACATTGACAAATATGTAACGTTTTTTGAAGTAATTTTAATAAAGCACTATCCACCGCACTCTTTTAAACCCCTGAACTGGGATTTTATAAGTTTCAAAGCAAATTAATACAAAAAACATGAAAAGTTAGGCACTTTAAATTAATTATCCTGTCCCTGATCATCGCATACATAAACTCTTCATTAGGGCAATATAGTCGAGACATTTGTAACCAAAGTCTTATTTTTTTAAATTTTCCTTTATCCTCTGAAATTCTAATTTGCAATTCTATTTTTTTTTTTGTGGTAAAAATGGACAAACAAATATCAACAAATATCAAAAATTTAATTTCAGGCCCAGTTTTTGTGTGGGAGGGGGCATATATGAGCTATTCTCAAAAATATTTTAAATTTGGGTTAAACAAGTTTTTTATGTGGGACAAGAGACAAAGAACTTACCTCAGCCTGTAATTTTTCAATTACATTATCTGCATTTTCGTACGCTTCATTGGCCGGGTTCAATTTCAAGTGGACCACTTTGTATTTGTCCATATTGAAATCACCCTTTAAACAGCGATGTTCCAGCTCCAGTTCTAATTCCTCTTTACGCCGGCGCAATCGTTCATTTTCCATGCGTAAAGTGTCCATTTCTTTTTTGAAATGTTCATAGCCGGCTGTTGAATCAACACTCATGCTTACATTTTGTTCAATGGTCTGATCTACAGATGGCAGAGCTTTGGCTGCCGTCAATTCTTTCTCCAAGCTGGCGCACATATCCTTGTAGCCCAATAGAGTTTTTTCCAGCATCTCTATGCGTACTCTGAGTTGAGTTTCGTTGGTTGATATTTCGGATGCTGTATTATTTGAAATGGTTAGATCTTTTTCAAAATTCTCCAATAACTGCTTATAGCAATCGCGTTCTTTGGAAACCAACAACAGTTTCTTTTGAACACGATCTTTAAAGGTCTTGTGACGTTTAAGAGCCGCATTTAGTTCTTCCAGATTCTTTGTGTAAATCTCACACTTTTGCTTGCAGTCCATTAGCTCCGACTCTATTGTCTTAGATTCAGAGTCTTTGGAAGTCTTTTCAGAAACCATTAGAACATCATGTTGTAAAAGCTCTTCAATGCGCGCCCTTAATGCCATAGGGCTAACGTATGTATTCTGTGGACAATGATCTTGACCAATTTTGATCCACTCCTTCAGATCTTCTTGGGCGTGTTTTAATTGCACTTGCAAAGCAACAGCCTCGGAACGAGCGCCCTCTTCTTTTTCCAAACGTGAACGCAAATCGTAGACTTGTTCCTCTAACAATAATTTATTGCCCAATAGATCATGTAAATGTTTGTTATTTGAACGTAAACGTTCGATTTCTTTATCCATGTCGGGTATACTGAGTAAACGATCCTGGGAGTTCTGTGAACAACAGAAATTTCATTAAGCATTGTTATAAAAATGTTAATTGATCGGTATTTGATATTTTGAAGCCTTATAGACAAATGATAATAAAAAATGTATGTATGGAGGCTATGCAGAAAAATCAACAAAAGATTGACAGAAGAACTTAAGAAAAACTGCAGTTCCAACAAACATTTATTCATTGACAAAATTTGTCCATATCGCTTTATTTTCCAAACAATTCGTTCGGACACTACACCATTTCTAATTGTATTTCAGAGGTTATCAATTGTATTTCAGAAATTATCAATTGTATTTAATTTTTTATTAAATTTTGCTGTTTTCTAGACATCCATTGATTACTATAGCAGTCTTGCTTAAACACTTATTGCAAGTATCTGGAGTATAAACGTCCTGCAAGTCATAATTTTTTTTTTTGCTACATTTTAACCTTTAAAAGGCCAAAAACAAAATTAAAATCAATTGATTACTTCTGAAACGCAATCGAAAATGTGTCTAGTCATACTTTAGTAATTTCTTTCCAATCATTGTAGGAAGCAATTTCAAATTCCAGTTCTTTAATGCGCTGGTTGGCATATTCCAAATCTTGATTGACTTTTTCATGGCGCAATTTCAAGTCATCAAAAAGTGATGCTTTTGTTTTGAAATCGTCCATTTGATGCCTTATAGTCTCCAACTCGTCAGAGTTTAGATCAAGTTCCTGCAAAAGAAAAAAAAAAAAGGGAATCAAAAAACTAGGCGTCGGTGTTGTCGGTTATACACACCAATTCCAACTTTTCCGAATGCCTTTTATATTCGCTCAGTTCATTGGCCATGCTATTTTGTATGAGACGGGCATTTTCTTCTACGTCGTGTTTGGCCCTCTGAAGTTTTAGGATCTTATCTTCGTAGTCATGTTTCTGTTGTTGTGTCTCTTTTTGGGCTATTAACATTACTTGTATTGAGGTATATTCGCTCTTTCGCAACATTTCCATGCGCTTTTCTAAATCTTGTATTTTGCCAGAAGAAAAATCGCACTGTTTCTTCAACTCAACCACGCGATTCTCATAGAGAATATCCGATTCCTGGCGTAATTTGTGTAAACGATCAATTTCTTGTTTGAATTTGGTAATCTAGATACAAAAAAAATAAATAAAATAGTTTTTAATATACATCTTTGCATTAGTTACATATTTGTATGGCCTTACTCTGGTTTTGGCTTCAATCAAATCGGCTTTCATGCGTCTTGTCTCCCAGGGACTTGGTGGGGCTGCGGAACTTGCTGTCAATGATGTAGTACTCTGATTATGGCTAATATTTGAAGAGTTCTCTTCGAAACTTTGTGAGAAACGTCTTTTTTTTGGAACTACCACAATAAATATGGACAATTTGTAGATTTAGCCGTGTTTTTTCAATATCTAAATTTTATTTTCTACTCACTTGTGCCGGAATCATTAAAAGAATCATTTAAATGTTCAAAACTCAATTTTTTGGGAGCAGAATGTGTTACGCTGTCATTGAACTTGGCTAATATTTTGTCTAAACTTGTTTTAATGTCTTCCATTTTTGTAAAATTTATGCTTTTTTTAATAGAAAATTAATTTTTTTTTGCAAATATTTTATTTATTTAGAAGCACGCCACAAAACGAAGAACATACACACAAAAAATTGTTTGCATATTAGCATTGTTGCCAACTCTGTTTGCACAAAAATCCGTTTAAGATGTTACAAAAAGCGCTAGAAATAACTAATTAAGATTGTGTATTCAAATTAATAAATAATCCATGGAGAATGGACCATTATTTACGTACGGTCTATACTAGCAATAAATATGTTGACAATATTCGAAATACGTCGGCAGAATAACAGTAAAAAAATTATTATTGCTAAGCTTATATTTAGGGTGGTGAACACGTATTTATGGTAACTCATATTTTAGAAAATTTCAAAGAGAAAGGTTATAAAAACAAAACATTAAGAGCGTGGCCATTTTGTGTATTCATAAATAATAAGAAAAAAATTAAGTTTTTTTTAAAGAATTAAATAATTATTTACATAGTTTTTTTTTTCAAATTACTTTTTGATAGCGTCTTAGTTTTTTGGCGTCCTTTTCTATAAACGTCAAACTAAAATGACAACTAATTTTGACGTAATATGTTGGCAATAAGTGTTGCCGAATATTGCCAAAAACTTATTGCAACATATATGTACGGCAATAAATATGTAAGCAATAGAGTGGTCCACACTAGAGATAACATCATTTTGACATATACTGCAATATATTTCCGCATATTTATTGCTAGTATAGACCGTACGTTATAAAGAATGAAGACAAATTTTCTCCGTTTAAAAAGCTCTATAAATTCCGCTTATCGAAAAAAATTATTTTTATCCCGTTATGAATTTTTAAAAAGCGCTATGTTCAGCTAAGAAAGCTCGCGAGTTAACAACACAGCAATCAGTCGCAAACAAAGAACTGCCAGATACAAAATGAATATCATAGTAACAAAGTTGTATATTTTCGTAGTATTCATTTATAAAAATACGACGTGAGAGAAGTTCGCAAAATCTTAAGCTGCATTTACATTAAACATCGAAATCCAGTTTTAACTAGAATTCGATTATATGGTTGAGTATAATAGCGTTATAGTTATATCTAACTAATTGTGAAGAAATACAGAACACAGCACTGTGCTATCTCCCTATATGCAGAAAATTATGTAAACATTAATAAGCTGTTTATGAGAACAAATATAATGAAACAATACATTGTTATAAATTTGAAAAGAGTATTACATTGAAAGAAGTATTACAAGCTGAATACGGCAATTTTTGTTTGTTTTCAACCAAGAAATACAGTGTAAAATCGTTGAATGGCACCGGCAAACATTGAATATTTTGCATTTAATTGATCATCCCTATATAAAAACGCTTTCATTAACAGAAATAACATTGTGTATTTCATAAAGTCCATCAATTTTGTGTTCCTCCATTGAATAAAATGTATTTTGGAAAAGTTTTTAGTTTTGCTTATTTTTTGAATTTAGTTAGTTTACAAAAAAATTTTTGTTGTACAATCGAAATCCAATAAGCGATGAAATTTGCCAATGTAAAGGATTCTGATTTCAAATTGAATTTCAAACTGAAACGTAAATTCGCTTTAAAACGATAGGCGAACAAGATTTCGAAATCTAGTGTAAACCGGATTTCGAGGTTTATAAAAATTATGTATCTATAATACTGAAGCCCACAATTCCAAATAACAGTATTACAAAGTAATAAAAAACTGAGTATTAATCTTAAAAATAAAAAATTAAAATATACTTTATAGCCTAACATATGGTAGATTTCGAAATCTAGTTTCGAGGTATGTAAATGCAGCTATAGATTTTTCTCAAATAAAATTTCAATTGTCCTTTAAATCACATTTGCGGCATTTGTTCCAATAAAGTTATTATAATGTTTACTAGAAAGTAAGTCAGAGTACATTCTATATATACCTAATGTTTGCTTAGCTGCTTTTAGAAAAAGTTTTACTAGCAAAAACATTTTCGTTCAAGGAGTCAGTTCACTTTTGGGACTATATCGTCTAAACTAGGAATTCATGAAGTTCGATAGAGAATAAAAAAATAAACATTTCTGAATTTTCAGAATATTCAATACATGTTTTTTGTGAATTTTCTCTAAGGAGGTACATTTTCATCCATGATGGTCAGGACTAGGGATTCAGCAGGATGATGGCTACCCCTGTATGTTTCTATTAATATGACCTTACAATATCTCTATTCAAATTACATATTTTCCTTTAAATCATTTTCCTAAGTTGATTGACAAACTTTCATACAAATAGTTATTAGTTGAAATACTCCCACTATACTTGGTAATATTAAACCCTTTTTTGTTGATAAATGTCCCCATAGATTCTTTTTGTGTACACACAAAATTCAAAATTACAAAAAATTATATGACGTGAGGCGTTGTGATTTTAAAAAAATATATGCTATAGAATCGTAATGTGAACAGCTTGTTATTCTTTTGCACTGCTACACTTTGAAACATACCAAAAAATACATCGCTGAAACAGATGTGAAATTGTGTAAAAAAAAAAAAAAAAATATTAGAGCCGGACGGATAAAATTATCCGAATCGCAATTACTGCTTAATTGTTAAATTAAAAAAAAGAACAAATCTTTCGATTAACTAAACATGTCCGATATTTGCGTTGCACCGGAGGAAGAGATATTAAAACTACGCCATGAAATACAAGAGCTAAAGAATCTGTGCGAAGACAAAGAAAAGAGACTCATCGAATTGGAGAAACAACAAACTGTTTACAACAGTTTAAATGGCTTAAGCAATGAAGACATTGAGCGCTATAGTCGCCAATTGATTTTACCAAACTTTGGAGTTAAGGGTCAGTTGAAATTGAAGCAGTCGTCGTTCCTTATTGTGGGCATGGGTGGTTTGGGTTGCCCAGCATCGCAGTATTTATTGGCTGCAGGTTGCGGACGTTTGGGTTTAGTTGATTACGATGCAGTGGAGCGTAGTAATTTTCACAGGCAAACATTGCACACTGGCACACGCGTCGGTATGTCTAAAGTGGAGTCTGCTAAACAGGCTTTGATGGAAATAAATCCTCACTGTCAAATTGATTGTCATCGTTTGCTGCTGAACAGCGAAAATGCTCTAGACATTTTGCGCCAGTACGATGTCGTATTAGATTGCACCGATAATGTGGCAACACGATATTTGTTAAATGACGCCTGTGTCATGTTAAATCGACCCTTGATCTCCGGAAGTGCCTTACAAATGGATGGCCAATTGACTGTGTATAATTATGGCGAGACGGGACCATGCTATAGGTGTCTATTTCCCGTTCCACCGCCACCAGAAACTGTAACGAACTGTGGCGATGGCGGTGTTCTGGGAGCGGTAACTGGTGTTATTGGCTCACTCCAAGCTTTGGAGGCACTTAAGGTGGCCTTATCCGGTTTGGGGGGTGAAGTTTTGTCCGGTCGTTTACTGATTTTCGACGGTGCTCGCTGCATATTCCGCAACATACGTCTGCGAACTAAACGATTAGATTGTGACGTTTGTTCCACATCGCCCATGATTACTCGTCTCGTCGACTACGAACAGTTTTGTGGGATGCGTGCCTCTGATAAAGATGTCGCCTTAAATATACTTTCTCTCGAAAATCGCTTAAGCGTCGAGGAGTATCATATGAATATTGAAAAAAAGCCACACGTCCTAATTGATGTTAGACAACCGACTGAGTTCGAAATTTGTCATTTGCCCAAATCGGAAAATATTCCTTTAAAATCGATTTTAAATGATTCATGCTTGAAGCGCTTCGCTGAACTGCCGGAGAGTGATGATACAACATTGATAGTCTTGCTATGTAGACGTGGCAACGATTCTCAGATCGCCGCTCAGCATTTAATACAAAGATTACCAGAGCGTAAAATATTTGATATTAGAGGTGGACTTTACTCTTGGCATTATAGAATTGATAAGAATTTTCCAATATATTAAAGTTTTTGTTTTGTTGCAAATTTACACAAAGTATACATTTTTGATGCAAGCGAAAAGAAAATATTTTTGAGTTTGAGTTATCGGACTTTAAAATTTTGTACTTTTGAATTTTTATATTGAATGCAACATCATTATTTTATTACCTTTCATATGATAATATATATTTAATAATATTAAGCTTGATATGTAATTTTTAAAAAGTTTATTTTTTTTTCATTTGTGAAAAAAGCAAAATTCACTTATTTAAATCCACTTAAGCATGCCCCTACTTAAGCAGTATGTAAATAATCATCAATTGAAAATAAAGTTTTAAATTACAATAAATTTCATTATAAACTACATACAAGCACATTGTAAAGTATTTGTTTAATTATTTTTTAATCTTTAAATTAAAAGCTCTAAATTTTAATATGTAATAAAAATAAACTGTTTTTTTTTTTTTAATTCAGTATAACAAAGTGCAACAAGCCAAGCCACAATGGTTCCAATGCTAAACGAATGAATGTATGTCCATCATATATACAAAATTCTCCAAGGTTTTTGCTCTTCGCGCATAAAACAAACAACCTATTGCTCAGTTTTACCAAAATAATTTGTCATTCTTTATTCTATTTTTAATCAACTTTTAAACCAATACACACAACTTCTGAATTTCTGAACCGCTTGATTGATTTCGATAATTTTTGACACGGTAGAATAACAATAAAATCTGGAATAACTGTTAATCTTGCGTTGTCGCACAGTGGTCTAAAATGCCATAAAATAAAAATCTGAAAACTTCGGATGTTTTATTTAAACAATTAAAGTAGACTGGAGGCGAATGTGGAGTACCTTGACACAATTGATATACGTATATATATTAGAGTTAATTTTGAAAAATTGATTTTTGGATATCACTTTTTAGAAGCATTTTGTATCAATAAAAATAATGGCGTATTTTTTTTTTTTTAATTCCAACTCCTTCCCGTGCCTATAGGCGACTCAAATCCAATAAATTATTATATAAACCAATAAATTATTTTGTATTCACTAAAAAATTAAATTTTTAAACTTTAATAACTTTTGAACGGGTAACTACAAAATTTAAATTTTTGGACCATTTTTCTCAGATGTAAAAAAAAATATTTTAATTTTTTTTTTTTAATTATTTTTTTGGACCACTCTAATTATGCATTCTGGTGCATTCGAAAAACTAAAAAAAAGCCTATGTGCTTAAGTTTTCCCGTAGAATCGAATACTGAAGTAAGATTTGACATATATTTAGCCGTTTTTGTTGTATGGGAAAAGGGACCCAAAAATCCGCGATTTGAGTCGCCTATAGGCACGGGAAGGAGTTGGAATTAAAAAAAAAAAATACGCCATTATTTTTATTGATACAAAAACCTTCTGAAAAGTGATAATATCCAGAAATCAAAATCAAAAAAAAAAATTTGAAAACGAACTCTAATATATATATATATATATTAGGGTGTCCCTTAAAAATAGATTTGTCATTACATCCACCCAGCTTTATTACAAATGGTTCCAAATAGAAGAAATAATTTTTATTTTTGAAAAACGTTAACCTATGCCCCAAGAAAAAAAAGTGCATTATTATTAAAAATTCCCCAAAATTTTGAATTTTGAAAAAATTACTTTTTATTTCATTTATTCCTTTAATATACTCACTCAACATTATTCAGATATGCAATTATGACTTCTGCGGATATCATTAACCCACTGTCTAGTGTGAATGTGGCTTTAAATTAAAAGTAACGCGTAGCGTTATTCACTCACGATGACTTATGATAAAAGTGTCTTCATGCTTAAGTGTGGATATATTACAAACATTTTTGGAAATAAATCGGCCATTTCTTACTTACTACTCCGATTGCAATGAAATTTGGAACGGGCATAAGTAACGTAATATCAAGCTTAAGTTTTGATTTAAATTTAAAAATTACCTTTATTGCCAAAAATGTGAATATGTATTAATTGATTAATTAAAAATAATATTAAAAAAAAGTATGCAGACTTTATCTGGAGGTTAGTGCTTTTTGGGGAAAAATCGCAAAAAAATTATTTATTTTTTTTAATTTATTCTTTAAACGAATGTAGTTTTTGAGTGGAACAAGATATTTTATTAATTTTTTTTATTCAATTAAAAATTTATTTAGTTAAATAACCAATATTTAAAAAAAGAAATTGGCCCCGAAAAAACTGGACCTGAGTCGGACCAAATTTGGAATTTCACATTTTCAAATGGGAATATCTCGGGCATGTTTTTTTAGTCTCTACTTGCTAACTACAAATATGTTATTTTTTTTTTAAATGGCGAGCATTTAAAATTGTATATGCAAAAATTTCAATATTTTGGGGTTGTTATATTGCTGACCCCGAGGGGTTTGGAAGGATCAAAAACGTAAACCACTAAGTAAGAAATGGTCGAGTTTGTTTCAAACATTTTCTGATATATCCCACTGTCCAGCATACAGATAGAAACATTAATAAAAAGACTCTATTCTGCTAAACAAAATGAAAAATTTAAAAAAATCAATTTTTGCAAAATTTATGGAAAAAAACCGAAAAAACAAAAAAATTAAGATTTTTGCAAAAATGTGTAAAATGTAAGATTGAGATAAAAATAAAATATTTTTTAAATTAAAACAAAAAAAAAAACATCATCGTTTTTGCGAAACAAACATCGAGTTCACATATTCGGTTTTATAAATCCAAAAATAAATACGGTGCTTAAAAAACAGGCCTAATAATATTATAAATAAAGTGTTTCACCAAAGTGAAACTTCAGATATTCACAATTTATATTTGAAAATGGAAAAACATGCATTAATAAACAACATTTAAATAAAAATAAATAATAATATAAATAATAAATAAAATACTAAATAATTTTTAGCAATATTAAAAACCAACCCAAAATGAAAAATATGAAATAATCAAAAATTTCACAATTTATTGTATTAAACTATGTCATCACATGTAATGCAATTTGAAACTTTAATTCGTTAATGGAAGTCCAAATTTAATAATTAAAGAAAATAACATTTTTAAAGAATTTCTGAACTATCTATGTAAAAAAATTTAAGATTTAAAAATTGTGCTACTGAAGTGGTGTTTACAGAATTATGTAAAAGGAATTAACAGTTAAAGTGGTAAAGTGCTATCGTTATAAAATATCATGATTTTAGAAGTTTAAATTACAGAAAAGTGTAAAAAATCGTATTATATTACACCGACATCAGCACTTAAAATGTGAATTACATTATTATCCTTTTGTTTTTATTAAAACTTTATCCCACTTGTAACAAATATTTTTTGTTTTGACGATTTTTTTGACGATTTTTGAAAATATAATGACGTTTTTGACGATTTTTATTGGAAAATTGGACGATTTTATGCTCAACATACCTGGCAACACTGATCGTACGATATAGTGAAAGTTCGTAATCTAAGAGGCAAAAAATTCCATTCCCTAGCAATTCTTATAAGAAAGGATCGTTCAAAGATAGAATGCAATATAAGTGGTTCAATAATCTGGGGGTTTCTCACTGATCTAGAGAATATAAACATCGAACGTAAATAATTAGGTACACCACATTTAATGACCTTATAAAAATATATTAAATTTCGAAATTGTAAATATTGTTCTATGGAACAACCTGAAAAGTCCCTAATTGCACTAGAACATGATATCGGTAGCCAATGCCATAAAAAACCGCACAATTCTCTTAACAATGTACTCAATTTTATCAATATTATAGCCCAGGGTAACAGAAACAACTTCAGGGCAGTAATTAACATGAGACAGGAGTAGAGTGTGAGCAATTGTATATTTCACTCTTATAGGTAAATGTAAACGACAGTGATACAGTCTCCTTAGACCCAATGTTACCCTGAAAGAAATAGCATCTACTTGCTCACCGAAATTAAGATATTGAACAATTACAACACCCAAACATTTCAGCGACCCAACAAAATTAACCTCTGAACCATGAATTCTGATTCCAGGGTAGAAAACTCTACGATGGCCGGTACGAAACATAATGGCTTTAGTCTTAGAAGCATTAATGGAAAAATTGTTCAACTCCATCCAAACATATAAGCCATTGAGCGTAAAATTCATAACTGTCTCCAAAACAGAAAGTTAAAAAACATATTTCTTTGGTAATTTAACTGTATATTCCATTGAAACAACTTTACCGATTAAACTTTTAAATAACAGTTGATTTTTTAAGGAAAAGTTATTGTGAGTGTAGAACTAGAAAATAAGTTGTTATAAAGGGTGTTTTTTATAGTGGTATATAACTTTGAAATGGAATAAAACTAAGATGATTTTTTTAAATTGTAATGAAATTTACTTTATTGGAAAGATAATCTTCGAGTATTTTAATTTAAATATGACTTCTGGCATATGACCGCCACAGCTGGCTCGGACGTAGTCTAATCTGGAAGTCCAATTTTTATGACTTTTTTTAACATTTATGGCCGTAGTGGCCAAGTGGTCAATCGTTTCGGCGTAGACTAAAGACTTCACATATCCCCACAGGAAATAGTCCAGTGGCGTTAAATCGCACTATCTTGGAGGCCAATTCACGGACTCGAAACGTGAAACTATGCGGTTACGAAACGTTTCCTTCAATAAATCAATTGTGACACGAGCTGTGTAACATGTTGCGCCGTCTTGTTGAACCAACAGCTCCTGCACATCATGGTTGTTCAATTGATGAACGAACAAGTCAGTAATCATGGCTCTATAGCGGTCACCATTGACTGTAAAGTTCTGGCCAGCATCGTTTTCAAAGAAGTACGGACCAATGATTCCACCAGCCCATAAAGCACACCAAACAGTCAGTTTTTCTGGATGTAACGGCGTCTCAACATACACTTGAGGATTATCATCACTCCAAATACGGCAGTTTTGTTTATTGACGTATCCATTTAACCAAAAGTGAAATGTTTTAATAATTAAAAACATATATGCATATGTACATTAGGGTGATAACTTTTTGCATTTTTTGCAAATATCAAATCTCCCCAGACAAAATCGTGTAGGGCATGGACAAATATTAAGAACTGCGTTTTTAGTTTTCGCTATCGTTAAAAAAGGTTCCGCACCAAACGCGTTAAAGTTTTGAATCAAACAAAGTTAAAAAAAAAACTTTTTTTGATGCCTCAACGTCTGACCGTCACATCTATATAATTAAGGCATGCTGATATCAATAGTAAAGTCCGTTTTCGAGTCAATGGAATAGTTTTCTTCCAAATTTGCTTACTTACATGTGTATAAACCATATTTAAAAAAAATTGTTATTAAAAAAATTTAAAATAAACATATTAAAGGCATTTTAGAAATCGCTGTCGGTGCGCAAGGTTTTTTTTTACCAAATTGAACTGAAATAGTTTTTTTTATCATTAATACAATATTTGCCATTAGAAAACCTCTGGGGAGAATGTTGTCCAAAAAAAGTTATCACCCTAATGTACATATAATAATTTTTTTGTTGTATATATTATATGTCTATAAGTTTTTAATTATTAAAATAGTTTTTCAAATTGTAATATTTGTTCCCTGAAGAAGTCACCCAACGTGGAGACGAAATATTTTTTTTTTTTTTTTTTTTTATAATTTAACCAATACTCAGGGAATGCCCCCTACTCATGAAGTGCATTGTATTGATCAGGAAAATAAGGTATGGGAAGGAGAAAAGAGGGAGTAGTGTTTGTGGATATTTGATTTAAATTTTTCTAAATTGTAAGTAACAGGGAAGACTTTTGCGGGAAGTTTGTTCCATATACGAATCGTTCGACTAAAAAACGAATTTTCTCTGTAATGCGTTGTGCGAAACACAGGACAATCAACTACAAACTGATGTGCTCTACTAGATAAGCGAGTATTACGAATAAAAACTCGGGCTCGTGGAATAAGTTCACTTATCTCAGATGAGCATCTCCCATGGTAATATCGATAGAAAAGTGTCACACAACCCACATTCCGACGATGCTCCAATGAATCAATAGAGTTGGATACACTACTGTCATTAAGCTTCACCGCCCTCCCCTGAACACGGTCTAGAAGCTTCAGAATAGACAGTGGAGCCCCTGCCCATATATGAGAGTTGTATTCCATTTTTGGCCGGATATAGCTGGTATAAATAGTAAGGAGATCGGATTGAGTGAAGTAAGTCTTGCACCGTTTTAGAAAACCGAGACACTTGAATGCCTCTTTCGACACTTAAAATACGTGCTTATTCCAACGGACATCACACTGTATTCTCATGCCCAGAACATCAAGAGTATCCGATTCCTCAATACCTATACCATCCATAGTTACAGATGACTACGAAGAATAGGAAAATATTTACTTTTATAAGTTAGTACTTCTATAATTGTTATCAGCTAAATATTTATGAAATATATGTCGCCTTAACGGTTCGCTATTTGGTTATAACAATTAACAGAAAAGTTAAAATGTAAACATTTTCCAAAGTTAACAACATAATTTTAATAAGATTTTAAGATAATGCTGTGGCTGTATTAACATAATACATTAGGATAATGTGTAATCATAATTGGTTATGTGCATAAATATTTCGTTTGTCATAATGGGAATATGTATCCCATGCTATTTACACAAAATATTGAGCTACACTCCGACTCAAAACTTCTGTTTAAAGAATATGGACAAGTTGCGAAATAAAATTAGTAAGATTTTTTTTTTTATGTTTAATGTCATGACATAAATATTGTGTTATATCAAGTTGAACGATAATGAACTATGGTTAGTTTAATTGGGTTCAAACATGTCAATGTTCAACTGCGTTCAAACATGTCAATGTCGATGTATATTAAAATGTATATCAAAAACTAATAAAAATAGTAAAAAATAAACATTTTTTATATAAATATAACATTTTTCAGTCTTCAAAGTTTAGTAACGTTATGGTGCTTGTTAGGAAAATACCCTAGCCGATTACTAAGAACACTAGAATGGATCAACATTGATGATTAATAAGTTTTTTTTTGTTAAAGCTCTGCCTATTCTGAAGGCTCTAGCTTTTCTAAAACTTCGGGTTCTGATGAGATCTTTAGCCGGATCGAAATACTAGTGTTAACCTAGCTAATACGTTTGATTTTATTTATTTTGGTAAATAAACGGGGGTTAACAGCTCGTTATATATTAAAACTGTTAAGCAATTTTGACAGAAAGAGTGTAATAATCGATTAATTACCAATTGAGAAAACGAAGTTTTGTAGGAAGAAAATGCCTTCGTTCGGTCTCTTTTTCAATCGTGAGCTTAACGTTGAAAGTCGTAAGAAATTCTCCAGGTTAAAATTTAAAATCTAATATCATCAATTAATATAAAGGATTTCACATTTTTATTAAAAACTGAATAAAAATTAGTGAACATTATTTCGCTCGTGTTATTTGATAATGATAATAATGGAAAACTTGAAGACAAAGAATCACGAGTTGACCATTCGCATCGGAAATATTTTTAACATGTGCAGATTTTTTGCAAAATGTGCAAAACTAATTTTATTTCAAAACACGTCCAAAATACGTTTAGTGGAAACGTAGTGTAATGTTCGAGAAATTTATAATTTTTAAATGATCAACTTTTTATATTTTATGTGTGCAGCCGAATCCCGTTTCACTGTTCTTGTGTTTTAATGAATGAAGTATCAAGCAGAAATTGGAAAGAACCAGTTGGACAACTATGACGTTAAGCAATTTTATTGGAAACAAAAACCAATTTTTTTTTATTAATTTCAGTTAAGATATTAAACAATAATAAACTAAACTTTGTGTATATCGGACACTGGGTTTTGTATGATTCCACAATCGGAAGCAAAAACTGCTTTTCTTCTTCAGTTTTAAAAATGCAAAACTAAGCATTTATAGCAAACTATGCAAAAACAAATCGATTCCATTTTGTTGCAAATTCTTCTATTCGGAATAGTTTTTGGTCAAAATCGATTTTGGGCTACTGACTAAAAACATGCATTTGCATGAAAGTCGCCGCCCTGATTATAATACTCTCTGGCGGCTGGCTTGTATATCTGCCTGAGAGATTGTCTGTCAAGCTCTTCACCATCTGAGCTATCTCGATATGTTATACTTGATATATAAAAACATAAATGACTTGCTTGCACAAAATGTCATTACTTTCCAGCTTATAAAAAAATAAAAAATAAGTAGTTATATGTACTTACTAGAGTTAAAAAAATAATGACTCTAAAAATAGGTTTTCATAAAAATTATGATGTCATTACTTTATATTTAAAATAATGAAAAAAAGTACTTATTGGTATATCATTATTTTTTGTATTAAAATAATGTCAAACTTAACTAGTTATTAGTAAGTCCTTATTGGTAGTGAGAAAAGTAACTACATGTCATTACCGTTTCTACACTGGGAACAACTGTCATATAGTAACAGACAATTTTTTTTTGAGTGCGTTTTTGTTAAATAAATGAAATTACTTTCTTTAAGCTGGTGAATTACGAGCAAACATTAAAAATTGTTTATGCGATTGTTTTAAAAAACACACACATACATACTGGCTCACACATACAGCCAGACAACAACAACTACATCATTATGATTTTTATTTTTATGACTTGATTAAACTTGATTTTAAATCACGAGCACAAATACACACACAAGCAAAGGCCTATAACGAACGTGGTGTGTTATCAAACGGTTTCAACAAATTCTGCAACAGGATGGCAACCGATTCGATGCGGGTATAGGTAAGGGAAACGCTATTTCCGTTTATTTGGGTAACGGTATTTTAGGAGTAACGATATTTCAGTTATTTCGGTAACGGTAGTTTAGCGGTAACGTTATTTTTAAGGGTAACGGTTTTCAGTTATTTCGGTAACGGTATTTTAAGGGTAACGTTATTTAAGATATTCAGGCAATGCCAATGCACAACGATATTTTTTAGCCCCATTATGCCCGAAATCAAATGACTAGTTAGTTTATGATCAAGCTTTAGGAAAATATATATCTATTTACAGCGATTATTTTTTCTGATTTTGTCAGATAATTTCGGTAACGGTATTTTAAGGATAACGCTATTTCTATTACTTTGGTAACGGTATTTTAGGGATAACGGTATTTTATTTATTTCGGTAACGGTATTTTATGGACAAAGGTATTTTAATTACTATATCGGTAAAGGTATTTTACGGATAACGGTATTTCGGTAACGTTATTTTAGGGATAACGATAGTCAGTTGAAAGCGTTTTGAATCGATAACGGTATTTTAGCTGTATTGCCTGCCATCTCTGTTTTAACTGCAATTACAGTTGTTTTTCTTCGAAACAGTACAAAACAACTATTATCTGGGATGTGGCAAAAGCCGTTCGTTTTCAAATCGATCGTTTTTGAAATTTCAAACCCGAATATTTCGTATTGTTTTTAATTTAAAAGAGATTAAAAGACGTTTGTATGTATATCGATATTTCTGATTCAATCAAAGCGATTTAAAATAATTGCAATAGTCCTAATCTTCCTTATTGATTTTTAAAATTTATGATTTAAGTTAAAAATTAGGACTTAAAAATTTGTAGCCTCCATAACTACCTTTGTGCGCGTTGGCATGTTGGGGTGTTGGCGCGCTGGCACAATGAGGTGCTCGTCGCGCACAGTTCTGTGCATCCTAGTTCTTTATAATCCTTGGTCCTCACTTCATAATGAATTTCTTAATAGTGTTAATGAAAATTGTCGATTGAAGTTTTTCGTAGAATATATGATACTGGCTTCATTAAAGTCGATTTTTATGAAATGGTTCATAAAATGAATGTAAACAATGAAACGCTTCATAGAATGAGTTCTAAAATACAATGAATTTTTTTGATTAGAATGTTTTTAATTCTAATGAAATTGATACATTCCTTTAATTTATGAAACATTCTTATTAAATAAAAAATATTCTTTTTAAGATCGAAGGGAGCTTCATGTCTTGTATTAACAAAATCGTAAATTTTCTAAGGAAGCGTTTAAGCTCACTAGTGTGATTGTTAGTGTCCGACCGAACAGTTCGGCCAAAAAACTATATTTTGTCGGTTTTTTGATATCTACACTCACAATATTTTGTCCGTAAAGACTACTGAATATAACTATTAAATCAACTGAAAATCAGTTAAAAACAGGACTACTTACTTTTCGTTTAAAACAATTGTATTTTTTAGTTTATTTTCAACTGTTGAAAAATTAACTGACAAAATCCATAAAAACAATAGATTGTTTTCGTTTATTTCAATACTCAATATAATATAACAACTTATTGTTTTAAATAGAACATTTTAACTGAATATTTTAACTATTACGGAAAGTCCGTTTTTTAGTTTATTTTTTTTGTTGAATAACAGACAGAACGTTAAAAAATATATTTCTTTGTTAATTTAACTGTATATTCCATTGAAACAACTTTACCGATTAAACTTTTAAATAACTGTTGATTTTTTATGGAAAAGTTCTTGTGAGTGTAGAGACAATGATGACAAATTTTGGTTTTGGAAACATGTTCGTTGAGCCGATTTAATTCGATTTTGTGTATAAAATTTAAGAGAAAAGCCGAAGTTTAGCTATAAAGTTAAAAGTTCGGCCGCCGAACTATTTTCGATTTGGCCGAACTTTCTGAGGCCGAACAGTAAATTCATTGCTTAACTACAGACTTTTCTTCAAATAAACATTTTTCCATCCGCCAAATTTGTCAATAATGCTTTAAAATACTGAATACAGACCAAATGCATTTTCTGGCCGAACTGTTCGGTCGGACACTAGTGATTGTAGTCTGAAAGAAGTAATGATAAAAAATATACAATTGGAAAATTTAAAAATATACCTGACATCGCCCAGGTCTTATTTAAACTAAATTATGTATTTCCAATTCACATTGAATTATATTTTGGACGATTTCAGATTCTTTTTAAGCGTTCTTGTGTGTTTTCCCTTCAGTTTTAACTTTTTCATTAAAAATTACATTTTTTTTAAATCAATTTTAACCCTTTAAAATTTTTAAAAAAAGAAAGACTAGTTTAACTGCTTAATTTTAAAATGTCGCAATTCAAGGAACGCCGATCGAAATTAGTCTAAAAAGTTTGGGTCGTAGAACCCAGTGGTATCTCCGTTTAAAAATAATATTGTTAAAAAAAATTGCCAATTAAAATTTTGTTCGATTTCAAACTCACCGTTTAATTGAAAATATATGTGGTATATATACAAAATTTCAAGTTTTTTTATTTTTTTTTATTTTATATAAACGTATAATAATGCAAACATTGTAAAATATCGCCAAAAATAAAAAAATCGATTAAAGTAAACGTTTATTTTTTAAAATTTAGCAATTTTGTTTTAATTTTTATATTTTTTTAATTATGGCGTTTTTTTTTAATTTTGGACATTTTTTTAAATTTCTGCAATTTTGAAGATTGTTTTTTTAAATTTTGGAATTTTTTTTTTCAAATTTGGTAGTTCTTCCACATGTTTTGGATTTTTTAAATCTTGGAGATTTTTTTAAAATTTTGTAATTTTGGCGATGTATTTTTAATTTAAGCGATTTTCCCAATTTTTGAAGATTTTTTTTATTAATTTTAATTAAAGTTTTAATAGTATTTACTAAAAATTTGTTTAAAATAAAAAACAATATTCAATTAAATTTATAATGGATATGATTAAAACTATAACTGAAAATAATATAAATTAAATAGTTACAAATTATTTTAATTGTTACTACAATTTCCTCAATAGGAACGAATTCTATTAAACTTTTAACTGAAACTCAATTTTAGTTTTTTATTTTGCAATTTTTCAAGCAATTTTTTTGATTATATTTTAAGCCAAAGACATCGAAATCTCCTTTGAAATGACTTTATTTATTGCTTTTTTGTCGAAAATCACCTATAAGAATGATGACCGCCATTTGCAGGGCGGTATATAATACTGAACTAACAGACATTTCCTATTTGATCCAAGTCAAAAATAAATATTTTTATATTAAATTTATCAATAACATTGTTAGTTTCTAACGAATTTTATTAAGTTATTAAATTTGTCAAATCATGTCGGGGGCCTCTAGCTCCCTTTCCGCCCCTAGATACGTGCCTGGTGGAAAGCTTGTAAAAACTACATCATTTGATGAAGAAATAAATCGAATATATCATATAAAAAAATTAAGTTTTATGGAAAAACCCTATGTTTTTTTATGGCACTTTTTGTATGGGAGCATGTCTAAAATTTTCAGAACGAAAATAAAAATGTATATTTTTTTTTTTTTTGAATTGTCAGGTTTGAGATCATAATTAAAATGTTACTATTATAAATATAAAACACTAATTGTTAATAAATGTTTGGGAAAGACGAACAAAATCTTGTAAGGATCAGCGCTAGAGGTAGTGCAGCACTTTCGACCTTAGCCTCTTTCTGATCCACAAACCGCAATAACTCATGGTGTGATGAGTTAAATATATCATCCAACTTATGGAAAAAGGTGATGTTTTTTTTTCTTTTTTAGTTGATTACCCGAACAATATGAGATATTCCGTATTTTCTTACAACTAACATTTTAAAATCCCAGCTGAAAAAGTTGATATATGATCATATATTTTCATATATGGTTTCATGTATGATGATATATGGTTCCATGAACATATATGTAATGTATGGAAGCATATATGGGTAAATACATTCGAAGCAAAAGTTCATATATGGATATGTATGACACCATATATGATAATATATTGCATTTATCGGTTCATATATTGCTTCATATAGGCCATATATCTCCATATATGAATTCATATATTATTCCATATATGGGCAATATGTTTTAATTTTTGATCAGATATGACCATATATGAGGACGACATTGTTTTTATTTTTAACCCCTTCGGAGCCAGCAATACACAGAAAAAGTTATGGGCCAAAAATATGTAATTAATCGATTGTTTGAATATCAATGGCAATTTAAACAATTTTTTTAATTGATTCAATTAAAAAATTTATTGAATTTTCTAATATATCCATACAGTGTTGACAACATGTAAACAAAATTTTTAAAAATTTGGCAAACTATTTTTTTTTATTTTATTTAGATTAAATATTCAAACAAAGGTTTAATTATATCAATATATTATTTAATTTGTAAGTAAAAAGAAAAAAAATCGCAAATGATTAACTTTTAATAAGTTGAATAGTTTACCGATTTCAAATACACTCAAAATCGTAGTTATTTCACTAGAGTTTGAAACACTCTTTTTGTTGAGATATTCGTGTACGCACGAAAACTTAATTTATTTTCGTGTTTTATCTGTGGTAATAAAAGTGCCACGAAAAAGGACAATTAAACTATTATTTTTGTAAATAATTAAAATTTCAATAATTATAAGTGTCATTAAACTATCATTTTAAAGTTGTGCGTAATTTTTTTAAGAAAGCAATTCAATTACAAGAAAAATTCAAGACAAGACAAGCAAAACAAAAATTTTGTCTTTACTTTTATTTGCTTTCTTATAATACATTTTTATATTAAAAAGCTTTAATTTTATTATAAATAAAATGTCAATTTAAGTTCCAAACCTACATTTCTTTTTTTATTTAATGGGGGGCATTTAACAAATATAAAAAATACGAGTTTTCAATTAAAACTACGATTGTTTTCTTCTCAAGTTTCAATTTAAGTTTTAATCAATTTAACTAAACTTTTTAAATGAGATTGTAAAGAAAAACAATAACTCTTTTAATTGATATTATTATTATTTTAATTGAAAGAGTTTTAATAAACTGTCTGCAAATTTTTTTAGGTAATACTATCATTTCAGTCGTAAGTGCAAAATCAATTAAAATATAAATTGATTCAATAAAATTTTTAATTGAAACCCGTTTTTAGTTTTTTCTGTGTAGGATTTCAAAATTTGAATCGAAGTCTAAAATGTATTCATTTGTTGTGCCAAAACTGATTTTTTTTAATAATTCAAAGAAACTATCAATTTTTGAAGTAATATTTGAGCGATTCAAACCAAGAAATTATTAATTTTTTAAAATCCGTATTTTCAGTCAATAAATCCCGCTTTTTGCACCAAAATACCGATTTTTCGCACGCCTTTTGTGAAAAGCTTTATTAATGGAAATGCTCCTAATTACTTCGCACCGATTTTTTTGTGTGTATCAAACACAACATTTGAGTTAAAGTTTTTTTTTATAAAATTCATAAGTATTCGTACCAAAGAACTTCTTTTGTCGGTTGGCTTGATTACTATTGTTATCGTCGTCATCATCATTTTCTAAATCATTGAATTTTTTTTTTTTTTTGGAACTAGTTTGTTTTCCATTATCCATACTCTTATTAATTTTCATTAAATTCTTTCCCTAATTGTATTTTCTTATTGAATTTTCAATTTGAATATGAAATGCAGGAATTTATCAGTAACATGTTCTTAGAAGTATAATGACACCTTTTCTTTTAATAAAAATACAATATTTTTTAAAAAAAATTAATTTTTTTATATGAGCATGTAGGAAAAGTAACAATATGTGAACATACTTAGCCATATATGACCATATATATCCATATATCTCCATATACCCTCAAATTTCGGATCCGAACATATATGGATGCATATAAGAACTCATATATGTGGCCATATATGAACAATTTCACCTGGGATACTCAAAAAAATATGAAGTTTGATATATATATTTTGTATATTTTGTTTGCAGAGCTCTCAGAAAACCACTAAAATCGGTGCTTCGGGAAAACGCAAAAAAGCCAAAGTATTCCGAATATCAAAAAAATTAAAAAATAAGTGTCCATTTACTAGTATACATCTTCATATAAAGTACTCACAAATTAGTACATTTTTTACTATAACAACAAGAAAAACTATATATCAGCAGATGATCCTCTGAATTCCCTATCCGATGATAGCACATTTGCTTATTGTTTCTTTGGTAGAAATACCGAAAATTTGGAAAAATGGGATAATTTTTAACATCAATTTTTAACCGCTAAACCATCGATATGGCACTCAAAAATAAACCGGTCGATTTTAGATTTTTTCTTTATACCATATTCGAATTTAATTGAAATCTTAGCGTATCTGTTGGGACACTTTCCTTGTTAGTAATTATAAAATTAAAAAAAGATTATCGATAGCGATATCAAACGATAAACTTTTCAAATACACAATGTCTAAAATATTCCAAAATGTATTCCGCTTTCCCTCAAAACAAAAATACTAGATGGTTTTAAATAAAATACTACTAAACTTTTAAAAACTATATCGTCAGGGTTGCCATAATGCAATTTAAAAAAATGGTCAAAACAACGATCGTTTTCCAGAAAGTATTAAAAATCGGTGAACTTAAAATAATTATTTTTCATATATTTCTGAATAATTTGATTTGTTCACAAAATGAAACAAACTTTAAATTTTTAAAATATCTTCAACCGTCTAAGATTTATATGCTGTCAAAGTTTCAACTTTGGTTGCCAATATTTCCGCTAGAGAGCACTTAAAGGCAAAAAAAAAATACAAACATTTCTTAATGAAGCATCATATTATATATCTGCAAAGTTTGGTTCATAAATGTCCAGCGGATCTATGACGTACCATTAATGAGTTAAACGATTTAAATTTTTATTTTTCACATTTTTAATTGTCTCGTTAAAATAGTCTTAATTTTTTGTCTTAATTTTTGGCCTGTTTGGCCAAAACACGTATTTAAACTCTGTGTTTAATTCCAAAAGTTTCTTATTCTTTTCCACTCGTTTTGGCAAAACCCGTGTTTGAAAATCTAGTCTGAATATTACACACACATATGAATGCCTCGTTTGAATATTTTTGATTGATGTGTAGATATTTGAACGAAAGTTTTGCGATTTCAAAGGGTATTAGTTAAACTATTTTTATAACTCATGTGCAATGAATACAAAATATTACAGGGTTTTGCAAACTAGTAAGTTTTGCGAACCCCAAAATTGCACATTTCGAAAATTTCTCGGTTAAAAACGTATGAAATTTTTTAGCAATATTTCTTAACTGGATGATGTATTTATGGCTTAAATGTCGTAACTATCCATATCCTATCGATTTACATGATAGCTACACAGGTAGAAATTGCCAACCTTGCAAAACAAAAATGGTACTGCTATTTTTGTAAAACCCGTCGTGTTAAACATTATTAAGGGTACAACTAATATTGTTCCAAAAAAAACATTACTTTGTTTGCAAAGCGTTGCCAATATTGTTTTTACCAATACATTTTTATTACAAACAATTAAAGTATTATTTTTCTTTAATTTTTATTATATTTCACACATTCAAATATAATGTAAAAGACTAAGACCGAACTGTATTGCTGCTTTTAAAATGCTTTTTATTATACATATTACTCAAAAGTTAAGATATTTTGAAAGCACCAAATTTTTTGAATTACCAACGTTATGCCAACGGTGGCAAGTTCACTCAAACCAATGGTTGGCCAGTGTTATCAATCGGGTAACAGGGTAACTGTCAATATTGTTAATCTCACGTTGTGTCAACTCATAACCGACCGTCGCCAACGCTTTGCCAATACTGTGTCGATTGTAATTTTCTGCCTGGGTAGGTTTCTGAAAAAATTATGTGAATCGAGTTAAGAATTTTTTGTATAGAAAATCTGGTAAATCGAAAAACACCATAGTATACTCTCAGGGAATTAAGGACCCAGGTAGAAATTGCCAACCGTACCAAAAAAATAGTACTGGTAAATCACTGTTGTTCACTATTACTTTGTTAGCCAATCCTGAAATTTGACAGGGTTTGAAAGTACAAAAAGCCTATAACCTGTTAAAAAATACCAACTGTAAAAATAAATCAAAACCCAAAGAGTTCGAAAGAATTTTTAAATCACAGAGAAATTTCGAATTTACAGCGCAGAAGATTTATATTATAACCATTTTCATCTAAAATATTGAAATTATTTTATCAAGAAAGGCAATCTTTACATTCATCCGATGACCTTTTTTTTAAAGTTGTCGAAAAAGTGCATTTAATTTAAATTTAAAACGATTTTATAAAGAAAAGTCATCGAAATATATTTATCCGTGCGAATATGACCTCTGATTCCTGGCATTTTAAATTGTGCATTTTTTCTATACCGATTAAATATTTTACATTTTTTTACATCTACCTAAAGATGTGAAATCGTATCGTGTAAATCGAGGAATAGGCAGGTGCGTTGTGCAAAAAACATGCGTTTTAAAAATAATTCCATTGTTCTAGCGAGGCATTCATAAATTAAAAATAAAATTATTTTATTTATATTTAAAAGAGACACAAAAAACTTGCAAATTAAAATTTCAGCAAAATAAAATAAAATAAAGTTAAGTTTTTAGATTTCTTTTCTAATATAATAATGTTAGATCCAGCAATAAGTTTAATTGATTTTAACATTTGCATTGAGCTAAGTATCTAAACCTGCTGATTTTCATCCAACCGTTTCCGCTAATAAAAGCTATTTTCTGCAAGTATATTCCCAGTAAAAGAGTTTCTTATAAAGCAAACTTTTTTGCTGACTTTGTCGACTATTTTTTTTTGTGAGTGTAAGAACCTACTTATGTATGTATATTAAAAGGTATTTGCAACTTAAGCTTCTTTTTCTTCTTTCTTTACTTTATTTTCCGTTGTGGGCGTTTGTTTATTTTGGTGTTGTTATTAAAATGTATTAGCGCAGTTGTTGTTGCCTGGCTGTGTAAATAAGTGTTGGTATGTGATGAAATCACGTTAAAATTTTGTTATGTCTACAAAAGTTTTGTAATTTTTTTTATTCCTTCTTCTTCAAAATCTTTAGATGAAGGACACTTGAGTCATGAAGCATTACATTTTGATTTATACTGTGTGAGTGGGTGTGTGTGTGTGTATATAAGAAAATGACACACATAAAACTACTATATTGATGGCCATAAGTTGACACCTCCTAACTGAGAAATTAAGATTTGAGTTAAGCAATTGGCTTCTCCATCATTCTAAGGTCAAGTTGTATTTAAACTGTTAGTTACAAACAGTCAATTTATGACCTTCGTTATAATATTATCCTAAAAATTAAGTTTAAAAAATATTTCGTTAATTTAATTTCTAAATCTGATTTAATTTTCATTGGACCAATTAACGAAATTAGTTTTATTAATTAAAAGTTTTGATACCTTAGGTTAGGTTATTGAGGATGACGCCATTCAAAATAAAAGGTCGTGTGCGGCCCATTATGATTCCTGCTTATGATTTAATACTTTCTCAAGCCTTTATAAAAGCCCATATTGTCCATGGATCTGCTCCCCTAATATGATAAAGATTCTGAAAAAATAAGGGCCAACAACTTTAAATCTTCTAAAGGATAGTGCAGGGCATTCACAAAGGAAGTGAAAACTGTCATTGACAGATTCTCTGCACAATCTACAGGTATCATCCGACCTTAATCTAATTCAAACCATGTATTTACCTAGGGTGTTGTGACATGTGATAAGGTTAGTTATGTGCTATTTTTATCCAGTTTCTCGTCCCACAAGTACTTCGTCTGTTCCCCGACAATGGAATTTATCCATCTATTCATCCAGATACATTTCGTATTAAGTTCTAACCCACTAAAATCGAGAGAAAGTGGGGGAAGGTTGGTACCGATTGCTTAGGAAGGTTGGTACCGACCTCTGCAAGTCTGCCTGCCTCCTCATTACCCCAAATATCCTTATGTCCAGGTACCCAGCACAGTTGTACATTATGCTATCCAATGAGAACATTTAGCCAGCTATGGCAGGGACTAACTACCTTGGATATGATATTTCCCGCTATTGCTGCCCTTATTGCCGCTTGACTATCGATGAAAAATTGATAGCACATCCGAATATTGGCATCATCGATATCTGCCTTGCATTCTCGGCTATCGCAAATATTTCAGCCTGAAAAATACTGTAGTCATCCAAAAGCCGATACGATTTCCTAATACCAAGTTCCATTCAGTGGAATCCTCTTCCCGTACCCGTTGATGTTTTCTAGCCGTCCATGTAAACATTCAACCGAGAAAAACTAACTCTGCCCATTTCCCATTCCTCAGTCGAAGGTAATACAACTTTTGGCTTCCCCTCGATTAAGTTGTACAGAATCATGTAGTCCGTTACATGACTATTCACCGAATCACCCAGAAGATCCATATGACGCACACTCCTGTTCCTTAGGCATCCTATCTGATGTAACCTGATCAGTGTTATTGTCTCCCGAACATGAAGTTCAAGTAGCGTAATGTCAAGGAGCACCTGCAATGCAGCAGTGGAAGTTTTCCGCTTTGCCCCGGTTAAGCTTAATAAAGCTGTTCTATTGACCATAGTCAGTTTGTCAGCATGAATAGCACGTTTCAACGCTGGCAACCAAACGTGGCAACCATAAGATATCCCTAGCCTTACCACCACTGTGTACATCTGGTGATAAAGTTTTGGTTTTATATCCCATTTCCTGCTTTTGACTCTAGTAAAGAGTTGCATATACCTTCCGGACCCGTTCAACAATGTTCTCAATCCAGTTCAGCTTATTATCAAAGATCACCCCCAAAAATGTTGCCGATTTAGATAGGGCTATAGTAGTGCCATTCAATTTTGGGAAGCTATAAAGTTTATCTCGCCTACTGGTGAACAGCACTAATTCAGTTTTCGTGGGATTAACGTTAAGTCCGCATTCAGTGGCCTATGACGACAACATCTTGACGACAACGATTGGAAGGCGAAGTATTTATATATATACTCATAAAAAAAGTTAGTAGAAAAATTAGTAAAGCCGTTAGTAATCCAACTTTGTAAGTTTTAGACTAATTTTTAGTTCACATTGAGATTTTAGTTAAACATTTTGCTGTTTCGACTTGATGGAATACAAATTTTTTAATAAATTTTTTTTTGCTGAATTTACTAAAGTATAAAAATTATACGCAAAAATCGTTGTAATGCTAGTAGCCTAATCGTTATGAAAGTTTCATGTGTTTAATGAATAAAATTCATAGTTTGTATGAAATATTTTCGTTGATATTAAATAATTTGAACTTTTTATGATTACTTTATCATAGCACTAAGTTGGTGGTTATTGAGAAATTATTATTCGTTGATATTATTTATAAGGTCTAGTCTTTATAGGATCTATAAAATACTTTTATAAAAAAAATTTCGAAAAGTTCGAAATAAACACCACAGGCTGTTCTGCAAAAGCGATGGCAGATTTTTATTAAACTCAGCCTGATTCAGCAAATTTTCGTTACTTGGAATATTATGACATGTAAGAAAGAAATCTAACAAGAAAGATTTTCCCGGGGCCACCCACCAATGTAGCACAGTGGGGAAAATTATATTGTTTCTCAACAAATTTGCTAAAGCTCATAGTTTTTGACGAATTCGAAAAGGATTAGATTTCAGATTGATAAAAAAAATCAGCGAGCTGATTTTTAGCAACAAAATTAGTAGATTCAGCAAAAGGTTTGCTAACACTTAGTATATTGGAAATAAAAGAGCCTTGCTAAAAATTAATAAATTTTTTGCTGAATTTTAGTAGACTGAAAAAAAACGCAAAAAATTTGTAGAAAAATTGTAATTTAGTTAATTTATTTGCTGAAAATCATAAAACATATTTTTGTGATTCTTTTAAAAATAATTTACTATAATAACGAAATATAAAAATTTTAATTTTTCCACATTGACGACATGAGCTAATTTAATATCTGAAAATATATAGAAATGAATATATATAACATAACAAACATTTTCTTTCAATTACTTACATCAATGGTTGTCTAAATGATGCTATTTTTTAAAGGACGCAACTGCCGAAGATAATTATAGAAACGAAACGAAGAAATAAACAAAAACAAACGAAAAAAAAACATCCCTTTTTTGCAGTAAGAAAAAGGAACCATAAAAATCTACCTAAGATGTGTGTCTTTGTCTTTCGCTTTACTCTGTATACATGTCTGTATATGTTTTTTTGCAATTTGACCACACTATAATCTATAAACATTTAGTTTAAATAAATAAATATTTTATTTTGTCTTTTATTTAATAAATAGACAATTATTTTCACAAGCCGGTGACAACGCAAAATTTAAGTTGTTTTAATCCTCAATTTTGTTTTATGTATGAAAAAGGGATACAAAAACTTCCATGGTTGATTTTTTTATATGTCTTATTAGAGTTGTACTTTTTAGTATCATTTTCCTCTTCTCTACTACATCTTGACATGCCGCGACATCTACTTCATTCTGCGTTAACCTTTCAATCTGGTTGTCGTCCACACTATTAATGTGCTTATCAGCATAATTTTTTTTAGCAAAATTAATTAGTAAAACATTAGTATATTAATAAAGCATTAGCATAAAACAGTTAATTGCTGAATAAGTATAACAAAAATTTTAGCTGAAAACACGATTTTAGCAAAAAAAATTGCTAAAAAATAGTATACCTGATTTACAAGACGTTTTACTAACTTTTCTACTAACTTATTTTTTGAGTGTACAAATGTTAAATATTGTTACCAAAGTTGTTAAAAAACAAAAATTTATTATCGTTTAGCATAACAATTAGGTCTCGTTTTGAACAAAACTATATCGTTTTACTTAGAGAATCTGTTCCCTGGAATTTAGTGACCAACTATTCAAATTCGTCAAAAACTGTTAGCTCTAGGCAAACTTAATAAAAAAGTTTTGGTTAATTCTGTTTATAAGAAAATTTTTCAGTTTTTTTATTTCAAAATGATAGTACAACAAATTTTTTTTTTTTCATATTACAAGTCAAAATTTTTATTGAAAAAAATTTTAAAATTTTTCATTGATTTAATGATTTTTTTTTTATGAAATTATTAAAAAATCATAAAAAATGTTAATGAAAAAAATACCAATATTAATGAATTTTCATTCAGTTAATGAAATTTTTCATTAAACCAATGAATCGATTTAAATGAAATTGTTTATTAATACTATGAAGGAAAATTCTATCAGTGTATTATAAAAATATAGTCTGAGTGTAGTTTTTGAATGTTGTATAAATGTAGTAATACCTTGTTTCGTTAATAACAACAAGTTTTTAGTTTTTACACCATTAATTATTTTCACATTTCATTAATTTAAAGTTTAAATTTAACTTTATTTTTTAAAAAGAAAAAATTGTTTGTAGCACGTTTTCCGCCGCTTTATTTCCATTTTTCATTTAATTTGTTCAGTTTTCCTCCTCAGTTGGAAGGACAACAAGTCGCAAAGAAACAAACGCTCAATAAATAAATAAAAAATTAAAAAAAAAAAAAAAAAAACATTATTATAAAAGACCCCTTGTTGTTTAAAACCAACCACACACTGTTTTTATGTACGAGCATTTCAACTATTGCTGACAATTTGCTGACACTTTCTAAAACTAAAGATTTTAATTATTATTTTACGAAGAATGATTCATCTGACGTTTTTAAAATTAAATGTGAACATTTTAATCACATCACAGTTGTAATTGTGATTAATGAACCAAAAGCGAAACAACGTAAAGTAAATTGTTTTCGTATTTGTTTGTTTGCGTGTGCATGTGTGTGCTTGTGTATTTCAGTGTATGTGTGTGTTTTCCAACTTGTTGTTATTTGATGTATAGTAGTTAGGGTGTCATTACACCCCCAGTTTTATTACAAATGGTTCCAAATGGAAGAAATCGAGTTTTTTTTTGAAAAACCTTAACTCTTGCCGCAAGACGGCCGAAAGTGGCACATTTTGGAAAAAACGTGTATTATTATTAAAAATTCCCAAAATTCGATCCCTTGTGTCCGTAAAATTTTTCAATAAAAATGTTTTCTTCTTCTTCTTCCCGTAAAGAGACTAACTAAAGTAATATTCTACAGTAATTAATATAAAAATTAATTACGATTGTCATTATCTGACGGTTGCAAAACACTTTCTAACATGAAATTTGAAGAAACTTGCTTAACGGCGACTCAATCTCTAACCTACACTTGGTATCCAACTATTGTATGTGAATAAAGCGCATCATAAAACGTGATAATTACTTGTGAAAAAGAGATAGGATAAAGAAGAAAAAGCATTCTAGTTAAGAAATGAATTGTGCATTGGTATTAGTTAATTCTGTCTCTTCTGATCGAAACAATTCTGTCTCTTCTGATCGAAACAATAGTGTGACCAAACTCCACTTTAGCTACAATCATCGCTGTGTCGACCGTGGCTCAACTGGTTAAGAGGTGAGATTACGATGCATAGCTTGATGCTAAGGTAGTGAGTTCAAATCACAGTACGACACCAAAAAAACAAATAAAAAAAGTTTTTCATATAGAGCAAATTAACAATATAAAATACTTTGTTCAATTGACACATAAATTAACCACTGACGAGTCCCAGGAGGGGGACGAAACTGCGGCAGTCTGGTGTATCCCTTGTGTCCGTAAAATTTTTCAATAAAAATGTTTTCTTCTTCTTCTTCCTGTAAAGAGACTAACTAAAGTAATATTCTACAGTAATTAATATAAAAATTAATTACGATTGTCATTATCTGACGGTTGCAAAACACTTTCTAACATGAAATTTATTTTTTATTTCATTTAGTCATTTAATAAACTCAAATTTATTCAGATATGCAATTCTGACTTCATCGGTTATCATTAACCCACTTTAGCCACGAATTTAACGCAAAAACGTATTTTTTTAAAAATGAATTTTGAAGATTTTTTTTTAAATACGTAATTTGGAGATGTCGATTACTATTTTTATAACATAACAGTTGTTATTAAAGAAAAAAAAAGAATAAACTGAGGGAGATTATATACACCTGATCAAACCTTGAGTTTCGTGTGGGTGGTGGATTATAATGAGTCTGAAGATGACCTAGTCGCTTAGGTCGAATGTGCTGCACTCCCTCTAGCGCTGATCCCCACAAGATTTTTTTCATCTTCTCTTACATTTATTAACAATTAATGTTTTCTATTCGTAATAGTAACATTTTAATTATGATCTCAAACCGGACAATTCAAACTGAAATTACTTATTTTGTTAAAAATTAAACGAAATTTGAAAGTTTTTTATTAAAGTTTGCATAATTTTCTGAAAAATATCACTTAAATTGGATAAGACAATAATTATTTTTAGTTTTGTCCAAAAAATCTTTAACCCAAAGTTGCCTGGGGACAAAAAAGACCCACGAAACTTAATTTTAATTATGTCTACAAGAATGTAAAGAATTTAAGATGATAAAAAGAACTATACTCTATCAAAACAATTATTTTATGTAATAGGGGTAATTATTTTACATTTGGCCAAAAAAGACCCACTAGAAAATTTACAGAATAACACCTCTCATATTTTTCAGAAAAAGAGCACTTAAATTTAATTAGACTATTATTATCTTTACTTTTATTCCAAAAATCTTTAACTCTTAGTGGCCGGGGTACAAAACATGAAACTTAATTTAAATTATGACCACAAGAAGATAATATAACTAATTTAAATGATTAAAAAAACAGTTTCACTTGTTAAAAATTATTTTTACTTTTCACCAAAAAAAGACCCACTAGAAAATTTACAGAATACCACCCAGATTTTTATTAAATTCGGATATGTGGTAGAGGGCACAAAACTAACGAACAAGCGAAATTCTTTAGAGTCCCTGTATTTTAAATGTTAATTTTGACCCCACCTTTTTAACCATTAAAAATAAGATTGGGACTGTAAAGGATTACGCTTTTTCGTTAGTTAAGTACTCTCTACCACGTATCCAAATTTAAGAAAAATCTGCTGAATTCTATTCTATAAATTTCCTAGTTGGTATTTTATTGTAAAATGTGAAAAAAATTAGCTCTGTATGTATCAAGTTACACAAAATAATAGCTTTTATCAAATGGAATTTTTTTTTGGTTCATTTAAAGCCTTTATATTCTTTTCTTGTGGGCATAATTCAAATTAAGTTTCATCTGTATTTTCTGTCCCATGTCACTAAGGGTTATAGATGTTTTGAACAAAAGTAAGGACAATAATTGTATAATCAAATAAAATAATAAATGTTATTCTGTAAATTTCTTAAAATTTCCGTTGGCCAAAAGTGTAAAAATTAAACCTATATAGATTAAAAAAATCTTTAAAATTAATAAAAAAAAAACGTTTTGCGTTTTTATAAAATTCTTCTGTCATTTAGAATTCCAGGCTAAAGTGGGTTAATTATAGCCGATGAAGTCAGAATTTCATATCTGAATAATTTTGAATAATTAAATGAAATATTATTTTTTTCGAAACTTCGAGTTTTAGGAATTTTTTATAATTCACAGTTTTTTCAAAATGACTCATTTAAGCAGTCTTGGGGCATGGCTTAACGTTTTCCCAAAAAATAAAAAAAACGATTTATTCCATTTGGAACCATTTGTAATAAAACTGGGCGGCGTAATGAACGAAAATCGACAAATCGTTATTTTAAGGGACATCCCAATATTGTTGTATCATCATCTATGACATTTGCTGGGGCAACCATTGGGATAATGGATGAACGAGAATGAGTTTAAAGGTTAATGACTGATTACAAAAAGTCATGATACGAATGAAAAGATAAAACAAAAATTAATAAAGTGGAGAAATTATCACTATAAAACTACAACTTAAAAAAAAAAAAATTACAACTTTTTCCGTTTTTTATTTTTAATTTTCTAAACTTGAGACCAGTATGTTTAGATTTCATGTTAAAATAAACTGTTATACAGTATAACAATAAGTTTAACTTATACTATTGTACATAATAAGCACGATAATTAGTTTCTCGTGACTATGGTTTAGAATTAGTTTGACTGTTTTAGCTTCTGCTGTATATAACCATTGCTTGACTAACTGGTGGCGTATGATTAATTTTGAAAATACTCATACGTACTGGTGGACGTTCAGCTTATAAATTCCATTTAATTTTTTTTATTAGATTCAATTAAGAATTTCAAATCTAGGAAACCGTACACTCAACAAAATAAGTCAGTAAAGTCAGCATCATTTTTGCTGGGTGGATCATTGCAGAAAATTTGCTAATATCCGCAAAAAAGTTGCTAAATTCAGCAACATTTTTGCAGAATTTTAATTTTTTTTTGCTGATATTAGCAATTTTTATGCAAAAATTTTGCTGACTTTAACGACTTTTTGTTAGTGTACGATTAAAGATTTTAAAAATTAAATTTAGTTGCACACTATTTTTTTCTGGATTAGCACACACAGAGAAAAATTTAGCTATTTGTCAACTGAAATTTGGCTACTGCGACTCAAACTCGGTCATTACGAGTTTCAGTCGGTTGGTAAAACTGAGTATTAGATTTCACAACAAAGTTCGGTTAATTCAACTGAATTTTAGTTGTCAGACCCATAATATTTAGAAATCTAATATAAATATCGTTATACTCACTGAATTTCTAAGTTGTTACCATTAATATAAACTTTTTAATTCGGTTGGCACTTTATTTCTCTGTGTGCATATTTAAAATACATTAAAAAAACAATATATTTCCGTGAATACATTTTTGTGAGTGCTAAAATAGTTATAGACAAAAAAAAACGCAATTTTTTTTTTTTTGATTTTTCGAGATCTGATCAGTTTTATATAGCCAGTTTAGAAACCGATTGTAAACAACTTCGATTCCTAATCTAATTCAAGAAAGAAATATAGAGTATGGCCTCGAACTTGAATAATTTTAATTTTCATTGCACAATTAAAGGTCAAAAATAATAATTTTTATTTTTTAATAAAAATGATATCGAAAAATTATCGTCTTAACTTAAAAATGGTTTTATTTTTTAATTTATGTTACTTTTGACAACAAACTATAAAATGTGTTTCAGTAATTATTGTTAACCTTATGAAGTGCAAATAAAATTACAGCCGTTACTTAAATTAAAACATCGTGGACAAATTTAAGACTATAAGTTTTTTTAAGCAAAACCCCACAGATAAAAATATAAAATACTCAAAACGTCCAATTAGTATGAATTGTTGAACTTGTAAGTTTACATTTTCATTTAAAATTTCTAAGGTAGTAAATAGAACTCCAAAAACTATTTTTGGTAAAGGGTCCGATATCTAACTTTTTTTTTTTCAACTAGTGCTTATTTCGTGAATGGTAACACTTAGCTCATGTCTGATTTGACAGATAATTAGTTTTATCCTTCCGCTGAACGAATATGGTCCGTATGTTCGTTATCTTGTGAAAAAAGTGAAAGAAACTGGCATCCTCATCGATAAACCAAAGCGTGAAAAGCCAAAAACAGTGCGTACACCCGAGAATATTGCTGCTGTGGCAGAAAGTGTGCGTGAAGCGCCATCAACATCAATTCACCGTCGTTCTCAACAATTGAACATTTCGGAGACATCATTGAGACGAATTTTGCATAAAGACCTTGGTATGACGCCATACAAAGTCCAATTGGTTCAGTAGTTCAAAAAAAAAAAAAGTTATTTGGCGGACCCTTTATTTGGTGTATGAGTACACCAAGCGTATTTGCAGGTACGGAAACTAAAAATTGTTCCCTCATTTCTGCACAAATTTCGCATTTGTTTCTTTCGAAAAATATTCCAATGTGTATAAAATAAAATTTTTATTAGAAACTACTTTCTTTTTAAATTTTTTTGAATGCTTGAAATTTTCAAATAGAAATACAAAACAAGTTGCATAATAAACTTGCCAGGTTTGGCAAAACATTTATGATATTAATGTTATAAAAATACGATGTTTACATTATACACTGCGTTGCATAACTATAATTACAATGATTTTTGCTATTTTTTTTCTAAAATTTATTACAAACATTTTTTTAGACCCAGCAAAAATAATGAGGAAATCAGAGTAATAGAAACACTATAACTGTTGAATCGGATATTGTTCAAATTTGGGTTTGTCATCGGTGAATTTAACATTGGCTTGTCATAGGAAAGGAGTTGTTCCTTTTAATAACAATCAATGTAAATTTAAACCAATGAAAAGGATGTTTTTTTTACGTGTTTATATTTATTTTTTAATTAAAAAAATATGTCTTGTGGCGTGGGATTTGAACACACGTACTTGGTCATGCCGAGCTGACCCCTGAGCTATCGATTGCTATACATGATAATTGACTTTTAGCAGACTTATTCTTGTCTTAAATTTATTTTAAAATTTCTATATAAAATACACGGAATTAAATTTTCTAAGTTTATTGAATACATAAATATTACACACAAAGAAAAATTTAGCTATTTGCCAACGCTTTTATGCAGCCCCTATACGAAATAGTAACATTTTGTCACCCGTGAAAAAGAACACCTAATTGGCATATTTTTATTACAGACCACTTCTTGGAAATGTAATGAAACAAGTGATTCATTTAGGAGTTGTTCCATTTATTTTTGCTGGGAACTTATTTACTATTTAACAGATTACTTAATTTATTTAAGGGCATATCAATTTTTTTGTTCTTCATTAGGGCAATACATTAAAAAAATTCAAATTTTAACATATTGATTAAAAATTTGTAATAAAAAGTGTTTATTTAACACAAAATTTCAAAAACGAGTGTCCTCGAAATTCACTTTAATAAAAAAAAATAACCAAGTTAATTAGTTAGGTATTTATTATTTTATTTTAATAATTTTCGACAGTGGAGCTTTCGGTTTATTATTTTAAAAAATTGAGCGATTAAAAAAAAAGATTTTTTTCACCTGCGACGCTTTCAACATGTTATCCACATTCAAGAACACTTTTTTAAACGGCTGATGTTTTTAAACAAATTTTAACTTACATCGGTTTCATTATATTATGAAAAAAGAATTTTATTTTTTAAATCTCGCGATTTTTAAAATACAAATTTCGCCTGCTGCATATTTTACCATGTTATCTAAATTAAATATCTTTTTTTTTAAATTGGAGATTTTTTTAAAAAAATTGTGCGCTACATGTTATCTAAATTCAATTTGTTTTTAAATCGGTTTATTTTTCGAACCACATTTTCGCGTACATCGCCTTAAGTATATTTTCGAAAATTGGTATTTTTCAAATCGCTCCATTTGCGATTAATGTATTGTCAAATGGGCCTCAAGCACAAAAACACATTTATACTCTTATACAAATACTTGTACTAAATAATTAGTAAAAAATAAGTTAATAATCAGAAGCTGTTTATAGCCTCAAAATGGAACAATCGAATTTGTTTTATTTATTTAAAAGTGTACTTCATTGGCGACAACATTTTTGAATTTTATATGTTATGTTTCTTATTGGGTTCAAAATCATAAACATTTTTCGAAATGAAATAAATATTTTAATTTATTTGTAGTAATAGAGAAAACACTATTTTAAAAAATATTTTTCCGATTATGGCCACTTTGCCACATTGCTAATATACTGCCTATACTTGATTTTATGTTCTCAAACGCATAGTCTGCATAATAGGGATTATATCCGTTTCTAAAATGTTCATAATCCCAATAATATTTGCTTCTATGTCCTCTTTTTTCTGGGGATTATGACCGAATAATTTTTGGTCATAGTCCCAATTTCCGGTTTCAGAGTTATTTCAAAAATATTTTTGGACATACTTCCAATACCGGCAATTGGGATTATATCCGTTGGGGTTATGTTATGTTATTGTTTATTCAGCGAACAATTTTTTGTGCGAACACGGATTTCTCTTGTGTGGACCATGTCCATTAGGCCGGGTCGATAAAAAAAGTTGTACCGGTCATCCCCAAGAATTAAAGATAATTTGAAGAAGATTTGAAAAAAAATGTTTTTTTTGCCATGCCTCTTGACCCCGCGCATTTGGTTTTTTATTTCCTGTGACTCCATTTATAGTCCGATCGTAACGTGTGATATATCATTGCTTTTGGAATGACAACGGCTACATTTTCTACTTTGATCACTTTTGACTCCGACGTCAAATTCTAGAAGTGACTTCTGGAAACTCGATTTGGTACTCGAGGGTGGTAGAAATCAAGTTTCCAGAAGTCACTTCTAGAATTTGACGTCGGAGCCAAAAGTGATCAAAGTTCTGGAAACTCGATTTGGTACTCCAGGGTGGTAGAAATCGAGTTTCCAGAAGTCACTTCTAGAATTTGACTTCGGAGTCAAAAGTGATCAAAGTTCTGGAAACTCGATTTGGTACTCGAGGGTGGTAGAAATCGAGTTTCCAGAAGTCACTTCTAGAATTTGACGTCGGAGTCAAAAGTGATCAAAGTTCTGGAAACTCGATTTGGTACTCGAGGGTGGTAGAAATCGAGTTTCCAGAAGTCACTTCTAGAATTTGACGTCGGAGTCAAAAGTGATCAAAGTAGAAAATGTAGCCGTTGTCATTCCAAAAACAATGATATATCACACGTTACGATCGGGCTATAAATGGAGCCACAGGAAATAAAAAACCAAATGCGCGGGGTCAAGGGGCGTGGCAAAAAAAAAAATTTTTTTTTTTCAAATCTTCTTCAAATTATCTTTAATTCTAGGGGGTGACCGGCAGAACTTTTTTTTTTTTGTATGGGGTGCGACCCACTCCAATGTCCATGTTTTGTTCTTGTTATAACAACGTTGTTAGTAGATTTGTTTTTTTCAACGATGCGGCCAGATTTATTTTTTGTTTAGTGGCATCACTAAAATGTTAAAAAAGGTAAATAATTTACATTATTATTATATTTTATTTTTCCCGCGCAAAAAAAAAAAAAAAAAAAATGTGAAAAACATGAAATTACATTGAATTCGTTTCCGACTCACTCCTGCGAAAAACAAAAAATAATGAATGAAAACAAATAATTGTCATCACGTTTACCTCACCTATAAAAAATGACAAGCAATTGTTCGCTGAATGAACAATTCGATGGCAGTTCAAGACACAAAATAATAAACTATTTAATACAAATTCTGAAGTGTCATTTTCACGTTTTAAAAAGTATTTTTTAGTAGGAGTAATGCTGGTTTAATTAAGAACGGTTAACCGATTAACCGGTTTTTTCACAGTCGGTTAACCGAAAACCTCGGTTTCTCAAAACACCAGTTTTTAAGCTAGTATCTTATATATTTGGGATTAAGATGAAACAAAATTTAAATGTTCTCGAGTCGAAATTTTTTTCTGGTTTAAGCTTTCAAAAATGTAACAATTTGCGTACGTTGGTTGCCCTTTATTACACTCAAAAAAAAAATTTGTAAAGTCAGCAAAAAATTTTGCTGAGTCAGCAAAATTTTAGTCAAGAGGGTGCTAGCAAAAAAATTGCTAATGTCAGCAAAATCTTTTGCTGAAAATCAGCGAGCTGATTTTAGCAACAAAATTAGTAGATTCAGCAAAAGTTTTGCTAACACTTAGTAGATTAGAAATAAAAAAGCCTTGGTAAAAATTAATAAATTTTTTGCTGAATTTTAGTAGACTAAAAAAAACGCAAAAAAATTGTAAAAAAATTGTAATTTAGTTAATATATTTGCTGAAAATCATAAAACATATTTTTGTGATTCTTTTAAAAATAATTTACAATAATTACGAAATATAAAAATTTTCATTTTCCCACATTGACGACATGAATTAATTTAATATCTGAAAATATATAGAAATAAATATATCAGGGACCGTAACGGTTATAAGTGATATCAAAAAAGTTCCTTTATAACAGTTATTTTGTGGCTTAAAAAGAAAAAAAAAACATCCAAAACAGTTATTTTTCAACGTAAAAATAAAAGATCGGATGAAACTCTTAAGAATAGAGTTTTATTTCGCCTTCATTAAATAAAACTCTTTTGAGGAGTTTTATTTTTTCCGTCTAAAATAAAACTCATTTGAGGAGTTTTATTTTAAAACTCATTTGAGGAGTTTTATTTTAAAACTCATTTGAGGAGTTTTATTTTAAAACTCATTTGAGGAGTTTTATTTTAAAACTCATTTGAGGAGTTTTATTTTAAAACTCATTTGAGGAGTTTTATTTTTTTCCGTCAGAGAATAAAACTCATTTTATGTAAATTGCCACTCAAAGCTTGCCGTTTGCCATATCATTACAATTTGAAGGGCAGTGTAATCTAATCACTTGCATTACAATTGAAAAAATCGTCATTAAAATGAAAACATGTGTGTTTTAATTTGTTATTGTTTGATTCCTATTATTAAATGGTTATTGTTTTATTTCTTATATATGTAGATATGGAACAAGAAAGCAAAGGAAGTGATAATAAGGATAAAAAAAGCTTTCTATGAAATTTACAATTTTTCTGCAAGACCCTTATCGATTGATAAACCTCTTTTTGAGTTCTGGGAGGCTAAAAGAATACACTAAAATAATACCTACAACCCAGGTAAGCGTTGAAAGAGCATTCTCTGCTCTTAAATTGGTATTGAGCGACCTGAGTTCAAATCTTTCGGCTGAAAATTTGGAAAAAGTTATGTTCGTTAAATTAAATAAAAAAATTACTACACACATAATAGCAAATAAATTCAATAAAAAAAGAAGAAAAAAAACAACACGAGTTTTATTTTAGACGGATAAGTAAAACTCCTTAAATGAGTTTCAAATAAAACTCCTCAAATGAGCTTTATTTTCTGTCGGGAAAAATAAAACTCCTCGAAAGAGTTTTATTTCAGACGGAAAAATAAAACTCCTCAAAAGAGTTTTATTTAACGAAGGTGAAATAAAACTCTCTTCTTAAGAGTTTCATCCGATCTTTTATTTTTTCTTTGAAAAATAACCCTTAACTGTGGAGTTGAGATCGTTTCCTTAAGATCACAATAGATTCTGAAAGAGCACTTCAATACGAATCGTTTGGTATATAATAGTATACGTCTCCGTTGACTCTAACATAGAGAGTTTTTGAGTTAAAGTTTTCGGGATAACTGTTATTTTCGGTCTCTGAAATATATATAACATAACAAAAATTTTCTTTCAACTACTTACATCAATCGTTGTCTAAATGATGCTTTCTTTTAAAGAACGCAACTGCCGAAGATAACTATAGAAACGAAACGAAAAAATAGACAAAAACAAACGAAACGAAAAAACAACCCTTTTTTTGCAATAAGAAAAGGGAACCATACAAATCTACCTAAGATGTGTCTTTGTCTTTCGCTTTACTCTGTCTACATGTCTGTATATGTTTGTTTGCAATTTGACCACACTAGATTATTAATCTATTAACATTTATTATAGAAATACATATTAAATTTAAATATTTTCTTTTGTCTCTTATTTTATTAAAAGACAATTATTTTCACAAGCCGGTGACAACGCAAAATTTAAGTTGTTTTAATCCTCAATTTTGTTTTATGTATGAAAAACAGATACAAAAGTCTTCCATGGTTGATTTTTTTATATGTCTTATTAGAGTTGTACTTTTTGGTATCATTTTCCTCTTCTCTACTACATCTTGACATGCCGCGACATCTGCTTCATTGTGCGTATATCTTTCAATCTGGTTGTCGTCCACACTATTAATGTGCTTATCAGCACAATTTTTTTTAGCAAAATTAATTAGTAAAACATTAGTATATTAGTAAAGCATTAGTATAAAACAGTTAAGTGCTGAATAAGTATAACAACAATTTTAGCTGAAAACACGATTTTAGCAAAAAAAATTTGCTAAAAAATAGTATACCTGATTTACAAGACGTTTTACTAACTTATTTTTTTGAGTGTACTTTAAATGTGAATGTTCTCAATATATTTGTTATTTTTTTAAGCACATAATTAATTTATTGAAAATATTATTTTTTCCCTAAAGTCCTTAGTTCACATGTTTTATACGTGTCAATATTTTGTTCACTAACAATGTTGGTTTGCAACTAATTCAAGAACATTAGAGTAGGCCGACACAAAAATTATTTGATTCAGAAATCGGCACAGTGTGAAAAAATTATGCACATTAAAAAAAAAACCCCAAATCGGTTCACTCTCGGCCCATCCGCAAAGCAGTCTAGTTTCAGATTTTTAAAAAATTCTCAAAACTCTAATGAAAATGATAACTTTTCACAGTGGGGTATTTGAGAAAAAATAATGGTAATAAATATATAACTTCTAAGCTGATGATCCGATTGGGACGAATAAAATTGGAAATTGTAAAAGAAATGTTAATATTTTGTAATATTGTAATTGAGTCACCCTGTTTTAGTACAGGGTGTACTTACTGGCTGTCAAAGTTGTCTACATCGTATATAAAAAATCTTTTGCATGTAAGATAATGAACAAAGACATGCACATAGTTATATGTTATCTCCTCTACTTTAGAAGTTATTTAAATTTTAAAACAAAAATGTTTCTTTGGTGCTATACATTTTTTTGGTTATATACCAAAAAAAACTTTATTATTTAATCAATTTAAAAACCAAAAATTCTTCGTGTTAATAATACTTCACAATAAAATAAATAGCAAACTTTTTTTTATTAGATTTAATAGTTAGTCGCTAAAAATCATTAAAATTCAAAATTAAAAAAAATTTATGAAAAAGGAAAATTTTTACCAAAAACGTATTTATTATTTCTTTACAATTTTCTTGAAACTTTGTTAAAAAATCAATACAAGTTTTAATATTTTCTGAAATATTTGGCACCCTACGTCAAGCATTGGTCAAAAATGACAAACTTTTGACAAAAAAAATTACTTTTAGAGTGTGGTAAAAAAATTCTTTGATAACAAAAAACATATTTTAATTAGTTTTTTTAACTGATGTTAATTTTTTTTATTTATGTATATTTAGGACCATAATGTTTGAAAAAATCATTTAAATATAATTTACAGACATTAAGATATTAACAGCTTAATTAAAAAAAACTATTTTATTTTTGTATATGTATTGGTTTATTTTTACAAAATTGTTCAAGGTTTTTATATTAAATTTTTTTTTTATAATTTGTGTTAAAAGAAGACATATTTTCTTATCTGCCGGTATAAAATATGTATAAATTGTACATAACAACAGGTAAAAAATGAACGCAAAAATTATACCTCGTAGTAAAATTTTAGTACTTTTCTACTTTGTATATGGAAATTTTATTTAAAATTTCGATTTTTATTTCCAGATAAAAAAAATATGTGGTGCGAATTTGAGAAAAAGCGGAAAGCTTAACCCTTGGTGACCTGCTACCAAAGTTTCTAAATTAGAAATTTTTTAAAATTTTCTTAACAAAAATATGTTGCGTGACACATAATGTTTAACTTATTTTAGCACGCTGAACACGAATTTTTCAAAAAAATTTTAAATCACACTAATGGTTTGTGATATATTGCGACTTGAATTTAGCTCAAAATGGCATTTTTTTACCGTTATATTAGTTTTTTGTTTTTATATTCATCGAGATTATTTTTATGTTATTTTCAATTTATAACGAGCTTTCAACCTCCGTATATTTACAAAAATAAAGCAAATCAAATATATCAGCTAGGTTGATACTAGTATCTCGATCTGGCTAAAGATCTCATCAGAACCCGAAGTTTTAGAAAAGCTAGAGCCTCCATAATAGGCAGAAGTTTAACAAAAAACCTATTAATCATCAATTTTGCTCCATTGTTACATTTTTATAGAATTTTTTAAAATTAACTCCAATTTTCGACTTTCAGTTGATATTTTAGGCAAGTTTTTGTACAACTAGGTCAAAAGATTATGTAGTGAAAATTTTAGACAAATCGGATAATGCTTACCTGTTGCAACATGCGGCCAAAATATTTCATAATTGAACATTTTTTCGAAAATTACGTAGTTGATCGCAACAGGTTAGCATTATCCGATTTGTCTCAAATTTGCACCACATAATCTTTTGAAGCTAGTACAATAACTTGGCTAACTAGTCTGGAGTAAATTTAGAAATCTGGTCACATTTACAAAAGTTACAACATCCAAAAGATTTTTTTATTCCTCGTGTATAGTCAACTTTGACATCCTATAAGTACAACCTGTACTAAAACAGGGTGACCCAATCACAATATTACAAAATATGATCACATCTTTTATAATTTCCAATTTGTTTATCACAATTTGATCAATCAATTTGATCATTAGTTTATAAGTTCTATATTAATTACCATTATTTTTTTTTCAAATACCCCACTGTGCGTCCTTCTAGAATTTTTTTTTATGCTTAAATTCTGCATTTTTTAGTGGCATTTAAAGAACTTTCATTAAAAATATAAAAACTTTTTACTATAATAATATTTATTTTTCAGACTCCACTTTTTTTTTTATTCGACTCACTCTAAAACTCATGTAAACAAATATTAATTTTGCGGATTTTCCATTATAACTCTCATAAATACATATGCAAAGTAAAAATGTTGCTGAAATATTTTTGTTTATTTACTTCAGGCATTGCCAACATGTGTTTTGAGTCCAATAATTATACGAAACTATTTTAATGTTTTTTTATAATCCTGAAACTTAAACTTTGAATATAAAATCGTATAAATTTTCAAAAGGACAGGTGTCCTGGTCGAGAATTAACTTTAATAGAACGAGTGTCAAAAAAGGTTGGAAATCGCAGGTCCACTTAATTGAAGTGTTTCTTCTTGGAATTTTGTGGGTTTTTCATATGAGTTTTTAGCTCCAAAAAAAAATATATATATTTCATAAAAATCCCCTTGATAACTGTTTTTTATTTTTCAATTTCATTCAAGAGGACATTGTGCGGTAGTTTTTAGAAAACAGTCAAAGTGAAAGCAAATAATTTGTTAACAAAAAAGTTTTTAATACAAGTGTTGTGCCTTAACTTGATTTATTTTTTTGCAAATAAATAAAAGACACATTGAGTGTGTTACACATACATAAATATTTAAGGATTTCCTCTTGAAATAAATAATGAAGTATTTTAAATAAATAAGAGATTAATCGTATATCATTAAAAAAACTGATATACAATTAAAAGAATTTATTTTTTTTTAAATAATTAATGTGACTACTTTCAAATCATCGTATCTCAATTTTTATATTTCTCATAACAAAGGATATATTATATTTAGAGAAGTCATAAATTGAAAAAAATGTGAGTGCCCGAGTAAAAACGTTTGTATACATATAACTTTATGTAACTTTATATAGCTTCTATATACTATATATTAATATCTGAGTATATATCGAGAGATATTACCGTAGATGTTGCACTCATAGAAATAAACCTGTAAAAGTAGCAGAAAAAGCTACTAAAAATTAGTTAAAAATGACATTGCAGAAAACTGCTAAATTAAGCAGATTTTTTTTGCTAATTATTAATAAAATAAGACCAGCAAAAATAAATTTGTTAACTTTACAAAATTTAAGTTACATTCGATGTGAGTTTTAGTTAATTGAAAATACCATTTTACTCTGTAAAAATTAGCAAAAACTTTTACTAAATATTTGTAGACTTAAAATAGCAAACAAAAACTGTAATATTAACAAAATTTTTGCTATATTTACCTCAAATTTGGTAGAATGCAAATAAAAGTTTATTTTGCTAAACTTAACAGAAATTTTTGCTAAAAAATTGTAGATTCCTGATTTCATAAGGGCAGACTTTTATTCGCATTGCAAAAAAAAGCTTTAAAAATTTCACATTTTTAATGTTTTTTTTTTTATCTATACGTTTCTGGATTTGAAAGAAAAATTAAATAAAAAAATAACAACTTTCAAAAAAATTAGTGTTCAAAATGACTAGATCATATATTAAATACACTGAACAAGAATCAGCGATAAGATCAACTTAATCCCATATTAAATTGATGAACCAACAAAACCTGTCCGTAATTTTAACAAATTGTTTAGTAAATGTATTCTTTGCCGTATAACTATTTGTTTTATTTTGATGAAATATCATCAAATGTGTTAACAAAAACTAGTAATTTTAACAAATTTATTTAATCAAATTGAATAATTATTGTTGTGGTTTTAACATTGCGTTTTTTTTCAATTAACCAATGCGCTTTATTTAATCTATTCCTATTTTGTGGAGTTATTTAATTTTTAATAAATATGAAAATTATTCAAGTTCGAGGCCATACTCTATATTCTTTATTAGGATCTAATAATTTATAGAGTTTTTGTTTTCAAATTTATTCTTTGACCCTTTCACGAATGTGTTGATAGATCTATTTCGGAAATTTTCTAGGTTCCCATCATCAGAACACGTTTTGAAAGAGGTAACAATCCTATGCCAAGCATCAAACATTCATATAAACTAGTTTACTCACTACATGAGAACTAATATATATTACATGAGCTCGAAGTAAAAAAGATTATCACCATTGATCAAAAAATAAATTAAAAACTTGTTTTTTGTGTGTATGTCTACCTTTGGTAAATATTCAATACACTTTTTTGTTTCAAATAGTTAATAAACTTAACTAGCCACTATAATTCACTGAGTTTAATTAATAATTCACAATTTTTTTTGTAAAAACACATTTAATATAATTTTATTAACTCACACGCTAACACGAGTAATGACGCGAACACAAAAATTCACCCCAAATTTGATTAACATAATTTTTGTTCTAACAATTATTTTGTCAGAAGTAAACAAACATGTTATGTTGATTTCACTTATGACTTTTGGTTCAGTGTATATCTCAAACACTTCTTCTATTAACAACAAACACTATTTTTCATATACATTCAAATATTTTTTCTATAGGTATACGACGTATGTCCAACACCTTCTCAAGAGTTACGTGCACTGACAGCTAATGTCAATGAGTTTGAGATCTATGTAATCTATAGACTAGATTTTTCATTTTTAAAATTAAGTAATGCAATTCATAAATCTTATAAATTTGTTCCTACATATTATGAACTTAAATCAATGAAAGCCATTCATACAATTTATGCACAAATTTGGTTCTGTGTATGCGTGTGGTTGCATGTGTATGTATGCATACATATTTTCACAATTATAAGCTTTAAGTATTCATAAAGTTATACAATTGTTCACTGTACATATAGAACTACCAACACTATTCTGTAGTGTTTATTGTTTGTTTTTGAATTTCAATACACAAGGAAGTCATAAATTCAAAAACAGTTAACAGGTGCAATTGAAAAATTGCTTTTACACAAGTTTTAAGCCAGAATGTCTTTATGTATACCCCGTGTCTAGCAAGGTCCGCCATGGCCGTGCCATAGAGTGGGGGGAAGGGGGCTGATGTTAAATGTTTTAAAATATTTATATTCAAAATAAGACTGTTATGCATAGCAAACCCCACATTACCAAATAATGGGTAAAGTAATGTATCGCTATAGGGCTCCACGCATTACAATACACCTTACTTCACTGACGAATTTTACAGGTGATGAGCCTAACAGTAATGTGCAAACTTTTTCGTAATAAGTTATCACCTAGTATTGGGTAAAGTAACTGGTGACTTATATGATTATCGTGTTGGTAAAAGTAATGTGTCTATAAATAGACTTTCATAAAAACAGTTTATGAAAAAAAAATATTGCAAATATTTTTTTAATTAAATAAATAACGTGGTTGCGCTGAGATTCGAACCTGTAAATGAAGTGTTGTGCTTAGAGTTTTCATTTGTTTGTAATATGTCTAAATATGCATTTATGTTTCATACATTATGTAATTGATGATCGGTAAGTCATTATTTTATGTGTTGATATAATGTTAACTGTAATGATGTATCATTAGAATGTAACCATGATAAACATGATTATTGGTAACTCATTACTTTATATTTCGCAATAATGTTGAAGGTAAACAGTGTACATTACAATGTAATGCATTATGTAGCCTATTCTTGGTAACTCAGTACTTTTTGTTGATAAATAATGATACATATAAGGAGTATACATTACAAGGTAATCGCACCCATTACGAAAGTTTTCCTGGGTAATCTGGTAATAAGATGTAATGTCTTCTTTTTTTTCAAAAACTATCAATTTTTTAACTTTATACTGGTTACCGCTCTGTTTGCAATATTAAAGCATGTTCACAATAAATATTTTATGTTTTAAAATTTAATTTTTAATCTAAAATCAAAGAAACTAAATAAATTAAAATTATTTGGTTGTGCCGGTTTCGAACCTGGGTTATCAGATTATCGCATTCGTTAATAATAGATTTTCAGAAAAAATCTTATATTGCATTTTTATATTAAGAAACAATACAATGTGTAATCTATTATTGTTTAACAACTTATTAGCTAGGGCAAGAAATATAGCTAGTGCTTATTTTATATTCAAAATTATAGCACTCTTTAGATTGAATACAAATTCTGATATGATTGATGAATTTATAAAAATTTGAAGACATATTTGTTAAAGCTTTTTATACGATAGATTATTTTTTCAACATTTTCTTGCGTTTTTTTTTCGGTTGCTCTAGTTATTAGCATTGGTGTACATAGTTTGAGCTAGAATTTTATGATCTAATTTTTAGCATGCTGAATATCAAAACGATATAAACTTTCTAGATACACCTGAAATGACTGTAGTTTTCATATCCAAGGTTTAATAAAAATTTAAAAAATTAAATTTTAGTTTTACAAAAAGTTTTTTTAACTATTTTTGAAGTGCTTTCATAAATATGATGAAGCTTTTTCTCGGTGTGTAATTCAAAGGAATGTAAATCTACTTTCATAAACATCCTTTACATAAATAATTTGTAGTTGTTGTAGCACCAGTAGGTTTGAAATTAAATTCAATATATCGTACAATGGAATGATTTTACAACAGACTCAGCTGTTGCCGGATATGGTTGTCTGTGTGCAAAGTGAATGAATATATAGCCAGGAGCAGCAGGAACTGTATGTGCTGTTGTCCTTTTTTAATGCAATTAAATAGTTGTACATAATAGTAGATAAATTTAATGCTTGCATACATACAAACAAAATATTTCTTCTTGTTCTGGTTAAAATACAATGGTTAAAATACAATGAAAGAGATATTGTCTATTATATAAAAAAAATCAATACCAAGAAATGTGTAGGTAACTTACTACCTAGCTATCTATCTACAGACATGCACACATATATTAGCAAGGTTACCAACACTACTACTCAAAAAATTTTTAGATTTTAAAATTAAAATCGCGTTTCTTAAGAACTTAGCGATTTTTAAGAAACGCAAAATGTTTATTATTTGTTTAAAAAAGTCTAAAAGTGTTAAGTAACCTTTAAACCACCCAGTTTCCGTTTCCTTTAAAATAATGTTAGCATTTTTGCCTAAAACTAAAACATTTTACTTATTAATGGCACGTCTTAGATCCGCTGGACATTTTTCAACCAAACTTTGCAGATATATAGAACTAATTTTTATATTTTTTGTGGCCGTAAAGCGTCTTTTGGTGCATATCAATCCTAGACGGTTTAAGGCTTCTTAAAATTTTAAATTTTGTGAATAAATTTTTATTGTAAAAAAATCTGATTTTTTATAAGCTAACCGATTTTTAAAATTTTTTGGACGATATAATTTTTTAATTCTTATAATTTTAGTAATATTTCAATAAAAACTATTCATTTTTTCTGTTTTAAGTGAAAACGGAATAAATTTTGGGATATGTTGGCCTTTGTGTATTTGAAAAGCTCATCGTCCGATCGGTCAGATTTTCAAAATTTATATACAATCGATGAACTAATTTCTAGCAGAGAAATATATTTTCATAGTTGTACATCAATATAACAATTAAAAATTATAAAAGATTAGCCTTTTTGTAAAATAATTTATGAAAAAAGTTCCATCAAAAAAGTTTAAAAGTTTATTATTTGATATAGTTATTGGGCAACTCTGGATAAAAATGTTCCAGTTTATTCCCGAGTGTACTCAAGAAGTTGAATCATTTTATGATTTTTAAAGCACTTAACTTATTATCTTTATCCAGCAAAAAAATATAGCCGTATAAAAGAACTAAGTCGAAAAAGAAACACTTCTCAAAACTGAGTTAAATATGTTGCGCTAGAATTACTATCAAAACTGTGTTTTTAAATTTATTAAATTTTTGTTTTTGAAGTTGAAAATTTTTTAAAACCAAAATTAAAATAATTTCCAAATAATTACCGGTCCTGAGCGTTTCAGAAATTATGACTCAGATGTGATAATTTTTTGAGCGCTTAAATTTCTGTGTCATAAATGAATCATAATTGACTTTAATTTGTGAGCCTAATAAAAAATTTTGAAAATTTGTTGAACACTCACATATGACTTAAAAATTAATCATAAATTTCTCAAAAAATTCTGAAGCTTTTAATATTGCTTATATTTAGGAGTCGTTTATGAGTCATAAATGAACGCTCAGAAAGAGGCTTCATCGGCAAAAAAAAAAAACACCTTCATATAGCTATGATTTCAGAAGGTTTATAAACTCTCGTGTAATGGGAAATTTAAAGAAATGTTTTTTACGATTTTTGTATCAGAGTTTATAAGATTGTCAGATTATGTGTGCAAAATAATAAACCGATGATTGGATCTTTATTTCGCTAACAAATCGAACAAACGGTGAGTGATTCCAATTTTGGTTGGTATTTTAAGTATATTGCTGCAGACCAAGTTAAAAAAGAAAGTGACGGTATATGAAACTTGTTTTTTATCCTTCGTAAAATAAATAAAACAAAAAGTTTGCTTTTAAAAATAAACAAGTTATAAGTGAAAATATTTTTTTTTTTATTTTATTAATTAATAATCATATAATTACAAATTATATACTATTACCCTAATCGAGCACTAGCTACTATGGCCTTCGGCGTGTTGTAGCGAAAACAGACCAGTGCCTCTGGTGGGAATCGAACCCACGACCCCCGCACAGATAAGCCAGCACGCTGCCAACTAGCCTACCGGGGCATACTAGTGAAAAAATATGTTGAGATTATTTATTAAAGTTATTTCTTTTTTCTTTTTTTTAACAATTTTACAAAAAACTTGAAAGTAATACTGTTTTTATTTACAACATTTTTAATTTTTTTCGTAAAAAATTTTTCATTTTCTTTTAATCCTAAAGATGTAAAAAGATTTTTTCAAAAACATCTAATACAAATGGCAAGGATCTTCTGGCCTGGTATTAATGTATATTTTTATGGTTTGATGAAAAAACACAAAGTTCAGCTGCAAAATGGTAGAATTGGACACATCAATAACACATTGGAAACAAAATCGCGAAGTCCTTAAAATAATTATTTATTTATTTTTATTTATCGATTTCCTGCGCAACAAGAACAAGTCTTATAATTAAAGCACAGGATTATATTGGTTTACAAGGAATGCCACATAAAAAATTAATATTAAATATAAAATTAAAAAAAAAAAATATACTAAAATTAATAATATTAAAAGTTACATGAAAAATTTAAAACAATATATAAATAAACATAAAATAAATATATGATAACATTTTACAAATTAATCTCAAACGAGAAATTTTTATTTAAGTTTAGCAAAAGATTCAAATAAAAATTTCCTAAAAAGAATTGCGAACGGCGTTTATGAAAAATTGCCATTCTGACACAAGACATTTAAATCTAGGTATAATGATGATCTTACCCCTGGTAGATCTAGCAAATTGTATAAAATTAAAAAGGTATTGTGGTTTTTCAGTGTATGCAACTTTGTGCAGAAAAATAAGGACTCTAATTTTAAGAAGGTTTTCGAAAGATACACCATAAAGATTTTTTGAAACAGCAGAGACTCAATCACTCTTCCACAATCCGTAAACATATCTTATGATGTTGTTATACAAAACCTCTAATTTTTTCTTGCTGATGGAATCACAGTTAGCGAAATGTTCACAGCCGTAAATTAGACTAGGAATCAGGTAAGCCTTTGCAAGAAGTTGCCTTACTCTTAGTGGTGTATGGTGGTGTGTTACCCACAGCGTTCGAAGTTTCACATATGTTTGAACTACGAGAGTATTTATGTGGCTTGACCAGGATAAATTTTTGTTAAACACTACCCCTAAATTCTAAACTCTTTGCACCATTTCGATTTTTTATTGTTTATTAAAATATCATTTTCAAAAAGTGGTGTAATGGATTTTTTATGAATTACTAAACATTTTGATTTTTGTGGATTAAGACAAAGGCTATACGCAACTGCCCAGCAATGTATTTTATTTAGATCATAATTAAGTTTTTCGACATTTTCACTAACAGAGTTTGCAGGACTACTTAAGTACAAGTATGGAAAAAATAAATTATTAAAAAAAAATTACTTAAAATAGTCAGGAAGGAAAAATAGCTAAAACGAAAAAAAAGCTAAATCTTTCGGCTATATGCAATTTAGCTTTTTTATAGCTCGATGGATACAAAATAACTAGATCTGGCCGGAAAATAGCTAAAATGGCAACCTTGTATATTACACACATTACAACACCTGCATGCGATAATTGTGACCAAAAGTGTTAATCGAATACCTACCTACACACATATACGAATGACCTAGCTACCCTAACCATGTACATTGTATGAATGTTTGTTTGCCTAATGATAAATATTACATTGAATAAACAAGAATAAAAAGAAACATTTTGAAATTTTCACACTTATTCTCTTGAATGCAGAGAAAATCCTGATTTAGAGCTTTAAAGAAGTCGAAATTTTACAAAAATATACTGAAATTTCAAATAAAAAATCAAGTAGCTTTAAAATGGCAGCCTGTTGAACTTAAAAGATTCAGGCATGTGTCTTTTGAAATTGATTAGTATTTTTCTTAATTCTTATTTTTCGAGTGGACAAAATGGCTGCATAATATGTCATGTATGTTATTTTCCAGAAAATTCTCTTCCAAATGGACCATTAAATTCTCTTTCTTTGACATTTTCTGTCAGAGGACGTAACTCACAACAAGTAGGCTCGGATACAAAATGGACGTAACTCACAACGAGCAGGCTCGGATCAAAAATGATTTTTTTTTAATACAAAAATATAAGAAATAATAGAAAATTTTGTAAAAACACTCTTACTTCTTCCCCCAAAACCTTTTCCTGTATCCGCGCCTGCAAGGAGAGAAGGCAATTTTATTTAATAATAAAAAAAAATCGTTCAAAAATGGCTTTAAAATGGGATGTACTAAGCGTTATCTGAAGGAATTCCTGATTGTGGGCAAATGTTTTGCAAAATTATGTTGATACTAATGCAAATGAAAAAAATTTAATTACCATTTAATTATAATGAAATATATTGCATTACAAAAATCATTATTAATGATAATCAGGGACAGGAACTTGCACTTACCATCTTTTTTAAATATATTAAAGACATAAACAAATTCAGTCTCATTGTTCGCTATAAAGTTCATTGAGATAATATAAACTTAAATAAAATCAGTTTTTATATAAATAAACTTATTTATATTGTCAAAAGTAAAATTTAATCAATTTGTTCTTAAAAGGTTTTCGAATATAGAAAACTACAGCTCAACATAAAAGTTTGTGATCGGTGTATTTTGACGTGTGTTGATTTTCTGAGGTTATATCACATCTCTCTTTCAAAAAGCTGATCTGGGATTTTGAGAGTTTCAAAGAAAAATAACAAAAGAACGTGAAAAAGAGGCACTTTAAAGTAATTATTTTTAATTTTATATGTTATTTGTATTGTTTAATATATTCTCTGAATACGTCTTGCACAACTAACAACAGAGTTTAATTATTTATATTGAAAAAATACGCCTTTAAAAATCCACTTAATCCCAATTTGCAAATAAAATTTAAATACAAAATAAAATTAAGATTTTTTACAAAAAAAATATGGAATACTAAATTGAATTAGTAAAAATATGCAGTAAAAATATGAATTTAAAGCAAAATATGCATTTATAGCTAACTATGCAAAAATATGCACTAATGAATCGATGCAATTTTAACGCAAATACTTTGATTCGTAAAGTTATTTTATTTATCTTTTCCTCAGACTTATGGAAAAAATATGCATGAACTTCCGGTCCCTGATGATAATAAAATTACATTAATGCATAAAAAAATAATTAAAATTGATAAAAAACAACATTTGTTTAAAAAAAAAATCCTGATAAATTATACCGAACAACAGGGTTGGATATGGTGCGCCCCGGTAGGCTAGTTGGTAGCGTGCTGGCTTATCAGTGCGGTGGTCGTGGGTTCGATTCCCACCAGAGGCACTGGTCTGTTTTCGCTACAACGCGTCGAAGGCCATAGTAGTTAGTGCTCGGGTAGGGTATTAGTATATAATTTGTAATTATATGATTATTAATTAATAAAATAAATAAAAAAAAAAAACAGGGTTGGACAGGGAAGTAAAAATACATATTTTTTTAAGATTTCATTCTATGGATGGAATGTAAAATTTTTTAAAATCGAAATGATGTGGAATAAAACGGGGAGTAAGTTTAATTGTAGTGCTTAATATTGGGAACGAAATTTAATATAAACTGGAATGAGTGGAATTGAAAGACTAAACATGGAGAACGATATGGAATGGAACAGGAACAAGTGGAATTGGAACAATGATTACAGGCAACGAAATTGTATTGAACTGTTCACGAATTTTGTTTTATCAGAAAATCTTAATTTATATTATAATAAAAAAAATTTTCGTTTTTTTCTCAGAGGATCTTGATAAGGGTGGGGCGATTAGTATGGAAGGAAAAAAAATCTTAATATGCGCTTCGCGTTTCTGATTCTTAGGATTGTACTGAGCAAAAAAGTCCACTAGACCATACGTCTACGGTGAAAATCGAGCTTCCAAATTTTGACTTTACGGCAAAAAAGCTCTATTTTGAAATTAAAAATTAACCCCTTAAACCCCACCCACAAATAAGATTGATGCATTAATCTGCTAGAGAATCTTCCAAAGCTCCTCCTACTTCCTGAGATATGTCCATCCCACACATTGTTACTTTCACAAAATACGGCTAAAAAGTCAAAATGTGGAAACTCGATTTTCACCGTAGTGGACTTTTTTGCTCAGTACAATCCCAAGAATCAGAAACGCGAAGAGCCCATTAAGATGTTCAAATCGCCCCACCCTAATCTTGATAAATCGCGTTTCAAAATAAATATGAAAAATATTTGTAAATTTCACAAAAGTAGTCCATATATTCGAAAAAATCGCATATTTAACAAAAGTAGTCGTATACAATCGTTTATATCTTTTTAACGGCTGACGCCAAAGCGATTCGTTAATATCTAATTTTAAAGCTACTGTTATCGTGATTTAAATAAAATTAGAAGAAAATAATTGTTTTAAAATAAAATAATTTTTTTTTATGATTTGAGATTAAAACCGATGTATTTAAAAAAACTGCCTTTTTAAAATTTCTGAAAAAAATATATTAATTATAAATTATTCCACTATGCCGTAGCCAAATCTGTTTTTGGAACTCTTACTGAATCCAAAGTTATACATAAAAATATATACAGGGATTTTTCAACGGTATAGAAGAATAATTTACAATTAACATATATTTGTGTAAACATTTTGGAAATCAAGCTTTCTGAAATACTGCGGTTTGATCCGCGGACTTTTAAAAAAATAAATTTAACCCTTAAAAAAAATTTAATTTTTTTATAATTTTATTTAAAGCACAATAGCAGTATCGAGGCAATCGAGGCAATCGAGGCCAAAAATTCGATTTTTTAGATGATTTTATATGGAATGAGTCCACACCCCTTAACCCCACCGAAGTCACACAAAACATGAAAAACTTCCCTTAAAAATAGATTTGAACAGGAAGTTCGAAAAATTCTTCGCACGTTAAAAGTTACAATTCTAAATAATGCATTTATTTAGCAAATGTCATAGTTCTAAACATCTATGGAGGATTAGGATACTTTTTTTAGGGGAATTTCTCTATTGGGATGCCAAACGTGAAATTTTGTAATTTTCGGGTTTAATAAATACCGAAGCCCGTTTTTTTTTTATCGAATCGTACTATATTCTATTTTTAATTTTTCTTTCATAATTATAAAATAAGGATGATATAGAAAAAAAATGCTTGAAGCTGACATTTCTAAAATGCAAATAAATCGTTAATTACAAGTTATCATCTTATGACCATCAGTATGTTAATATGAACAAATATGTTTGTATATCATTTCGATCAAGGATTTTAAAAGCATTCTACCGAAATTTTGGTGTTATTTTATCAAGGAAAATTCAATAAGTTTTAAGCTACTTTCAAAAAACAAATGGAATTCTGATGAAAATTATATCATTAATTCTACAAAAGTGAATTAACACGTTGGATTTTATGACCTGATGTCATACGTTTCAATTTTTAAAAAATTAACAAAAAATTAGGCTGAATATGACCTAGTCGCTTAGGTCGAAAGTGAGGCACTACCCCTAGCGCTGATCCTAAATAGATTTTTTCGGCTTTCTGTTTTCTAATAGTAACATTTTAATTATGATCTCAAACCTGACAATTCGAAATGAAATTAACAAAAAAAAAAAGTTGTGAACTTTGAAGAGCCATACAATTTTTAAAATGCCCTTTTGACTGGGAGTTGCTGTTTACAAAAATACTCAGTTCACGCAATACGCTAGAATATTTCAAATATAATTTTGAATGTCAGATATATTTTCAAAAAAGTTACGCCAATTCCTTATAAGTTTATGATATTCGTATTCCGTTGTTGGAATAAAACTGTATAAAATTACAACATGTTTTAAATACAATTTTCAATATTCAATTCCACTAAAACGACCCAAAAACCCTATGGAAAAACAGAGAAAGTTTAAAAATCGGAAAAATTCTGGGATAACTTGTAAACCACTATACAACTTTTCACCAAGCAGCGATATAGAAATTACTTTTTCTGTGAATGTATCTCCCAAATCTAGTAAGACCATTTTGTATTGGTTTGGATATGAAAGTTAAAAACTATGAGCAAAAAATTAAAATGAATAACAAACTCTTGTAAGTTTCAAGTATTTTATTAAATTTTTCGACATTTAAATGCCCTTCAATTCTTTTGGTGAAGACGTTTCAACGTGAAACATTTGCACGTCATGGCTTTTAAGTATATTCAACCTAACCCAGTCCATTGTTCCTCTCAATACATGGAACCTTGAGAAGTCAGTCTGTTTCAGCAGGTGTTGAAGTAGGTCATATAATATTTTTTTCAGAGCATTTTTTACGCTTTTTAAAACATTTTTAACCGACATTTTTGTATACCTATTCTGCTCAAAAACAGTCAAAATGACAGGCGGTTTTTAAAAATTCTTCGAAAATACATTTTTCATCCGATATATGATACATGCCATTATTGCCGAATTTTTAATTAGTTTTTTTAGTGTAACTTCTACAAAAATTGCAGGATTTTTAATTAATTTATATATTTTAAATCAAGAATTCTAAAGGTATAAAACGCCATCAATAATTGAGTATCCATATCTTACAGTAACTACTAGCAGTACCGGCATTTGGAAGCTTCAGCTGTACACAAACCAGTAAAATGCGTGGAAACATTTAAAAACTTGTCAAAAATATTTTTTTTAAATTAGATTACAGTGATTTATGTATCAACTTGTTCCGAATATCACATTGTCTTAGGGTTTTATTAAAAAAAAAAGAATTTTGCAGATTTTGGGCTCAAAAGTAAATTTCATATAAAACACAGTGTGTATAAGTAAAAAATAGTCTAGCATCAGCTTTTGTTTCAAATGTATTTTATTAACTGTTGCAGATAAATAAAAACTTTTTGGTATGATTTTGTAACTTTGAAATTCTAGATTTAGAATATGTAAATTAATTAAAAATCGTGAAATTTTAGCAAAACTAATTAAAAATTAATCAAAAATAGCATATAGTCATCTACCGGCGCTACGAAATAACCCCCAATGAAATAACCCCCAACGGCCAAAAATGAAATAACCCCCAAAAAAATTGTGTAAAATTGTTTGGGGGTTTTTTAATTTTTTTTGGGGATTATTTCATCTTACGGTTTGGAGATTATTTCATTATGAAGCAACCCCCAATGAAATAAAGCCCAAAATTTAAATTCTTTGGAGATTATTTCATATGCAATTATTTTGGGGGTTATTTCATATTTTTTGGGGGATATTTCATTTTGCTAAAAGTGAAATTTTTTTAATATTTATTAGTTTTTCTGCGTGGCGGCCTGCGGCCGTTCTTAGGGGTTTTCTCCCCCATGAAACAAAAAATAAAAAAAATTTGGGACATATTTCATTTCTTTGGAGCTTATTTCATTGGGGGTTATTTCATTTCTTCCTTTGGGAGTTATTTCATTACGAAACAACCCCCAAATTTTGGGTGTTATTTCATTTTCACCTTTGGGGAATATTTCATTTCTTTTGGGTATTATTTCATTTTTTTTTGTTGGGACTTATTTCATTTTTTTTGGGATTTATTTCATTGGGGGTTATGCTTCCATTTAGTTGGAAAAACACTCATAGTAAGAATAGTGTTAAAGAAGTAGGTAATGAATGGCAGCAGTTGTGGTACAGTAGTTTTGACTTAGCTGCACAACCAACTTATGCACGAATTTTTGTGCAGGTAAGCCAAAAGCGTTGCTAACTCAAATTGGTTGCCTGCCTTAAAGTGCAGGTAAACTAAATTGTTGAAAACTGCAAAGCCCAGATATGATTTAATTTATTTTTATTAATTGTTTATTTCATACAATAGAATTTATATAAAAAACAACAAAACGAAAATAAAAAACATTCATAAAAAATTTTATAAGGTTTTTACATACAAATTTATGTAGGTACAAGCGTTAACTAACCTAACTAACTAAGTAAGCAAAACATAAGAGGCAGCTAACGGCGATCTTTTGTATGAAAATAATGCACAACTGCCAAAAACATGAGGCAGTTATTTTAAATGCGCAGGTATACACAGTGCACTTAATGAAGGCAATTGCATACCTAATTTTGTAAAATAACAACGAAACCAAAATTTTGTGCAGTTATGTGAAAAGTGCACGTAAGTAAAAGGCAGTTAAATCAAAACTACTGTAGTATTAATTTAATAAACCTTGGATCCATATTGTCGTAACCTATAGCATTTGATTTTACTTTCAAAAGACAAGTTAACACTTCAGAGTTGTTAACGCAGTGAAATTCAAATTGGTTGCAAGGTACAGAATTAAATTGATTATTGGCGTAATTATTGGTAAGAGTGCTACTATCAATTGAGGGGGTCTTCGTAAACGCATTATTTAGTTCATCAGCAGTCAAATCACAATTTGTAGTTTTCTTCGTATTACCAATTCCAATATCACGTATCGTTTGCCATATTTTCTTGCTGTTTATAGCATTTTTAAAACGATCAGCATAATGTGAAGCTTTAGCTCTTCTTATCTCTCTATTTACGTCTCTTCTTCGTGTGGAGAACTCATCCTTTAATTCTGGGATCTTAAACTTCTTCCAGCGCGAGTATGCCTCATCTCTAAGATCAATCAAACGCTTTATTTCTGTAGTAAACCACGGCCTAGTGTTTTCCTTAATATGCTTTGTTTTTAGTGGAACAGCAAGATTATATAAATGTGAAATATTATTTTCAAGAAAAAATAATTTTTCATCGGAAGTCGGCATATAGTATAAGCTGTTCCAGTTAATTAACAACAAATTGTCAGCTAAATTTTCATAATTGATGTGTTTGTAGTCACGATAAGTAAAAGTTTGAGCTTCACGAATTAAGTTGAAATCGTAAGAAATAAAGATCAGGTCATGCCTAGAAAAACAAGATGTAGATAGTTGATCATACAATTGGACTTTAGAGACATCGTTTGTAAAGAAAAGATCCAATAAAGTACAAGTGGTGTTAGAGTAGTGAGTAGGATTGTTGCAATTTATGGGCATAAGACCAACTGAGAGCATGATGTCAGCAATTGATGTGTCCAAAAGAATGTCACAGTTGAAATCTCCAGCAATCAGTACGTCCGAGTAACCTTCAGTAAGTGATTCAATTTCTTCCACAAAAATATCAGTACTTATGTATTTATCGGGTCGGTATACACAACCAATAAGTAGCTTTCTACCGTAGGACACAACTTCTATAAAGATATACTCAACTTTATTTCTATTGGCCTCTTCAATGCTCGTGTTATTATCATAATCTTGATTAAAATTCTTGGATTTATGTTTTAATTTACATTTAATATTATTTCTAACAAAAATTGCGACGCCACCTGCATGAGTTTTTCGATCAGCACGAAATATTTGATAACCCTGCAAATTTATTAAGTTGTCGGGTGTAGTTTCCTTAAGCCAAGTTTCGGACACACATATAACATCCATTGATGAATTTTCAAAAATAAATCTAAATTCGTCAATTTTGTTGACGAATTTAGATTTATTTTTGAAAATTCATCAATGGATGTTATTGGGGGTTATTTCGTAGCGCCTCATCTACCCGAGTAAAACGAGTTATATATTTAACATAACAATATCTCGTTGTATATATTGCTTTGTATGGCACAATATATAAAAGGATATATTTGTTGTTTTTCGTACACATTTTATATTGCCCCATATCTTAATGTAGCCATATTTAAACAGATCTGTCAGAAGGAATTTAAATTGTAAGATCAAACTTAATCCAGTTCAATCTACAATTTTATATAATATTTTTAATCAAGTAACAACATCCAATTTTTAGAAAAATTGTTTTCATATAAAGTCCACTTTAATGTATTTGCATCAAGTGCAATTATCAATTTTCCTAATACGAGTAGCACATACTTAGTATCAGTAGCACACTCTTACTTACTAATTGATGTTATGCGATGATATCAAATTTGATCCAAAATATGAGACCATATAAATGTATCTTAAATACATAAAATATAAAATTTGTTCGAAAGTTTTCATAAGTTTTGGAGGCAAATTTGTCGATAAGTATATATTTGCGGTTTGCAAAACTTGCTAAATTGAAACATTGAAATGTTTATAATATTTTGCACATGAGTAATTACAGCAATTTCACTAATATCCTTCGAAATCGCAAATAATTCATTAAACTTTTTAAAAATCAGTAAAAAAATATTCAAAAATTTGTGCAATTTTGTCACATCCAAATGCATAATTCAACCACGTGCGTGTACAATATTTGTATGAAATGTTCTGCACGGGTGAATATTATTTCAAGATATTATGTATCTATTTGCATCAAATTATATCAAATGAAATATGATTTGATATAATCGGATCGAGACAAAAAACGGATAAAATTGGATACATTTTTATTAAATTGTATGCAATTAAATTTAATTTTATCCAAAGTGATACAATTTAATAGAGCCATTTTTCGGATCAAATTATATCACATTGTATGTGAGCAAAACATCTCCTCATATATAATTTTATATAAACTTATTTACTCGGGTATATACAATTAAATACGAATATTTATTCGCGGAAAAAAAAAAATATTATATTGTAGTATTTATAAATTTAAAAAATACTTTATTAAAAATAATGCAAAATAGCAAAAATATGCATCAATAGCAAAATATGCAAAAAAAAATCCAAAATATGCATTTATAGCAAAATATGCAAAAATATGCATTTATAGCAAAATATTCAAAAATATGCATTTATAGCAAAATACGCCATTTTGTTGAAAATTTTTGTTGACGACACATATGTTGAATGAAGTTCCTGTCCCTGTTTGTAAGCAATTGTATAAAAATCAAAACTTCCTACTCAATTTACTTTTACTACATCAAACATACATGACAATACATACAATACTCGTGTTTTCTTCGAACATTTTAATACTCAATGTGATCCTATAAATTAAAACATGACAAATGACAAAATTTAATCACCATAATAAAAAAAAGTTTAGGTGTTTTCTGGAGGAGATGAATAGGTAGAATTATTATTCAAATTTAATTTTAATGAGGATTTATTCAACTCCTTTTTTTGAATAAAAACATACATACAAAATATTTCACTATTAAAATTAACAAAAAACTTAAAAAGGATGTTTCTCAAAGAATAAAACAAGAATTGCGGTTTTATTTTATTCAGACAAACCAGTGGGCTCATGTTTATAAAACTTCTTGTCCTTTATATTTGTACAGAAATATAATTCCGTCAATAAGATTTTTGTCATCTTTTATTATTAAAATCAACAAGAAAAAGGTGTTTGATGGTAGCAATGAACTTTCTTTCACCGTAAAAGAAAAAAAAAAAAAAACTATAATTAATGACAATTTTCCAAGGTATTATTCATACAAAGCGTTTAATGTATGTAGGTGGTGGTAATGTCGTTAAGATTGTATACAAATTATATAAAAGAATAATGCAGGGGTATAATTACCCGGCTTCGATATCGAGCATTATGTATCGAATTTTTTCATTTTAGTTTATTCGATACATAATTAGTAGTGTCCGACCGAACAGTTCCTCCAGAAAATGCATTTGGTCTGTATTCGGTATTTTAAAGCATTATGGACAAATTTGGCGGATGGAAAAATCTTTATTGGACTGATTAGATGCTATTTTGAGTGTCAAATTTGAAGAAAAGTCTGTAGTTAAGCAATGAATTCACTGTTCGGCCTCAGAAAGTTCGGCCAAATTGAAAATAGTTCGGCGGCCGAACTTTTAACTTTATAGCTAAAATTGGGCTTTTCGCTTAAATTTTATACACAGAATCGAATTAAATCGGCTCAACAAACATGTTTCCAATACCAAAATTTATCATCATTGCCTCTAGATATCAAAAAACCGACAAAGTATAGTTTTTTGGCCGAACTGTTCTGTCGGACACTAATAACGAAATCATTTATTTTTGCTTTGTTTTGCATAAAAATACACGTAAAATATATCTAAAAAAGTATTTTTATAAATTAAAAGTGTATAATTATTACATAATTAAAGTTTTAACAATTTTTTCCGACATACAATTTATCACTGTTTTCCTTCAAAATTATAATTTGGTGCAATTTTTAAATTAAATCTTATACTTCGCGAATAGAAGTGGTTTTTAGTCTTATTTAACAAATTTGCACAAAAAATATGTTTGTTTACATGTTTTTTTTTCTAAATGAGCTCGTTCAGCGAAGACTATCTGCTTAAAATATTGATTCGATAGCGATCAAATGCCATGATTCGGCCATTCGATATGTATCTCATTTTTGTTCGATACGATTGCTCGTTCAGTATCGAGAGCGGCGATTAGATGCCTGAACTTATTTACATTCGATTTTATCTAATTTAATATGACCCCATACTTATTTATATAAAATTTTATCCGACAAAATGTCCCGATTAAATTGTACCAAATTACATCTAATTGTATCATATTAGATTAATTTAGATACAATTAGAAGTGATTTGATACAGTTTTTTCCGAATTTTGTCCTCATCCAATTTTAATAAATTATATGTTATACTATCAGATTATATCTAATTTAATATAATTCGATCGATATATTATTTTAAATATATATATCGTATCACACATAACATGTAAATATGATAACACATAAAATATATTCTATATTTCAAGCTACGAAAGAGTTTGTTATACTCGTATTTAGTGAGCATTTCAGTTGAAATCAAGAAAACTTTATAAATTCTTTATAAGTTTTCTAATTGAAATGCAAAAAATTAAAAATTCTCATTTGCAATTAAAAAAGTTATAAATTAATTAAATATTTCTTTAGAATTTTTAATCGACATTAAGAAATTTTAAATTATGATTTTTGCAAATTTATAGTAATTAAAATCCCAAAATTTATTTTTTAACAAATTGTGAAAAATCATTTGTTGTAGGCTGGTCTCTATCCGGATTTCATTCTTGCTCAAGGAAATCATCAGGGGCCAATGTTCGTAGAATTTCTAGAGATATTTGTAAGGGTAAATCACAAACTCAATGAGAATTTCTTGTTATCGCCTCTAAGTGCAATTTAAGCTTTTACAAAATTTAACACTTCAGATTCGACGTAAAACAAAATTTTACTATAAAACCATATATTATTTTACGTTACATTGTATTAGGCGATATAAAATTAAAAATTAAATCATGCTAATTAATATATACCATACGTAGTAATATTTTCAACATCTAAAGTAATATCAATCAATGTGTTTTAAGATATTAATATGTATGGGAACATATCAAACATTTTGAAAAATAAAATCCAATAAAAAATTATATATATTATTTATATATATATATGCGCCATCACATATATCCATATTAAGCTATATAACGGTATATGCTTTTTTATAATATTATATTAAACAAGATATGATTGTATATGAACGATTTTACTAGGGATCTTAGTGAATTTAAATAAAAAATTCATGTTTTATTTAAAATAGCTAAAAGTCCCGACGTTCTGTCTTACGAACCATCGGCTAAGACAAACTATCTCTGGCAGTCATACAAACAAAAATTCATATAAATATACATATTTAATATAAACTTTCCAAAATTTTTCAATTTCTACCATACATTTTTTTGAACTTTAAAATGTATCACAAACAATTATTTTAAGAAATCAAATGAAAAAATGTCATAATTTTTCAAATAGTTTTGCATATAAAAAAAGACTTTGTGGGAAACTATGAAAAATGTTAAAGACGGTTTACCCCGGTTTAGAAAAAAAAAAATTATTTGATACCATTTGAAACTTTTAATTTAACATTCATGCATTATTTCATTCTTCTTTATTAATTTCAAATCAATTCTATGTATTATGATATTATTTAGTACAATAATATCTGGCGAAAATTCGAATAATATTTTTTACTCGGGTACATTATTTTCCAAATATCGCTTATACAGCACAACATTTCGAACTGCTTTAAATGCAGTTTTGGAGTGTTTGACTTCTAGAATAAATACATTGCTGCTTCAACCGAAGTGATCGGATGAAAAATGTATTTTTGATGAATTTTTAAAAAACACCAGTCATTTGAATTGGTTTTTGGCAGAGAAGGTATGAACAATTTTTCTCGGAAACTTAGTCAAATTCAAACAAATTTTTTTATGTGGAATTGTTACGCTACTTAATCTAACAAAAGTCACAAAATGATATCTGCAATAAGCTGGAACAGAAACTTGTAGTTTTTAATCAAAGATGCCAAACCAGTCAAAATGACTGGTCCGGTCATTCTAGTGCTAATGACCATAAAATCGATGTTTTAGAGCATATTTCTGGTTGCCCTGGTAATAGCCTTAGTCGCCCTTTTAACGACATTTACCTTTGTAAACCATTTACCAGTGCACCTATCACGGCAATGATAATATCAATTAAAACTATTATTGAAAATTAAAAAGAAAAAAAGTTATAAATAACTATCCACACAAAAATTATGATACTCACAAAAAAAGTGTGTGAACGACACGTTTGTATATGTCTTTTTGGTAATGCTGTGTCTCTTTGTGAGTTTCTGTGCATTTGGTATTTTATACTAAAACTTTTCTATTTAACCATACAGTTTATGAAAAAAATTGAGAATTATGTATTTATATATTTAAAAGTCAATTAAAATATTAATTGAACAGTTCATGCGAATAAATATGAATAGACCATTTGTAGAATTTTACAGGGGACAATAAAAACGCAGGAAACGGTTAAAAAATAATATTTTTGTCAACTTTTTGGTATTAGCTTAAAGATTTAAGTCACATCTACCTATGTACAAAATTTTAGTACGGTATTCGAAAGAGAACTTGCCAAAAATTGGACTTCAATTTTTGCTTAAATGGAAAAAGGGCGAATATCCAAAAATTGTATTGAAATTTGAATAAAAATGTGTTATTTTGCAGCAGATTTTTGACTCATGAGACTTGCAAAACTCGACGAACTATGGTTGGTATTTGTTTGTAACACTTTAAGGACTAAGATTGTTTTTTTTTTTTGTGTACAATTTCAAATTTTAGCTAATATCAATTTTAAACTCGCAGCTAAATAATTTTTATATAATATTTTGTTAAGGATGGATATTCGCCCTTTTTTCTTTCCACACTTTAAAGTCTTATAACTCAAGAACGGTAAAATTTTTTGCCAATATAATAAGTGTGGTTTGTTCCTCGTAATGTTCTTTTAACACATTGTTACCCAAAATTAAATTTTTGTATGTTTTTGTGTTGTATTTAATCAAAATTGTGCGTTAGTTCACTCCCAATATAAACAAAAATATAAAAATATACGAATTATTGCACTTTCAAAGTAATTTTTTTTAGCCTTAAAAGTCAAAATTTCCCCAAAATTTCTGCATAGGATTGTAGGGCTCTGCTAATAAAATGCATTTATGCAAAAAAACGTGTTTGCGAATGAACTGTTCGCATGAACTGTTCAATTAATTGAATTAAATATTTGTTTAGAAACAAATTTAATTCAAATCAAATCTTTAATTAGATATATTAACTTGATAATTTTTTCTGTGTAGATTATACTGCCAAAGATTTTTGAGTTTAAACAAGGTTTGCCACAGTTTCGCAAACAAATTTACTGCCAAGTTCTGAGTGTACTACTTGATTAAATTACAAACATAAACATTGTACAAATGTGCTGCTACAACCGATGTTGTATTTTAAAAATTCTCCCAAAAAAAAAAAATCATCCGCTTTAATTCAATTACAATTGGGTGGTCAACAACATACCCAGGGAGAAAAATGCCAATTGAAATTTACTTTAAAAATTTGCTAATTGAACTTAACTGTTTAATTATTAACTACTATGGAAAATTCAGATTAATTAGATTTACTAAAAATCAATAAAATGTTTGGAAATAAAAAAAGTTCGAATGAAAGTCAGTGAATTAAAATTGAGAACATTAATATGAAATTAAATACAATAAAAAGTAACTGAACATGCAGAATTATTAGATAAATGTTCTCTCATTTTCAAAAACAAAATGACAAAAATTCATACAAAATGTAAACAGAAAACTAAAGAAAGTCAAATAAGAAACACTATTTCTCCCTAATGCCTTTACCTTGTATTGTTATACCATGTAACTGAACATCTTTACTTTAATAAAACCCAATTTTCAATGAAAACAAAATAGTTGTTCTATAAGTTTTTTTTTTTTAATATTTAAATGTTTTCGTCATTTGGAAGTAAAGAAAAAGAATTATATTGTAATTTTAAAGTAAAATTTATTTGATTCAAAGAATGTTTGATGCTTTGCTAGTAATCTCAGAGCAGTATTGTAAGCAATTTTTGCCTGGTGGAAAAATATTTATGTACATATTAAACCACACAAACTGTTTACTATAAACTTTGGGCACATAATTTACAAAAACAATTTTGTTTCTTTACGGTTTTATATTTTTATCAGAAACAAAAAAAAAAAACAGAAATACTTTGCTACGATTCCAAACATATAGTTAACCTTCCACAATATAATATACATTAGGGTGACAATCAACTTTGGGGTTTTAATCTAACCCGAGCAGATTATTGTGTCACTTGGTCTAAAACTGACATGGGGAAAATTTAAACCAAATCGGATAACTCTAAGCCGTGCAAAGTTCAAGTTTTTAAAAACTTAGTATATTCAACTATAATTGACTTAAAACGATTTAACGAAATTTTTGTTTTTACAAAGGTTGACCAAATCTGAACTAACTTGATATTCCAAGTATCTTTAATGTATCCAAAGTATTAATTTTTTTTAGTCATTTTGTGATACTGGGGTTAAAATGACCCATCTACGTTTTTACTCATAAATGTTCCAAAAAAAAGTTTACTACACTCAAAAAAAAAAGTTTCTAAAGTCAGCAAAAAATTTTGCTGAGTCAGCAAAATTTTAGTTAGGAGGGTGCTAGCAAAAAAATTGCTAATGTCAGCAAAATCTTTTGCTGAAAATCAACGAGCTGAGTTTTAGCAACAAAATTAGTAGATTCAGCAAAAGTTTTGCAAACACTTAGTAGATAAGAAATAAAAAAGCCTTGGTAAAAATTAATAAATTTTTTGCTAAATTTTAGTAGACTGAAAAAAAACGCAAAAAAATTGTAAAAAAATTGTAATTTAGTTAATATATTTGCTGAAAAACATAAAACATATTTTTGTGATTCTTTTAAAAATAATTTACAATAATTACGAAATATAAAAATTTTCATTTTCCCACATTGACGACATGAATTAATTTAATATCTGAAAATATATAGAAATAAATATATATAACATAACAAAAATTTTCTTTCAACTACTTACATCAATCGTTGTCTAAATGATGCTTTCTTTTAAAGAACGCAACTGCCGAAGATAACTATAGAAACGAAAAAATAGACAAAAACAAACGAAACGAAAAAAACAACTCTTTCTTTTGCAATAAGAAAAGGGAACCATACAAATCTACCAAAGATGTGTGTCTTTGTCTTTCGCTTTACTCTGTCTACATGTCTGTATATGTTTGTTTGCAATTTGGACACACTAGATTATTAATCTATTAACATTTATTATAGAAATACATATTAAATTTAAATATTTTCTTTTGTCTCTTTTTTTATTAATAGACAATTATTTTCACAAGCCGGTGACAACGCAAAATTTAAGTTGTTTTAATCCTCAATTTTGTTTTATGTATGAAAAACAGATACAAAAGTCTTCCATGGTTGATTTTTTTATATGTCTTATTAGAGTTGTACTTTTTAGTATCACTACTACATCTTGACATGCCGCGACATCTGCTTCATTCTGCGTATATCTTTCAGTCTGGTTGTCGTCCACACTATTAATGTGCTTATCAGCACAATTTTTTTTTAGCAAAATTAATTAGTAAAACATTAGTATATTAGTAAAGGATTAGTATAAAACAGTTAAGTGCTAAATAAGTATAACAAAAATTTTAGCTGAAAACACGATTTTAGCAAAAAAATTTGCTAACAAATAGTATACCTGATTTACAAGACGTTTTACTAACTTTTGTACTAACTTATTTTTTTGAGTGTACGTTGAAATGTTTTTATTTAAATTAACACTTTAAGTATAAAAGTTAAAGGGGTTAAAATGACCCAATCATTTTAAAAAAAATTTTGAATTCAAAGTTAAACAAAAAAGCAAACTATTAATTAATAAATACGAAAAAGTATATTTTTTAATATAAGCGTGAACACTTTTCTAATCCGGGACTCCAAATTGCCAATTTTCTCAAAATAATTTTATAGATAATATTGAAAAAAAGTAATGCTTCAGTTAATAAGGCTAACTAACAATTAAACTAGTCTTTTCTTTGAACTAGTGACCTAGTTCGCAATCTTCAGCTCTTCTAGATTTACAGCTCTTCAAGATCTTTTGCAGTTTTTTGTCATTTGAGTGATAATTCTTTTCTTTATGTTGCTTTTGAGTTTATTTTAGTTTTTTTTTCAATGTTGCCAGCTCAATTTTTTTAATGTTAGAAACAATTGTCTAATATGAATAATTCCCTTAAAAATATCAAACAAACGATCAAACGAACGATTGAACGAAATTGTCAAAGATCGATTGTGCTAGAAGAGCGATTTAGTTCATTCAGATCAATTGTACTAGAAAGAACGCTCACTCAAACGAACTAGATTGCGAAATCTATAAAAATAGTATAACAGTTTCGAATAACATTTTTTACTACATTTGGGGTTAATTTTTACGACATTTGTGGTTCATATTTTGAACAGTAAAAAACAAATGACAATGTTAGTTAAATTTAATCAAATGTAATTCGTTATTTTTTTCAATTGAAATTTCATTTGTTTAACTACATTTGAAGTAGGATTTACCTACAGAGTATTCTAAGCGTGGTAATGATTTTGGACCATCTCTGTTTTAAATTGGAACAAACATTTTAAAGGTCCGTTTTGACCCTCGTAGCATGAAAGTGGTAAATGTTTATAAATCAAAAATTGTTTTATGTAGTTCACAATAAATTTGTTTGTTTTTGGCGAAATTTTGGGTGTAAAATGCATGTAATGATGCAACAATGTATCATTTTGACACCCAAACACAAATTGTAATGAAAATATTTCACAAATTATTTAGATACTAAATTTGAACTTTAATCTGAAAAGTGCACGGCTTTATCCGATTTGGATTACAATTTTCACTATAAGTTTTAGGGCAAATGGCACAAGAATTTTACCATGTTCCTTCGGAATTCCAAAAAAAAAAAATCCCATACATTTTTCATTGCCACCCTAATATACATACATACTACTTCTTTTCACTTTTATGGTTTTTTCTTTTTTTTTTTTTTAAGGGTATTTTCACTTCATAAAGACTAAAGTAACTAATACATTTAAGAACAAAAATTGAAATGAAAATAACAAACAAAAAAGAAGAAGTTAAAAAGAAATACAAGCAACATTGAAATAAAATTCAACATACAAAAACAAACTCCCGGCTAAAATAATTTACTTAAAAAACACGAACAAACAACCAAGGAAAAGTTACATCCTTCCATTTATCCGTCCATCCATCCAAATACACAGTAATACTTATACAACTTGTTAGCTTGATTTTCTTCAGGGGTTTTCATGTTTACCTCTGTTAAAATTACGTTTGCTTAACTGTGTCTTTCTTTAATTCTTTTTACGGGCAAAGCATTTTGTGGTGATTTTATATTTTATACAATAATAAAAGAGTATCAGCCATATTAATTTTTGTTCGTTTCATTTTTCTTCTTGCACAATCAAATACTTTCACTTTTAATGTGTTTAATGTGTGTGTGGCTGTGTGTGTGTAAGTGATAAAAGAGAAAGAGTATAATTTTTCTCTTATGTTCACTACAAAACATAAGTCGTTTGTTTCTTATGTTTTAAAATTTAGATGATATAACAGTTTCGGATAACATTTTTATAAACTTTATATATTTTTACGTATGAGTGTTATGAATTCAAGCATTTAGATAATATCACGTATACTCCGCGTTGTATGTGTGTAAATAATATAAGAATTATGTGAGTAAATATGTTAAAATATGCCACTAGTGGATGTATTTAAAACAGTGATGTTCTTTACGCACACTATTGCATTTATACTTGTGTGTGTAGCAGCGAAAAAACGAAGTTTATTCTACGGTACACTGATAATAAATTTCAATTGCAGAAAAAAGATTTTTTTTGAAAAAAGTGAATTTCATAAAAATATATTTTTTAATATATGAACCCCTTTGAAACTAAAAAATATATATTTTTTTCTATTTCGGCTTAAGCGGACAAGGGCTCCTGGGAACCACCATGGCTCAGAAACAGTTTAGCGTTGTATCATATTAGTGTGTGTACTCAAGTGAAAAAAATTTTGTTACAATTTAAAAAAATAGATTTTTTGCATAGAAAGAAAGCTACACTCATAGAAATAAAGCTGTACAAATGCGCTCATAGAAATTTTACATAATTCGGGCTAAATTTAGAAGGGCATTTTTAACTAATTTTTAGTAACTTTTTTTTGCTATTTCTACAGACTTATTTCTATGAGTATAGCTTTCATTTCTATGACTGTACAAGAATTAATTTCAAATATAATTTTGGTACACTCCTAGAAATAAGTCTGTAGAAATAGCAAAAAAAAGGTACTAAAAATTAGATAAAAGTGACTCTGCAGAAAAAACCAGTTGAATTAAGAGATTTTTTAACTAAATATTTGCAGACTTAAAATATCAAACAAAAACTGTTGTGTTAACATTTTTTTTTTTGCTAAATTTAGCCCGAATTTTGTAAAATGCAAATAACAGGTTAAATTGTTAAACCAACTGAAATTTTTGCTAAATAATTGTAAATTTCTGATTTAATAACGGAAAATTTTTAATTGCATTAAAAAAAACTTAAAATTTTCAAAATGTTTATGATTTTATTTGGGTACAGATATTTAGTAATTAGTTTTGCTAATGTTAGCAGGTGTTTTTGTTACTTTGTTACTATTCATCAGGTTTATTTTTGCTATTTTAAGTCTACAAATATTTAGTTTAAAAATCTGTTAATTCATCTGGTTTTTTTCTGCGGGGTCATTTTTAACTAGTTTTTAGTTACTTTTTATGCTTTTTCTACAGACTTATTTCTATAAGTAAAGATATTGCTGGGTCAATTAATATTTTTATTTAAAATACGAATATTTCACTGGTGTTTGTTTAGGGTTTTTAAATAAAAAAATAAATAAATAAAAATTTTTCACTTATAATTTTATTACAAATTAAGCATTGTGCATCGTCATCCATATTCTCTATAAAAAACAAAAGTATTTTCCCATTCATCATCAAACATATTTCTACGTGTATTTTTATTTGTGTTCCGCAGCGTGGTGTTGCTTCAACAATGGTTCAACTACAATTGATTTGTTTTCTTTTAACTCAGTGAGAACAAAGCAAAAGCCGAATATGCACATCGAAAGCCATACGAAGATGTTTATAGTGTACGTGTGTTGACGCAGCGTAAGCAGCATTTTCTTCTGTAACCCCGTGTGGTTGGAAATTGAGAGGAAGCACATCACTGATTTAAAAATATGCACTGTTAGACAAAGTTAAGTGCAAAAGTCTGTAATATGCTAAATGTAGTAAAGGGGGGGGGGGAAATAACAGTATTCACGATCTTTCTATTTAAAGAGTGCTTGAAGTGGTAGCGTTGAAAATAAGTACTTAAGATAAGAAATAGTACTTAAAATAAGAAATAGTACTAAACTACAAGCAATTAGTGATCTTTTACGAGAAAGATCAGGAATAAGCGATTATATTTCATACATGTACCCAGCAAAAACAAAAGGGCTGAGGAAGAAAAAAACACCACATCTACTGATCCGGATGTGGTGCAAACTTAGGTGAATCATTAATGATTTTAACATTGTCGTGTCATTGGGCGGATGGAGTGAGTATATAAATTCTTCAATAGCATTTTAAACAGCGCATAAATTCACTTTTTCTACAATTCATGTATGGTCTTTCTCAAATATATATTAATATTTCATACTCCAGGGGATGTTTTTTTTTAAAATATTAAAAAAAAAAAATCTTATGGCGCCAGCGAGTATTGAACACACGAATCTGAGACACAATCTGCTGTATTGAAGTAGACCGCTTTATCATTTGCACCAAGTTTGCACAAAGTTACTTATAAAGCACAACAAACTTAAAACGAACTTAAGTTGAAAATATTTGCATATTTTTATGAAAACAAAAAAATTATGCTACACAAATATATAATAAAAAAAATATGAAATAATGATTTTTAAAACATTTTTATAATGTGATTTTTAAAATATTTTTAAGTTTTGATGAGGTTAAAAAAATATTAGGAAATAATAAAAGAAGCTCATTTAACAATTTTGAATTCATTGCATATTTTAAAATATTTTTTTAATAATTAATTTGACGAGAAGTGTCTTCAATAATATAAAATATACTAGACAATGAGAAAAAAATATTGGAGAAGTAGTTTAACTACAGGTAGGAAAAAGTGGACTGCAGTGAAATGAGTGTGACTTGGAACGTAAGATCTTTTAATGCTTCCCGTATTTTTTTTTCTAAAGATTTGGAGAAAGAGGTCGGTAAAAACTCTATAGGTAAATTAAAGTGATATGTTAAAATTAAGTAAAAGTTATTAATTAATTAATTTTTATTGTTAACAAACCAGCTTTCAAGATTTGGATTCGATATTTTTCGTTTTTGCAAATTTTTTGAGCTCCGAAACAATAGAATTAAAAAATCAATTAGATTTTTGAAGCCAAAATCAAATTTTTAACCTTATTTTTCGAAATATTGCACACGTTTCAAGGCTCACCTAAAAAGTATATCTTGAAACAAATGTGAAAAATTCGATAAACTAATTTTTAGCAGTGAAACACATCTTTGCATTTTCTTATCATCATAATAATAAAAAATATAAAACTTTGAAGGTTTTTTTTGTATTTTTAAATACGTTTTACCAAAAGTGCCATCGCAAAGGCTTTTTTTGTATTTTTAAATACACTCAAAAAAAAAGTTTGTAAATTCAGCAAAAAATTTTGCTGAGTCAGCAAAATTTTAGTCAGGAGGGTGCTAGCAAAAAAATTGCTAATGTCAGCAAAATCTTTTGCTGAAAATCAGCGTGCTGATTTTTAGCAACAAAATTAGTAGATTCAGCAAAAGTTTTGCTAACACTTAGTAGATTAGAAATAAAAAAGCCTTGGTAAAAATTAATAAATTTTTTGCTGAATTTTAGTAGACTGAAAAAAAACGCAAAAAAATTGTAAAAAAAATTGTAATTTAGTTAATATATTTGCTGAAAATCATAAAACATATTTTTGTGATTCTTTTAAAAATAATTTACAATAATTACGAAATATAAAAATTTTCATTTTCCCACATTGACGACATGAATTAATTTAATATCTGAAAATATATAGAAATAAATATAAATGTATAACATAACAAAAATTTTCTTTCAACTACTTACATCAATGGTTGTCTAAATGATGCTATCTTTTAAGGACGCAACTGCCGAAGATAATTATAGAAACGAAACGAAAAAATAAACAGAAACAAACGAAACGAAAAAAACAACACTTTTTTTTTGCAATAAGAAAAAGGAACCATACAAATCTACCTAAGATGTGTGTCTTTGTCTTTCGCTTTACTCTGTCTACATGTCTGTATATGATTGTTTGCAATTTGACCACACTAGATTATTAATCTATTAACATTTATTATAGAAATACATATTAAATTTAAATATTTTCTTTTGTCTTTTATTTTATTAATAGACAATTATTTTCACAAGCCGGTGACAACGCAAAATTTAAGTTGTTTTAATCCTCAATTTTGTTTTATGTATGAAAAAGAGATACAAAAGTCTTCCATGGTTGATTTTTTTATATGTCTTATTAGAGTTGTACTTTTTAGTATCATTTTCCTCTTCTCTACTACATCTTGACATGCCGCGACATCTGCTTCATTCTGCGTATATCTTTCAATCTGGTTGTCGTCCACACTTTTAATGTGCTTATCAGCACAATTTTTTTTTAGCAAAATTAATTAGTAAATCATTAGTATAATATTTGTAGAGCATTAGTATAAAACAGTTAAGTGCTGAATAAGTATAACAAACATTTTAGCTGAAAACACGATTTTAGCAAAAAAATTCGCTAAAAAACTAACTTTTCTACTAACTTATTTTTTTGAGTGTACGTTTTACCAAAAGTGCCATCGCAAAGGCAAAAAACTGATTTTTATCAAATAATTATTTGTCAATTTTCTAAAAAAAATTTCTTTATGATTAAAGTTAAGATGTTTGTTATTTGCTCGTTTTTAAATTACTTACTTATTTTAAAAACACAGAAAAAACTGAAGTAAATAAAAAAATACAAAAAAATTAATAAGAAATAAAAAAAAAAATGTATCTCCCTTAGTGCGGAATCGATCTCACAACCTTCTGATTGCAAATCCAAACACTTACCACCTCAACCTCCATATAAAAAAAGAATATATGTACTTATGAAAAAGCACTTCTTAGGATGTTATTAATTTGGATACAAATTAATTTATATGGTGATGCAAATGCTGTGTAAAATAACTTTAATTTAACATTTTCGGCAGTTGTTAACAAAAGCTTCTATGAAAGCGAAAAATGTGCGTATACTAATGCTTTGGAAGTCAAGTTAAAGAGGTTCTTAAATCATTATTTCCACTTTATGTTGCTGGGTACTCTAGAGTGCCGATTAAAAAAAGTTTTCAATATGAATGATTTCTACTCCGTTATTTATTGTTTTAGAGTTGAATTTTAATTTTGAACTTTTCTCTATTCGTGCAATTAGTTTAGATTTTTTTAGGGTTTTAAAAGTTAATTGATCAACTTAGAGGTTAGAAAATTAAAAGGGTATTTTCATTTTGTTTCTGCAAAATTTGAATTTTTAATAAAAATATGTTTTTAAAATATTTTTGCAATGAAATACCTTGGTTTTTTAATAAGGAAAAATTCCCGGGATTCCCGTTAAATAAATTATTTTATAATATGACAATATCCTAATAAAGAAATATAGAGTATGGCCTCGAACTTGAATAATTTTCATTTTCATTGCACAATTAGAGGTCGAATAAAACATAATTTTTATTTTTTAATAAAAATTATATCAAACTTGTATAAAAGACAAAGTACAGTCTAGTTTACTCCACCTGTTTTGTTTATAAACGAAACAAAAAATAAAAAGACGGAAAAAACCAAAAACGTGTATTGAATATCCACCAGAGATGGACCTTACACATAACAAACAAGTTTTCAATTTATTTTTTGATCAATGGTTATAATCTTTAACTTCAAGCTTCATATATTAACTAGTTCTCATGTAGTGAGTAAACTAGTTTATATGAATGTTTGATGTTTGGCATGAGATTGTTACCGCTTTCAAAACGTGTTCAGATGATGGGAACCTAGAAAATTCCCGAAATAGATCTATCAACACATTCCTGAAAGGGTCAAATAATAAATTTGAAAACAAAAAAACTCTATAGATTATTAGTTAGGACAATATCCTAATAAAGAAATATAGAGTATGGCCTCGAACTTGAATAATTTTCATTTTCATTGCACAATTAAAGGTCGAAAAAAAAACATAATTTTTATTTTTTAATAAAAATTATATCAAACTTTTAAATTATTTTTCCGGAAATCTCGGGAAATAAAAAAGTCCGGAAATTCCCGAATCCCAATCGTAGAGGAAACATCAAATATTTTTAAATAATAAAAGATTTCTTTCATAATATTTCTGCCTAATTTGGCCCAAGTTCAATTAATCAATATGATGACTTGTAGCTACCTAGGCAATAAACTACAATCGGCACTGTGTTGGCAAAGCGTCGGCTACGGGCGGTTATGCCCTAACAGAACGTGGTATTAACAATCTTAACCGTAGATTTTTTGGCACTCACAATACAAAAAAATGCACTGTGTGGCTGACTAAGAATACTTCATATAAATATAATAAAGCGTATACGTTATATTTGAATATTATATTGCTCATACGTATGATGCATTATATAAAATAGCAACATAATCAACAAAACAAATAAACAGGGTTGGCATTCAATATAATTTCATAATAACGGTAGTTGGCTACCACAGTTACATTAGAACCGAAATAAAAATTCTAATAAAGCGATTCCATTAAATACGTGTGTCTTTTTGTATATCCGCTTATATTTCGCTATTTTACCACTTTGATTGCGAAATATCTTGAATTACAGTGAAAATAACGCTAAAATACCGAAACGCCGATTTATAACGGTATTTTGTAGTTACAACAAAATTTAACAGGTACAATTTAGAAACAAACAAATAAAATGATTTTTTTTTTTGGACAGTCGAAAGGTAAATAATATTTGTATTTACAAGAGTTGTATGCCAATTTAAGAGAACATAAATTGGCATACAACTCTTAAATGCATGTACTAATTTTCAACACTGTTAGCCTGGTAAATGCTTATGTATTTGTGAGTGATAGAGAAATGTTAACATTTTTCAGCTCCTAGTAATGTACAAAGTTAGACATGGAACATTATTATTATTATTATTATTCTTATAGTAAAAACCAACGACAACGTAAAATTTGTTGCAGTGCGTAGGCGGTTGTCGTGGACGTCGTATCTCTATTATTGTTGATGAGTAACACGTGCTACTACTACTACAACTTGAATACACTTGTACTATTCAACTGAGGCGCGTCAAAGGAATATCTTATACATATGCATTTGTATGTGTGTGTATGCAGGTTGTACATTCTTCATCATATGTACATTATTATATTGAAAAACATACAACATACTGGCTGGCAGGCAAAACATTTTTAATATTATATTTTTTTGTTATAAAAAAAAAAATTTAAAATTGATAAAAATACCCAAAAGGATGATTGAAAATTATATTTTATTTAAGTGGAAAATTTCAATAAATAAATGAAATAATTGTGAAAAAATAACTTGAATAAAAATCTATAAAAAAGTGAAAATTATTTAAATAAAAGAAATCAATAAATAATTTAACTAAATTAATAAAATGTGACTTTTAAATTAAATTTTTTTTTTCAATTTTTATATTGCACATTGTTATTTGCACCGATTTAAATCATAATTTAAAAAAAAAAAAACTGACAATAATTGTTAATAACATAAACTGATGACAATAATTTTTTATGAAAAATAAAAAAAAAAAACTAATTAAATAAAAATTAAACCATTTTTATACAACAAACATATACATTATATATATTATATATATATGTAAAAAATACATCTATAGTATATGCAAAAAAAAAAAAATATATATATATATATCTACATACTATATATTTGAAAACTTGGGAAAAATTTATATACAATAAAATAATAAATATAATTTTTTTTATTAACAATAACATAATTTATAATCCAATAACAAAAAATTAAATATTAAGAAAAAAAAACCCCAAAAGAAATACCTTTAAAATAAAGTCTATTCAATTCAACAAGATTTTCATACAAAAAAATAATCAAATAAAACAACATTATCATCTAATTTGAAAAAAAAACATACAATTTCTATTTTGACTAAAAAATTCTATAGAATTTGTAAAAAAAAAGAAAAAAAATATGAGACATCGATAACTAACAAATTTATAAACTTACATAAAGCAACATATATTCCACACACACAAAGATAAAAAGGAATCATTTGTTCGTTTTCCTTTCAATTTTGTTGTTTTTTTTTTAACAAACAAACAACCAACCATTATTCTCACTCAACATCATTAAAAAAGAAAAATCCTTAATACGAGTAACGAATACAACCGACATACAAACAAACCCTGGCAAATTGTTGGTTACATATATTCTTACATATATACGCACACACACAACTAAATAAATACAAAAGTATAAATGTTATTAGTGTTTGTATAATGCCGCCTTGCCGACAAACATAAATATATTATTAAGTCCTAAATGACAATGGAAAAATCATCAATACGACGAAAAATTTAAACACAACAGCTCAACAGAAGAATTAAAGGAAAACAGAAAAATCTTATTTAAGAGAATTACGATCGAACGAACACATCAGCATCAGACAACCGCCAAATTTTATACAGCGCACAAATAAATGTATGTACATTTTAAATTTTAAATCAATCAGATTGAAAAAATGTTGACGAGGACTTAAATTTAATTATCTTAGGTTTAGAATATTTTCATGAACAAATTTTAAATAGTTGGTTGTCACTCGAATAAAAATAATTCGATTAATCGAATCAACAGAAAGAAAATTCGAACGAACAATTTAAAAAAAAATGATTTTAGAATAATGAATAATTCAAATATATGTTGATGATTAATCGAATAAAACGAATAATTAAAAAAAAAAAATACTTCTCTAAATAAAACTTTTTCGAAGATTTACTAATTTTGCAAAAACTTTTATGAAAAATGGTAACCCGTCGAAAAAAGTTCCGATATAATCATATCTGATTATAGAGCAGAAATAACGTCTTTGTTATACAAAATAATTAAAAATAATAACTATGCGGTCGATATTATGCATCATTACCATATTTTGTTTATGAAGGATAAATCTCCCTATTAAGTACTTCAGCAATTTAATTTCAGATTGTTCAAAAGAACTATTTTGTTAACCACAAAACAGGATCAGTGGTAGAAAGTTTCTACCTATAGGGGCACTAAGCAACTATTTCATGTTTAAAATTTAAAAATTGGAATCCATTACGCATGTTATAATGGTTTTTGGTTTTCCTACGCTCTCTTCTAAAAACCTGAACTGGTTTTAAGAGAGTTTCGCAAAAAATGTGTTAACAATGGTACTCTTAATAAATTAATTTTCTTGATTTAAACTAAGCAATTGTTATTACATTTTAAAGTTAATTTGTGTTGTTTAATGAATTCTCAGCATAAAGGCCCAGCTATATTTAGCGAAGTTGAATTAAGAGAACGAGCGATTGTATGAAAATACATTGAAGCACCCATATTTAGGTTAAGTCAACTTTCGTAAATTTCCATCTCCATTAATTTGGTTAATTTGTAATCGAAACTCACCATACCCAACTTAAGCAAATTTAAAAACTTTTCAAACAAACAAACGAAATTCAAAAATAAGCAATATAAATTATAAAACAATTAATGCAAATACAAATACATAAAATGAATTCGCCAATCTGGTGAATATTTTCAAATTCAGATAAGCTAAATATGAGGTTGTTCTAAAATTTGAAGAAAAATTAATCAAACTTTTGAATCAAATTTACAAAAGGCAAGTCAATTGTGGGAAAAGCATTAGTTTTCTATAATTAACACAAAATCGTGTTTATATAATGATACCTTATATTTAATGGCGTCTATGAACCAATTTCAGTTGGCATATAAAATTTGACTTTGGTTCTTCTAAAGTCTATATGTTCGTAGGTTTAAAACCTAATAATTATAACGTTGTTTTTTAAGCTTTAACCACAATTGACTTATCTTTTGTAAATTTGAATTCATTTTTCTTTAAATTTCAGAACGACCATATTTAATTTATATGAATTTGAAAATTTTCTCCAGATTTGCGAAATAGTTTCATGTTTTTTGGTTTTCCTTAATAATTATATGTTTTTTATTTGTGATTTTTAAATTTCTTTTGTTTCTTTGAAATGTTTTAAACTTCATTAAGATATATATGTATATCGCAGCTTGAAATTGAAAATTAAATAATAAAATATAAAATACGCCGTGGTATACAATACGCAACAGGTAGTAAAAAATGCAAACTATGCGCATATTTTTTTTTGCTTTTTAAAGATAGTATTTTAGAATTATCATTTGAAAAATGTCGAATTACGTCATACACCCAGAGGAAACCAGAAATAAATTTCATGAATTTTCCTCCATTTTAACAATTTTATCAATATTTATGAAACATTTCATAAACAACACGATTAAAAATGACCATATCTCTATGAATTTTTTTTTACACAAGAATAATGAAATCGTTACTAGTACTAAATGTATTTAATATATATAGTGAAATATTTCACAAATGTAATGAAATTGAATTTGTTTTTTATGAAATGTTTCATACATATGATGAAACGTTACATTGGACGAAAATCCATAAACATTTCATAAACATGACGAAGCTTTTCCTCTGAGTGTACTTATGTATATTCATGTGCGTAATTGGGAATTATTTTGTTTTGTTATTTAATTTACATTAATTAGTCAGTAGCTCCAACACAATTTTTCCGAATCAAAGCATTTCCAAGAAATTGGCATCGATTTGTTGTTGCATATTTTGTTTAAACGCATATTTTTGCTATAAATGCATATTTTAATGATAAATTATTATTATTATTTTGGTATTTTTTGTTGCATATTTTCAATTTCAGTGCATATTTTGTAAAAAATAAAATTATGACTTAATTAAAAATAAACAAAAGAAAGCATTTGTAACCCTTACCATAGAATCTGGATTTCATTTTTAAGTCAACGCACTGGAGTAATACATCTATTTTTAAAAATCCACAAATTTTAAGAGCATATTTTTTGATTTTAAGTGCATATTTTTTAATTTTTAGTGAATTTTTTTTTTTGGTTTATAGTGCATATTTTGATTTAAGGGCATATTTTAGGCGCATATTTTAGGTTTTTTACCTCCAATTTTCACTTTTTTAGTGCATGAAAGTAGCTGCCCTGTGAATTAATAAGATATTTATTTATTTGCATTATGCTATATTCTGAAAGTTTTATATGTATTTAAAACAAACACAAAAAAAATTTAAAAATTTATTTTTAAAAATTTTCTACTAAGTTTTTAGTTTTGTTTTCAATCTACTAACATCCAACAAAAAAGTTTGTTGATTTCAACAAGTCGATTTTAATTTGCTGAACTAAGTGTCAGCAAAACATTTTGCTAAATTTACTAATTTTTTTACTAAAAATCAGCTCACTTATTTTAAGCAAAACACATTTGCAGATATTAGAAACTTTTCTGCAAATATGCTCCCAGCAACAATTTTGCTGACTCAACTAACTTTTTTGTTAACTTTACTTGCATTTTTACTTATTTTTTTAAGTGTACCTATTCAAACAAAAAAGTTAAATATTCAACATTTTTAATGCAGCAGTTAGCAATTTAAACAAACTTTAAAAAAATAATATAATAACTTAATCGCAACAGTTAACGTCACCGTTTATCTTAGACTTTAGTTAATCAAAGTCACTCTAGACCGCTCTTAAAAAATGTTGCATTAGGTACAAAAAATTGTCCGTAACTCTTTCAATTACCAAATAATGTCCAAATGCAGTTTTCGGACCGAAATCTTTAACTTTAAGACTTAATAGATTTTATAATTTTTCTACACACAGAGAAAAATTTAGACATTTGCCAACTAAAACTCAGTTACTACGACTGAAATCGGTCTGTACAACTGAATATTGGTTTTCACAACAAAATTCAGTTAACACACTCTCAAATTATTTATAAATTGCATTTGAATATTGTTGTACTAAACGAATTTATTGGTTGTCGCAACAAAAATACACTTCAATTCAGTTTATACTTTCATTTTTGTGTGTAGTTTTAGTTTGATTCACACGCTATCCACTAGGCGTGCCGAACGGGACTGATTTTCATAAATCCCGGAATTCATGATTTTGAAAACTGCGATCCCCGGAATTTTCGGAATTTCGGGACTAATATGAAATATGAAAAGCAAACAAAAACTATTAACTCATTATTGACCAAGTGTTCCGTTTTCAACGAAAAAACTGTTTTTTTTAAAAATCTTAAAAAATATGTTAATTATGAATTATATCCCTATGATGTTGCCAAATCCTTTTATGGAACTCTTACAGAGTACAAAGTAAAAATAAATTATAGAAAAATAAAAGTTTTACAAGAGTAGTGGCACATAATTGCCCATATATTTTTAACGGCTTAAGCTACGAAAGTCATTGATATCTCATTTTAAAGCTACTTAAATTGTGGTTTAACTGCTATAGAAAAGTTATTCACTTTTTGACGACAAACTGTTTTTTTTTTTCAAAATCCGTGTTTAAAACCGCTGTATTTCAAAAACCCGGTTTACCAAAATTTTTAAAAAATATATAGCGCGACAAAAACGTGTATTCCACTTAAATTTTTGTTAATGTTGACATTATTTTTTAAGAATTAACAAATAACAGTATTTTAAAATACAGCGGTTTGAACCGCGGATTTTGAAATAATGCATTTTATATTCAAACAATTATTTTTTCTTTATTAAAACCGCGATAACAGTAGCATTATAATTATAATAAAGTATTAATGAATCACATAGCTTTCACCGCTAAAAAGATATGAAAATTTTTGAATATTTTTCATATTCTGAAACGTGTTATTTCAAGATCCGCTGGAACTAGCTATTTTAAACTTAATTTTATATATATATGACTTAAATAATTATTCTTTTTGAAAAAGTATTTTTATTTACAACACAGTATAGACATTTATAATTCACTTCTTCACATTATTTCACTTTTTCTAAAGAGCCAACGGGCCGCGATCTTCTATTTGGAGTATTTCATGCTTGATACCTCTAATCATACATTTGCTGCATTTGACTTCCCAACCATTTTCATACACTTTTTGGCATAAAAGACCACAAAGAAGTCTTCTTTTGGGACGTTTGGAGGATTTGCGTATTTCGGTGCAAAATGTATGTTTCTTTCATTAAGCCATTCCAACGTTATTTTGGCATAATTACAGCTTGCTAAATCTGGCCAAAATAATATGTCGTCTTTAGAGTGTCCGTATCTTTGATAAATTTTTCCAGTTTTACTAAACATTTATTAATGTAAACATCCGCGTTTACAGCCATAGCTTTTGAATCCTGGATGTAAAGATGTGATATACCTTTGGTAAATTGCTTTCTTGGAGAATTACCGCGAAATATTTCACTCGAGTTAAAGTTAAAATATAGTAAAGTTAATTTTAATATTTTATTATTAACTATTTTAATACACAAATACAAATTTTGATTTTTAATAAAGAAGACGTGTTGAATCGCGTGAAAGCATGAGCATTTAATAATCATGGTGGTTGTGTTATTATTTAGTGACATTAAAATGTTAAAGTACTAAGTACTGGGTACCGATGACAGTAATTGGGTTTTGTAACCCGGTAGTTAGCAATGGCTGCCAGCGATAAAAAAAAATCAAAACTTTACAAATGTGTTTTGACAATATCGACATATATACACATCAGTGTCTTGAGATGAAAAAAAATAATTTTTTGGACAATTTTTTTGGTTTCTGACAAATTTTGAAGAAAATTATTTGTTAAGAGTAAAATCCATTCGGTTTAATATAATTTTAAAAGTCTTAGAACCGTTTGAATTAGATAATATATGTACTACCAATTTAAGTCGTGTATGCCGACTATCTTTGTTTTTGGAAATGTCTATATCCTTACTTCGTCCATTGGTACTGTCTTCATCTGGTAGTGTTACTCGTTCATTTCGAGTAAAATTTTGCGAATTGTTTCTTGGAAACGATAAATTTGCTGGCCAACTTACGATTTGATGCCCCAATTTGATTAACCGCCGATTTTTTCAATTTATCCCGGTTGATGCCATTCCATTTTCAAATCGTTTGAATATGGAATATATTGTGCTACGTGTTACTTGTTCCTTCGTTTTTAGGATACCGTCCAAGCACATTTTTTTTGAAACTGTTTTGCTTAACCAATTTCAGTATGAATTTTTTTACTTTTAAATATTTAAAATAATTCTTAAAATATAAGATTTTATTTTAATGCTTTTTGAGAAAAAAAAAATGCCTACTTAGCAGTAATTTATGTTCGCATTTTTATCCATTTACTTAGTTGGCATAAGTTGGTTGAAATCGGAAAGGGTGGAGGAAATCGAGTGGTTGATTTTATATGTTTTCACTCATAAAGGACACGTATTTTTTTAGCTGCCCAATCTTATGTTTAGGGGTTAAAAAGTGGGGTCAAAAATTACCCAGTTTTTCGTTTTTTTTATGGCTTATTTCGAATTGTTTTGGAGAAAATTTAAGAGAAATGGGTTACCAAATGAAAGAGCTTTTGAAGACACATTAACTGTTATACGAAACATGTCCGATAACTTTCAAGTATATTTGCTATTAAAGTTTTGTTTTAAGTGATACTAAAACTGGCGTTTTGTTAAATTGGATTAAGCCAAAAAATATGTATTATATTAATGCCTAACTTTTTCCTACATTCGTAATTGTTCGGCTTTTATGCAACATTTATTTTAAATAAATGTCATCCCTAACATCCATATGTAGGCAATATTGTTATCAACATTTTTGTTTCTCGTGTACATCAAAACTGCGCTCAAAAAAATATCAGAGTTTCATTTGTGTCAGACATGTTTCCATACAAAAATATATTACCTTTGGCCCCATCATTTACCCCTTAAAAGTGAGATTGAGCCGCTTAAACAAAATACGTGTTCATTATTTTTTTTCTTTATCCCATATCCAAATTTCATTATGATCGGAGAGAACTAATCTGGAGACTCCCATTGTAAGGTAGAAAAAAGAGCAGGTCTTTGTTCTGTTATTTTATTTTTTGATCGATTTAGTTTAAAAAAATTTACTCATTTTTATTTTATTTACTGATTTTTATCTCCTGATTCCAAATGTGGTCTGCAAATTTTTCTATACCTTTACAATTTTGAAATATTGCTGAAAAGAATATTTTAGCTGTTTTAAAAATTTTGACATATTCGTGTTTTGCAAAGCAAAATCATTAAAAACCACGTGTTATGTGACATAAACAAGACCATAGAAATGAACTTGACACCGCTTTCGCTATTAATTGGGTAATAAATACATTTGCTCACTAATTCTGACCGTTGACTATTAATGGGATATATGTCCCATGGATTTTTCCATATAAGGTGTTGCAAACATCTATTTTTGACGACACTTTTCTTTAGAAATGTTTTGTCGATAAACTCGAATCCGCAACAGTGAGTTTTGGTTGTCAACGGGCTAAATTGTTATCGAGAAAGTTTGGAAAGTCCCTTTTCAGAAGAGATGATGACATATGAAGTGTTAAAACATAAAAATAATCAGAGTTCCCATCTGCGTGTTTTGAAGATGGAGACTTGGAAAATTACAGAAATATATCTATCAACACATTAATCAAAGTGTTCAAATAATAAATTGAATGTAAATAAAAAACACTATAGATTGTAAGTCTGTTCGATTACTTTTCCAGTAAAGTTCAGTAAACATTACTCAGTTCAAAATTACAGAGAGTAAGACAAATTAACAAAAAAAAGTAAATGAACGGAAAATTTGTAAGAATTCGTAAAAAAGATAAAACAGCTGATTTTAAATACCAAATATTAAAAAAAAAATCAACTGTTCATTATGGAAAATTTAATTGAAATTGTCGACCGGAAACAATTTAGAATGTTTTTTAACTTGTTCCATAGTTAATTCTTTAATATTTTCCACTTTAAATCCATAAACAATTATAATCTAATTTAATATTTGGTTTTGATTACTAAAAATACAAGCATAGTTTTTCAATCATATGTTTTTTTTTCTTACAAATTTTCACTGGCAAAAATGTAGTCAGTAAAAATTTGTAAGTTCTTTGGCATCAAACTGTCACTTTACTCTCTCTCTCTCTCTTTTAACTATTTTTTACTGAGTATTTGTGTAAACGAACACCATCCAGTAAAAACTTGTACAGATTTGTAAAAATTTTGGGTTATCGTACAAACTTTATGTGTAAGGACAGTATCCCAATAAAGAAATATGGAGTAAAAACTTATTGCATCGAACTTTTCATGTTCATTACACAATTAAAGGTCGAAAAACACAATTTTTTTCAATGGAAATTATAAAAAACTTGCGAATAAAGTTTTTTCGTTATTTTTGGCAACACTGAGTACAATACAACAGCTGCTGATGTAGCATTTTATAGATAATTTTATTATTATTTTTTTCTACACTCAAAAAAAAAGTCAGTAACATTTGGGCTGGGAGGATCCTTGCAGAAAAATAGCAATATTAGCAATAAAATAAGTAAATTCAGCAAAAATGTGGCTGAGTTTTGGAAATTTTTCTGCAAGGATCTGCCCAGCTAAAATATTGCAGGTATTTTTTTTAGTGTACAATGATAAATAAGAAATAACTACGGCAAAAACTGCTAGCCTTGTTATGAAAAATCGGGTTGAAAATTTTGTTGAGTTATTCTATTTAGTTGTGAAAGCCTTTGGTTGGCAGGCAGGCAGGCATTAAGTGTACAACCAACCAACACACAAAAAAAATACGGTATCAAAAATCGATTTTTCCCCTATCTTTCGTATGAAAACGACAACAAAAACAACTTAAAGTACAATACCAACTCTATTGGATGCTTTTACCAGAGATCCAAAGAAGAAAAGCTTTGCAAACACAATTTATATGCAAAGGTACCATAAACTGTGTAAAATTAAGTCATTAGAAAGTAAAAAAAAAAAAAAAAATATACGGATTCATGTAATGTGGTATAAAGTGTAAACATTGTATTTTTAACATTTGTGGCATAAATATTTTAGGTACCAACCCTGAAAAGTTTATTCCAGAATTTTTTATATTCTTATATTTCAAACATTTTAAAAATTAATATAAATAATTATTTTGTTGGTTATCATAAAATAATGTATTTTATATATAAAGGAATATTTTTCTACTTTTTGTATGTGTACCTGTGAAAGCACATTGTGTCCTTATACACCATATACTATGTGTTTCATGAATCTCCTCAATGCCATATGTATATAATTTTGTATATTAGGGCGGGCCGATTTTTAAGGACAAAAATTTTTCAATAGCTTTTGGCATGAGAAAAAAAATGTTACGCTACGACACATCAAAAAAATTATTTCCGATGCGGCCAAATTTAAATTTTTTGACTTTTTGTCAACTTTTATTTTTAAGGTTTTTTAGTAGGTAATAAAAAAAAGTCGGCTGATGCTTTTTATTTGCCAAATAAATGCTGAAATTGAGTTTAGCTTATGAAAAATCGAAAAAAATCCAAAAGCCCCTTAAAAATTAACGCGTAAAAAAGATCGATTTTTCGACAAAAACTCGTCCAAAACTTCAAGAAAAACATTTATTTGGAAAAACTGCTATCGCCATCGTTTTTACCGTACAATTTCACCTCGGAAAGGTGATATTTAAAAAAATTATATCAGACGATTTTTTTTTATTGCCTACTAAAATAACCTTATAAATAAAAGTTGAGAAAAAATCAAAAAAAATTAAATTTGGGCTCCTCGAAAATGATTTTTTGATATGTCGTAGTGGACCTTTTTTTTCCTCATGCCAAAAGCTATCGAAAAGTCGATGGCACAATATAGATTGCTAAATCGACCCACCCTAATGTATATACACATGTCTGTATGTAAAATAAGGTAACACAACTTAAAGAATTTTTAATTTAAGAGCATTTGTTGACATAGAAGATATTTTCAATATCGGCATAGGTTAATGAAAATGTCTCAATACGAGTTTTAAAGCAAAACAAAAAAAAAAAAAACAAGGATATTGTGCCGAATTTTACTGAGTTCTGTCAAATCGCAAATTTTTCCCAAATTTTAGCAACAAAATTTCTAATGTCAACAAAATCATTTGATGAAAATCAGCGAGCTAATTTTTAATAACAAAATTAATAGACTCAACAAAAGTTTTGCCAACACTTAGTTTATTAAAAATTAAAAAATCCTTGCTAAAAGTTAATAAAATTTTCGCTAAATATTAGTAGACTGAAATAAATTCTAAAATTTTGGAGAAAAATTATATTTCAGTTAATTTATTTGCTGGAAAACTTAAAAAAAAAAAATGTTTGATTCTTTAAAAAATAATTTACAATACGTTACAAAATATAAAAATGTTCATACTTCCCCATTGCCGACATGAATTACTTTAATATCAAAAAATATATAGAAATAATTATATATAACATAAACAAAATTATCTTTCAACTACTTACAGCAATGGTGGTCTAAATATACAACCCTTTTTTGCAATAACAAAAAGAAACATAAAAAATACGTAAGATGTGTCCTTGTCTTTCGTTCTTGTCTTTCGCTTTAGTCTGTCTATCTAAAAGTATATTTGTTTGCAATTTGATCACACACATTAATAATCACTATAAAGATTTAGTTTACATATACACATTTACCCATGTATTCATGTTTCATATTTAGCTAAACCACAAATTTGCGCCTTAAAACTGTATTCATAATAACCTAACATTTCTTTGAAGATACATACTTCCTTCTTTTTCCGATTTCTGTTTGGGCGGAAAAATCACATCCCCCCATTGAAGGTTTTCGAGTTATCGGCATTTTAATGTTTATTTATGCGGTTTTAAAAAAAATAGGAGAAATAGTTTTCGAAACATAGGAGCCGTTCCAAATAAATGCTATTTTTCTGTGCGATGCTTAGTTTTCGAGAAAAACGCGATCTAAGAATCTAGGTAATTAAGTCGAAGTTTAGCACCGGCATGGGAGTTTTGGGATTGAGATCAATCCATTTTTTCCTATACCGGTGCTATATTACATTTTTTTGACTTTTTCAATTTAGGCAATTTTTTTTGCGTTTTTTAAATGTTGGCAATTTTTTGGAATTTTGGAGATTTTTTTAATTTTTGGCGATTTTTTTTTTTGTTAATTTTGGCGATTTGTGTTTTTCCAGTGCTATACCGTCAGAAATTGCCAACGTCTCGAAAGTCTAACCACTGGTAGAGGATTTATTTTATAAAAATGATGATGATTGGTTTAAAAAATTTTGTAGTCAGAATGTTCCGAGTTCGATCCCAGTTCTAGCCACTCATTTTTTGTAATTTTGTTTTTTTTTTTTATATATAAAATTTAATTTTCTTTTAAAACCAACTTTGTTTTGTTTTCCCAACAGAGTGCTAGCATATTTGAGCAACTAACGGTTACCCAGTAGTTATCATTTACTTAAGTTTTTAGCTTTCAATTATTATATGTCTCGTTAGATCAGTGGTTAGAGCTGTCGCCTGCCAATCTTGAAAACAAAATTATATACAAATTCTTTGATGTAAATATGAAATTGGAGCAAGTATTTGAAGAACAAGTTCCTACAGTTAGAAATTTTGTTTCCCCACTTCTTTTCCGACACTTTTTGAAGAGACGGGCCTTTTATTATAAATAATAACCCAAAATGTTTTTCAAGGTATAGTTGCTACCGGTGACCTTCGTAGTGTATTTTTAAAAATTTTGACCGCAGAAGAGGTTACAAGTTTGGCAAAGCTGAGCATATTATAGGAAAAACATATATAAAATATCGATAGATTAATTTTGGTCCACCACACCATTAATTAGTTTCAAGCAACTAATTTTATTTATTACTTATTTTAAATTGAAATATGTAGTGCACCATGAAAATTACTCTATGGACATTTTATAAATATATTTTCAAAAATATGCCCAGGATTACCAAACTTGAGCCCAATTTTATACAAAAATCTAAAATTTACGAGTATCTAACTTATTGTTTAAGCACTATTACGTAAAATTGTACACTTTCGGGACACCATAATGTGCATTAAAACTTCAAAAAGATTTATGCCGTAACTATTTTGAAAACCGCAAAGAAGTAATACATATATATGTTCCTCAATATTTTTTTTTTAACTACGATCGTGTATCGCATTCATATGAAATTGTGTATATTTTCACACAATCATATACAAAAATCTAACATTTAGTGCAATTTTGCAAAACTAAAACTTGGATATAATTGTGTTTACATGTATCAGTTTACATATCTGGTTTTTATACAATTAGATCTATTTGTATCAGTTTAGATATACATTTATCTAATTGCATCAGATTAGATCTAAACCCATACAAATAAATAAAATTATATGGCCCATATTTCAGATGGAATTTAATATGATAACATATAGCTTCACATAGAAATTGATATGACTATATAAAGCTCTATATCATTTTTTTTTAATCGGAAATTGAAAAAATTAATATTAAAATTAATATACACATTTTTACCAACATGTCTTTAAAGACACACCAAAGTTAACTAACGGATACAAACAGTTCTTTAAATCATAAATAATAATAATTTTTCTGCATGAATTTTTAGATTGTACTGTCCTATTTGAAAAAAACACATATTCACAAAAAAAAGGAAAACGATTTTGAATATTTTTTGAATTTTAGAAAAACCGTTCAAAAAAGGTGACTTTTTAAAAAATCTTAATAAAAACAAGGAAATAAATATTTTTTAAATAATTTTCTTTAATAGAAAAAAGGTAAAATTTTCCGAATCAGTTTTTATTGTTGGTTTCTATTTGGATTTTTTTTCAATAGTTTAAAGTTAACGTGTCTTTAAAGACACCTTGGTAAAAAATGGGTTAATTTGAAAATATATCGCTCATTTACTACAAGAATGTCACAACTCAAAAAACATGATTTTTGAGTTAATGACGCAGAGTTATTCGTTATATCACGAATCATATTGTGTAAAAAAGTCGTATTGATATCTTGTACACTCACCTCTTGAGAGAAATTATGTCGTTATTTTTATCTTCAAGGTGAGTGTAAATTGAAAACTTTAACTCGTTTTCTACAAAATCAAAATTTTTGAGTTATGACGTTATTGCAGTAAATGAGCTTTATATGTAACTTTTAAAAAATATAAAATATTATTTTTTTTTTTTTGATTTTTTTTTAGCAAGCTCATTTTTTAATGCTTGCAATTATTCTAAATCTTTGTAAATATTTTGTTAAAATTGTCTGTTTTTCAATTAATATAAGCTTATGTTACTATTTCAATGAATTTTCTCTCTAAAATGTTGAATTATACTTAAACATACATAATAAATCTTAGTACAACACGTGTCTGCATTTTAAAGAATTTATAATGAGAAAAGTGGGGTTGGGTGATGGATATTCTTTTTATTTTGTATACACCACTTAACTATTTCGTTCAACAAATACAATCAAGTCAACGCATCATTTAGACTGGTTTAAATTGAAGAAAAGTATTAAATTTATGAACTCCACAAGGCAGTCCCTATTCTAATCATGATAACTAGGGCAACCAGAAATAAGCTACACTCTAAAAAATAAGTTAGTAGAAAATTAGTAAAACGTCTTGTAAATCAGGTGTACTATTTTTTAGCAAATTTTTTGCTAAAATTGTGTTTTCAGGTAAATTTTTCGTATACTAATTCAGCACTTAACTGTTTTATTCTAATGCATTACTAATATTATACTAATGTTTTACTAATTAATTTTGCTAAAAAAATTGTGCTGATAAGCACATTAATAGTGTGGACGACAACCTGATTGAAAGATATGCGCAGAATGAAGCAGATGTCGCGGCATGTCAAGATGTAGTAGAGAAGAGGAAAGTGATACTCAAAAGTACAACTCTAATAAGACATATAAAAAAATCAACAAAATATTTTGCTGAAAATCAGCGAGCTAACAGTAGATTAAAAATACAAAAGCCTTGCTAAAAATTAATAAATTTTTTGCTGAATTTTAGTAGACTGAAAGAAACGCAAAAAATTTGTAGAAAAATTGTAATTTAATTAATTTATTTGCTGAAAATCATAAAACATATTTTTGTGATTCTTTTAAAAATAACTTACAATAATTAAGAAATATAAAAATTTTCATTTTCTCACTTTGACTACATGAATTAATTTAATATCTGAAAATATATAGAAATAAATATATATAAGATAACAAAAATTTTCTTTCAACTACTTACATCAATGGTTGTCTAAATGATGCTATCTTTTAAAGGACGCAACTGCCGAAGATAATTATAGAAACGAAACGAAAAAATAAACAAAAACAAACGAAACGAAAAAAACAACCCTTTTTTTGCAATACGAAAAAGGAACCATAAAAATCTACCTAAGATGTGTGTCTTTGTCTTTCGCTTTACTCTGTATACATGTCTGTATATGTTTGTTTGTTTGCAATTTGACCACACTAGATTATTAATCTATAAACATTTAGTTTAGAAATACATATTAAATTTAAATATTTTATTTTGTCTTTTATTTAATTAATAGACAATTATTTTCACAAGCCGGTGACAACGCAAAATTTAAGTTGTTTTAATCCTCAATTTTGTTTTATGTATGAAAAATAGATACAAAAGTCTTCCATGGTTGATTTTTTTATATGTCTTATTAGAGTTGTACTTTTTAGTATCATTTTCCTCTTCTCTACTACATCTTGACATGCCGCGACATCTGCTTCATTCTGCGTATATCGTCCACACTATTAATGTGCTTAACAGCACAATTTTTTTTAGCAAAATTAATTAGTAAAACATTAGTATATTAGTAAAGCATTAGTATAAAACAGTTAAGTGCTGAATAAGTATAACAAAAATTTTAGCTGAAAACACGATTTTAGCAAAAAATTTTGCTACAAAATGGTATACGTGATTTACAAGACGTTTAACTAACTTTTCTACTAACTTATTTTTTTGAGTGTACATAAAACAAAATTGAGGATTAAAACAACTTAAATTTTGCGTCACCGGCTTGTGAAAATAATTGTCTATTAATTAAATAAAAGACAAAATAAAATATTTAAATTTAATATATATTTTTAAACTAAATGTTTATAGATTAATAATCTAGTGTGGTCAAATTGCAAACAAACATATACAGAGTAAAGCGAAAGACAAAGACACACATCTTAGGTAGATTTTTATGGTTCCTTTTTCTTTTTGCAAAAAAAAGGGTTGTTTTTTCGTTTCGTTTGTTTTTGTTTATTTTTTCGTTTCGTTTCTATAATTATCTTCAGCAGTTGCGTCCTTTAAAAGATAGCATCATTTAGATAACCATTGATGTAAGTAGTTGAAAGAAAATTTTTGTTATGTTATATATATATATTTATTTCTATATATTTTCAGATATTAAATTATTTCATGTCGTCAATGTGGGAAAATGAAAATTTTATGTTTCGTAATTATTGTAAATTATTTTTAAAAGATTATGATTTTCAGCAAATAAATTAACTAAATTACAATTTTTCTACAAATTTTTTGCGTTTTTTTTTTCAGTCTACTAAAATTTAGCAAAAAATTTATTAATTTTTAGCAAGGCTTTTTTATTTCTAATCTACTAAGTGTTAGCAAAACTTTTGCTAAATCTACTAATTTTGTTGCTAAAAATCAGCTCGCTGATTTTCAGCAAAAGATTTTGCTGACATTAGCAATTTTTTTGCAAGCACCATCCTGACTAAAATTTTGCTGACTCAGCAAAATTTTTTGCTGACTTTACAAACTTTTTTTTTGAGTGTAGAGCTTGTTTTTATTGGAAAGGATAGAACTATTTTTGGCTACATAAGTGTTCTGATAATGAATGTTTTAAGCTATATTTGTTAGAGCTTTTTTAGCTTATTTTTTGATATTTGCATATTTTAGCTTATTTTGTTTATATTAGCTACTTTTTAATTTTTTTCTTTAAAAATTAAGCTTATATTATATTATCTTTTCTTTTAAAATAGATATTTTTTTGCTATTTTTTTAGCAATCGGTAATTTCAAGATTTTTTTAAATTGAAAGTTGAAAGTTAAAAATTTAAAATTACATGTTTTTGTTTTATCAAAAAATATTTTGATAAACCAATTTGAACTTTGTAGCTTCCCGATTAAAAAAAATTTATATATAACTTATATTCTTTAACATAAAAATATATGAATATATATCCTAAAACATATGACCACATATAAACATATGGCCACATATAAAATTATAAATAATTACTATAAATTATATCACGCTATACATAAACTTTTTTCGTCGGGTGATTAAAAACTTTAGAGAAATATTTATAAAATTAATTAATTTATTTCAAGAAAATTAAATTAAATTGGTTCAACAAACAAACAATATATATAATTATGTACATAAATGGTAACAAACTACTGTACACTAATTGTTGGTTAATAAAATCAGTATTTTTGGGCGTGTATTTGAAATGCTGTTTACGGGGGTTAGAGTTTGTTATCTATAGTGGCGAGCTCTTCTGCGTACATGCAAGTACTTTTTGTACCTACTGATTCAGGCCGAAAAATATTTAACACCAAAGGTATAAGGTACGCTGAATCCAAATCTGGTCTCAGAATCACACTCAGACATCAGGCGTTCGATCTATATTAACAGGAAAGAATCGATTTTGATAAAAATGCTCCGATTTTTCACCCTCCGGAAAATATATTTATCATAATACTTGTAACGGCACCTGAAAACGCTACTCTTACCCCTTTTTTAAAATTTTTGAATATATAACTTATTTCCTTACGAAAATATCGTCTATTGAAATTCAGGTTGTTACGAAATAAAATAAGTAAAATAACAGACGTAGCAAAATCTTTGCAAATTTCGAATCAAATACAGAACCGAGTAGTTTTGACATATGTACTTAAATAGTTTTCATCATGCAATATTTAGGTTTAAACGACTTCTGTGATATATTGTTGAGGCACAGCTGAAGTATATAAGTTAGTAGAGTGTTACCAGTTAAGATAGAATTTTATCTATATTTGTGGTAAAAAGTATACAATATTTGCTTCTATGTACTTTGGTATGTAGATCAAATGTATGGAAAAGATTTTGTATTGAAACTTATTTGGTTCGTTTTTATTCATGGATGGTAACCGATTCGATACGGGTGCCTATAAGGATAAGACTATTTTCTTTTATTTCGGTAACAATATTTTAGGGGTTACGATATTTCAGTTCTTTCGGTAACGCGTTTATAGCGTTAATGGTATTTTAGCGATAACGGTTTTTCGGTAAGGTCATTATAGGGATAACGGGTTTTTAACTATTTCTGTAACGGTATTTTAAGGGTGACGTTATTTTAGTTATTCAGGTAATGTTAATGCACAGCGAAACTTTTAGCTCCATTATGCCAGAGTTCCAATGACTGGCTAGGTTATGATCAAACTTTGGAAAAATATTTCTATATACAGCAATTTTTTTTTTTCAGATCTTGTTAGATTATTTCGGTAACGGTATTTTAAGGATATCGCAATTTCAATTATTTCGGCAACGGTATTTTAGCGATAACGGTATTTTAGTTATTTAGGTAATGCTATTTTAAGAATATTGATATTAACGGTAACGGTAACGACGGTCAGTTGAAAGGATTTTGAATCGATAACGGTATTTTAGCGGTATTGCTTGCCATCCCTGTTTTTATTTTAAGTGTATATATTACGATGTCCCTTAAAAATAGATTTCTTATTACACCCTTCAGTTTTATTGCAAATGCTTCCAAGTGGAAGCAATCGCCGAAGTCTGCCGAAAATAGCCCATTTTTGAAAAAGTCCGTTATTATTTAAAATTGCAAAAATTCAAGGTTTCGAAAAATTTATTTTTTATATCCTTTATTTATTTAATATACTCAAAATTATTCAGATGTGCAATTCTGACGTCATCGGATATCAGTAACCCACTTTAGCCTGGATTCCAAAATGACCCACAAATTTTATAAAAATGAAAAACGTCTGTTTTTTAAAATATATGTTAAAGATTTTTTAAAATGCCTAATTTGGAGATCTCGATTGCTATTTTCATACTATAATAGTTGTTATTAAAAAAAAAAATAAATTGGAAAAATTACAATTGGAGTTTGTGTTTGCAGCGTTTCCTTTCTATGACATTTTATAAAAATTGCTTATTTTTCCAAAATTGAACAAAATTTTAATGTTTTTATTAAAGTTTGCATAATTTTTAGAAAAATATCACTTTAATTTGATTAAACAATAATTATCTTTACTTTTATCTAAAAAATCTTTAACCCTTAGTGGCCTGAAGACAAACAAGGCCCATGAAACTTTATTGTTAAGCCTTTAAATTGATTAAAAAAATTTCCACTTAATAAAAATAATTATTTTATGGAACTTGATCCATATAGGGCTAATTTTTACACTTTTGATTAAAAAATACAAACTAGGAAATTTACAGAATAGCTCCTTTTATAAAAAAAACACTTTAAATATATTAGACTATTATTATCTTTACTTTTATTAAAAATATCTTTAACGTTTAGGGGGGACAAAAAGACCCACGAAGTTAATTTAAATTATGGCCACAGGAAAATAATAAAAAGCCTTTAAATGGATCCAGTTACATAAAATAATTATTTTTATTAAGTGGAGATTTTTTTTTTAATCACTAAAGACTTTATATAATTAAAATTAAGTTTCATGGGTTGTTTTTATCCCCAGGCCAGTAAGGGTTAAAGATTATATAGATAAAATAAAGATAATTATTGTCGAATCAAATTGAAGTGTTATTTATCCGAAAATTATGCAACTTTTAATAAAAACATTAAAATGTTGTTCAATTCTTAATAGAGATTTCACGAATAGAGTATTCGGCACTTTACCGAATACCGAATATTCGGTATTCGGTTCAAACCGAATAGGTCTTTCATACATTTTCATACAAATTTCAATTGAAAGTACACTGTACTTTAGATATAGACAAAATTAAATAGAATAATAAAACTTTTATAGATTAAAATATCATCTCAAACCAATACAAACAGCCGTGTTTGGCGTTTTAAAGAAAAATATAATGTAAAAAACTTGATTTTCTCAAAGTTTTAGATAAAAATACAGGTTTTTAAGCTTATTATTTTAAACCGAATAATTCTGCCGAATAGTGCTTCTATTCGGTATCGGCGGATACCGATACTATCGGCCGATAGTAAAAACATGCCGAGTATACCGAATATCGAAAAGTAACTGAATATTCGTGACATCTATATTTTTTAACAAAATAAGCAAATTTTCATAAATTATCCTGGAAAGGAGTCGATCCAAACATAAACTCGAATTATCATTTTTATAATTTATTTTGTTTCTTTAATAACAACTTTTATATTAAAAAAAAAATAGCAATCGACATCTCCAAATTAGGCATTTAAAAAAATCTTTAAAATTTATTTAAAAAAAAGACGTTTCTGCATTTTTATCAAATGAGTGGGTCATTTTGGATTCCAGGCTAAAGTAATAATTGAAATAATTTTTTTTTTTCGAAACTTCGAATTTTGTATTTTTTTTTATAATAATACACATTTTTTCCAAAATGGGTAATTTTCGTCCGAGAAAAAATCGATTTCTTTCATTTGTAACTATTTGTAATAAAACTACGGGTGTAATAAACAAAAACCGAGAAATCGCTATTTTAAGGGACATCCTAGTGTATATCTTCAATGATGTAGATTTTAATTTTTACTACACTGACCAGAACTTTTCATAAAAGTTCAACAATTATTTAAAAAGTTAATCGGTAAAGTTGTTTCAATGAAATATACAGTTAAATTACCAAAGAAATATATTTTTCAACTTTCTGTCTGTTATTCAATAAACAAAATAAGCAAAAAAAAACGGACTGTCGGTAATAGTTAAAATATTCAGTTAAAACTTTATATTTAAAACAAAAACTTATTATATTATATTCAGTACTGAAATAAACGAAAACAATCTATTGATTTTACCGATTTTGTCAATTAATTTTTTAACAGTGGTAAAAAAAACTTAAAAATACATTGTTTTAAACGAATTGTTTTTAAACTGATTTTCAATTAAATTAATGTGTATATTCCAGTAGTCTTTACGGAAAGCATATTGTGAGTGTACCATAACCTTAATCTGACTACAGTTGTCATAAAAATAACAATAACGATGTAACTCATTTTCCGTTACCTACCGTTACCAAAACAATTGAAACACCGTTACGTGGCTCCTTATTGTTAATTTTATGTTGTATGTATTTGAGTTTATTATTTCATAATTTATTGAAAATTATCTGTATGCTAAATAACTAACATATCGTTACGTATAACATAAACTCAAGTCCGTAAAGTTAGCAAAAAAGGTAGTTGAGTCAGCAAAATTTTTGCTGGGAGGATCCTTGCAGAAAAATTCCTAATATCTGCAAGTGTTTTGCTGAACTTGGTTCAATGCAAATTTGAAATCGACTTGCTGAAATCAACAAAATTTTTTGCTGGAGCTTAGTAGATTGAAAATAAAAACTTAGTATAATATATTTACTAATGAAAATGAAAAATATTTACTTTAGTTAATTTATTTTGCTGAAATTTATATCTATATTTATGTGATTATTTCAAATATATACACGCAGAAAAATAAAATGCCAAACGATTTCAAAATTGCATTTTGGTGGCTACAAACTATAAATTCGGCTAGTACAACCACATTCAAATGTGGTTTCTAATTATTTTGTGTGTTGAAACTAAAATTCAGTTGTATTAATATTAAGTTGTTCCAAACAATCTCAGTCCTAGTAACCACATTTTACTTGTCAAATGACGATATATATCTGTGTGTGTTTAAAAAATTTCATTAAAAACACATCATAATAATTCCCAATTACTTACATGCCAGCACATTCGTAAAAAAAGTTAGTGAAAAAGTCTGTTAAACGGCTTCTAATTCAGTAGAACTAATTTTTTCTGTTGCTTACGATTAAATAAGTTAGCTAACTAAAGTTCTTAGTTATCTTTTTTCACAACAAGTATAAATTTCATTCGTATTTGAGCTAATATTTCAATCTAAAACTTCGTGATTCTAAAATTTGCAAGTTAATTTAAGCCACAATTATTGTAAAAAAAATGTTTTTTCCGCTATCACAGTCACTTGTAGATGGCGTTATTTTCTCATAAGTTTTTTTTTATAACCATAAACTAGGCTATATCTCGGAAACTAAGTCAGATAGAGCAAAATGTAACAAAAATTGTTACTCCGTACCTATTTAATAACCACTTATATTCACGGTAATAAATATGGACTTGGCTCCTCTGGTCAGATCTGGAGAGTACATTTTAGCAGAAATTTTACGATGATTTAGCTACAAAATTCTGTTTATTTAACTAAATTCTTAGTTATTAAACTTAAACTGTCAACCAAAATTTAGTTCTTCTTAAATTTAGGTCACCTAAATTTAGCATACTGTGATTCTCAACTTCATTGAAAATTCTGCTGGAGCAAATTCAGGTACTATTTTTTGTTGTCGTAGCTGAATTTTCAGCTATTTCTACGGGATTTTTTATGAGTGCATGCATATGTACCCAGCAAACAATCCGGTCCGTTTATGTGCCGTTTTCGGTACAGCATATACGGATCCGAAGTCCGTTTCCGTACGGACCGGAAAACGGAATAAAAGGAACATCGAATACGGATTCCAAACAGTATAAAGCACACTAAAACGGACCGTTTTCGTACCGTCATGCTGTATATAAAACGTAGTGTACGAATTGGGTGTACGTTCAAAACGTACCGTAAACTGTCCGTCATTTATTTTAAAAACGGAGTGGACTCCGATGTCAGCAAAAAAATGGCTGAATGTTAGTTAAATATTTTAAATACACTCAAAAAAAAAAGTTTGTAAAGTCAGCAAAAAATTTTGCTGAGTCAGCAAAATTTTAGTCAGGATGGTGCTTGCAAAAAAATTGCTAATGTCAGCAAAATCTTTTGCTGAAAATCAGCGAGCTGATTTTTAGCAACAAAATTAGTAGATTCAGCAAAAGTTTTGCTAACACTTAGTAGATTAGAAATAAAAAAGCCTTGGTAAAAATTAATAAATTTTTTGCTGAATTTTAGTAGACTGAAAAAAACTCAAAAAGATTGTAAAAAAATTGTAATTTAGTTAATATATTTGCTGAAAATCATAAAACATATTTTTGTGATTCTTTTAAAAATAATTTACAATAATTACGAAATATAAAAATTTTCATTTTCCCACATTGACGACATAAATTAATTTAATATCTGAAAATATATAGAAATAAATATATATAACATAACAAAAATTTTCTTTCAACTACTTACATCAATCGTTGTAAGAAAAAGGAACCATACAAATCTACCTAAGATGCCTTTCGCTTTACTCTGTCTACATGTCTGTATATGTTTGTTTGCAATTTGACCGCACTAGATTATTAATCTAGTAACATTTATTATAGAAATACATATTAAATTTAAATATTTTCTTTTGTCTTTTATTTTATTAATAGACAATTATTTTCACAAGTGCTGAATAAGTATAACAAAAATTTTAGCAAAAAAATTTGCTAAAAAATAGTATACCTGATTTACAAGACGTTTTACTAACTTTTGTACTAACTTATTGTTCTGAGTTTAGCCGTTTAACACAATTTTCAACAAACTTTTTTTTTTGAGTGTACCACAAAATTAAAATAGCAATATCGATATGTGTATCGTTTCGCTTGCCAACCATGTTTTGTATTTTTAATTGATTTTTTTCTTTTTATTATCCCTTATCGGCATCAATTTTTTGCTGAAAATGTCAGTTATTGTTTGTGTGTGAAATACTCGTACATCGTTGCATATTCAATTTTATATATTTAATCCTTGCTTACCAAGTTTATTCCTTGCCCTCCATTCAGATTGTTTATTTGTTAAGTGCATAACATGTGCTCACTGCCACAATATCATTTGTATGCATATTTCTACACCCACAGATACATTTGTAAAGAATACATTTTTTTTTAAACCGAATTTAACCGAATGAATTCATGCAATTTTGGTTAAATATTTAAAAGAGATTTTCTAAATAGTATTTTCTAAATATAGAAACCTGCAATTAAAACTGTTACTGATTCGAAATTTTTTTTTAATTTTTTCTATTAACCCATTAAAGTCCAAATGAAATCTGCTGAGGAAAATTCAGTGAAAATGTATTTATATGATAGGCAAAGGGTCATATAGGATAAAGTGAAATCAAAATTGAGTAAAGATTAAATGTATTCTTGTAAATTGCCAAGGAGCGAATAGGGAAAAACAGTTTTGAAATTCGGTTTTGGAAGACTTGATTCATGAGGTTTATTTAGTGGCTGAACAAATTATAAATATTAAAAACATATACCATATCACTATTATCAAAAATTGTTTAAATTAAAATTTTGCGTTTGCCAAAATTTTATTTTTTTGTTCCAGTTCCACTCCTTTCATTATATTTCGTATTTTTTAAATACCATTTTTTAGTGCTATTGAAAACAAAATTTAATTAAATTTTTTAAAATTTAATTTGATCTACTTATATATCGTAAAGAGAGATGCAAAATCACGTCAAAACTTTTTGCCCACTCGCAATTTTGGACTCTTCCACGTTATTTTTGAGCTGTAAAAAAATAAAAATGTGGTTATGATAAACTGATATTTTTTAGAAAATTGTACAGTTCTTTAACCCTAGAGAGTTAATCTTGTTTTTTTGCACGTAAAAGTTAATCTAGGTCGAAAAGACCTAGATGATACGATAATTAAACTAATTTTGTACTAAATTTTGCACTAAACTTAATTTGATATCTTTTTCGTCAAAACAAAGCAACATTAACTCATTTTTAATTATTTTAATTGCTTTTTTTTAAAAACAAAAAGTCACTTCCTTGGAAAATATTTTTTTTTGTTTTTTTTTTTTAAAGAGAAGTAACACTCAGGAATTTCTTCCTATTAATTAATGGTAGGGAAAGATGAAAGGCTTCAAATATGGCAACACTGTAATTGCGCGAGATGACAAGTCTTAGAACAGTTGTTGCTCGCTAACGGATGGAGAGTTGGCGAACTCATATATGGGCAGGGGCCCCACTGTTCAGGGGAGGGCGGTGAAGCTTATCAATGGCAGTACACTGCGTTCTGAGTAACTAAAGAATTAAAAATACCATGGTGAACGCCCTCGCTTAAAATGGATGGGTATAGCTCACCGCCCAATAACATATCGATTGGACTACTTGCATAAAATTTAGGATCCGCAAACCTCAAATTTGGCAACACCATGTTACTAGGGGGATTAAAATTTTATGTTGGAGTGTCTACAATAACCTTGGAGACCACTAAAGCATCAATTTTAATAGATATATCTGGATTTACTATTGAGAACACTGAAAAGGTTGTCATCTTCTCAATTCTACTGACAACTTCACAGCCTAGACCTGTAACATCAGCCGACACAGGCACAGCTAGCATTTTTTCAACAACACCAGAACAAAGCGTCAACAAACATTCAAATTATTTATAAATATAAAAATTATAAATTCGAGTATTTTTAATTAAAAACACTATAAATCATTATAAAGAATTAAACAAAGAATTAGTGCAACAACTTCAATCCATGAAAATACAATTAAATGATTATAAAACTGAAATTATTAATTTAAAAGCACAACTAAGTCAACAGTATGAAGATAATATAATTTTAAAAAAGAAATGCTTTAATAAGGTTATAAAACAATGCAAAGAATTAATTGAAATATTGGAGCCGGAATCTGAAAATTTTAAAAATTTCGATGAATATGGCGAAACCACACGATTAGACCAACAGTCAACACCTCCAGCAAATAATAGAAGCAGTAGTCGCAGTGCTGAGCTATCAGAGGAAATACGCAGATCAAGTAGCATAATTAACTCGAGACAATCAATAATGCTTGCGTAAAATCAATTTTACTTTACGGATCTGAAACTTGGTTCAACACTAATAATATAATAGCAAAGCTTCAAACCTTCGTAAACCGCTGTCTACGATTCATTCTAAAGATTTGGTGGCCACGTACTATTTCCAACGAAAGGTTATGGCTAATTACTGGACAACAACCCTTACATAAAGATATAATCAATAGAAAATATAGCTGGCTCGGCCACACTTTAAGAAAGAACGAAGACGATATTGCGCAATCAGCTCTACAATATAACTCACAAGGTCGTCGATCCAGAGCCAGACCAAGGACAACATTGCGCAGAACAATAGAATATGAGACCAACCAAACAATTAACCAGTTAAGATATATAGCTAATGACAGAAATGAATGGAAATCCTTTGTAAATAGACTAAGTCTATAATTTGATTAATCAAATAAAAACATGTCTTAATAATAATAAATAATATTTTCCTGAAGATGCTACACAAAGGAGTAGCGAAATATTGAAAATAAAAAAACTTTTATATAAAAAACAAACCTTAACTCAAATATTTAGAAAATTTAAAAATAAATAATAATCAATAAATAGTTTATCGACTATACTTTCCAGCAACACCACCCGAACACAGATATGCTGTAATTAGTGAAGACGATGAGGATATAGATGATACAGAAACTATGGATGACGAAGAGGAAACTAATGAAACAACACTACCAACAAAAAATCGATTGAGGATGAAGAAGAAGATGATACAGAGACTGTGAACGAAGCAGGAGAATCTAATGAAACAAATACTATAGAAATTAATACAATTACAACAATAACAACAGATGACGGAGATGAATCCAGAATAAAAATTATTTATCATAGAAATGTTTTGGGTGATATTACATATACTAAAAAAACTAATACTAAAAAAAAAATCAGCTCAAAAACATCACAAAGTCGCCATGAAGATTGCACTACGGCAACATTACAATCAATGCACCTGACAGAAATAAATTCTGAATCACCTCTACAAGTTCGCGAATTTCGAGGCAATTTCTGTTACAATCCTCGTTCAATATCAATGCATGCATGCGTACTTGGTGGTGCTCCAGTAGTAGGTGTGACGGGGGAGTCTCTCGTTAAGAAAAAAAACGTCGCCTTTACGTTGTAGTTTTAGTTGAGTTTTATTGTGGCAAAATTGTGCCCTTTTTTTATAAAGATTGCATTTTTAGGTTTTATTTTACAAAAATAAATAAATTTATGAATTTAAACTTTAAAACTTTTTAACCCATTAATGCCTGACTCCTGATTCCATTGTCCAATATTGATGAAATTTCACATATTCTTTACTTAAGGTTTTGGAAGTTATTTGATATAATTTTCGTTTCGATTTCCCATACTTGGGACTTATGAATTAACCACTAATATAAAATAATTACTCTGTGGTTTTTTAATTAAATTATTTTGTTATGCTCTTTCATGTAAAACTCTTCATTTTTACTTGAAAATAATCGATATTTCAAGCAAGGGTACTGTAAAATACGTATTTTAATGGTCATGTCATGAAATCATACCTGTAGCCCAAGTGAGTGGTCCTACCCAGCTACAAATTTTTTGCACTTTAAAGAATACCTAACACTATTAGCCAACAATAAAGTTTTCCGATGTGTCGCTTCTCCAATTTTTCAGAGGCAATTTCAATTCTTTCTTTTAATTTTTCAGAATATGTAAATTTGCAGACAACTGAACAGATAATTACCAACCCCCAATTTTACACCAACATTTTCCTAAAGTATTTTAATCCTTTCTCCACCTGCCTGATGTAACTCTTACCTGGCTTTAGCTATAATTTTTTTAAGATAGCTCCTTTTTGGGTATTTAAATACCCAATAGGCAGGAATGGGTTAAGGTTGCTGCTGCTGCTGCTGTCACGATAAGAAAAAAAAAAAGACAGAACCCAACCAAACTAGTGCTGCAAGGATGTAGAGTACATCAAGTACATGTGTACTCGTGATCCTTACAGCACCACTACAGGTATGGGTTAACACAGGAATGGTTTAATAGCCGGTCTACACGAGCATGCCACTGCCTGACATAGCAGGTAATGGTAAACTTGCGTAAACAAGTATTTTAATGAAACTTCTCCATTGGGTGTAAAAAAATTTACGTAAATAAAATGACAATTCTTCAAATTTCATCAAAAGAAGAATTCCAAGGTAATTTCATTTATTTAATGTAAAAGTTTTTTAATATCATGCAGATAATTCTCTCAGTGCAATATCGAAACTTGTCTATACTGCCTCTATCCTCTTGGATACTGCATTGAGAGAATTCTCTGCATGATATAAATTGAGTTTAGCATAGAACCAACTGGAACTCGGCCATTGAAACTTTTAATTAAACTAATACAAGTTTTCATAAAATAGTATGAAAAATATCATTTCGTTAATTTATAGTTTTATTCACCCAATGAAGAAGTTTCATAAAAAAACTAGTTTCATAAAAATAAGTAATAAGCTTTTTATTATTTTAAGAAAATTTTCGTTTATTTCATATAGATAAGTTACATTAGTTTACTGAACATTTTCATTATTTTGCATCTACTAAAATTGCTTCTGTGTATAATTTATCTTCAACAGTCATACTTTTTAGGTTGATGGGTTTATCGTAACCCGCCGAAACTATTCATTTCATATTCTCGACTTTTTTTTGACAAAAATACATATTTTTACAGCAGTATTCATTAAATTGGACAAATAATGCGATTTTTTGGTATTTTGATGCAATAATGAATTTTTGCATATAACCAATTAAGTTGAGGTGGAACTCGTCAATGGAAACATTTCATTAAACTAATGCAAATTTTTATCAAAATTTATGAAATGTACAAATGTAATTTTTGTGTGCTTAATTAATGATAATTCTTATTATTAATTGTTTTAGCCAATTTTTTTTTGTTTGAAATTATTTTTTAAATGTAATTTGTTATTTTAATGCTTTTTAATTAAAATTAATTTTTTGTCCAGAGTACAGTGTTGTCCCAGTACTATTTGATTTGTACTAATTCAGAAAAACAATATTGTCGCAGTACTATGTTATTTGTATCGTGGAAAATTTCTACCCAGGTAATAGAACTTTAACGAACTTTTTGCTCTCAGACACAGAAAATGTTCTCTTAACTCCCCTGCGGGAAATGGACCAGTCACTGGTATGGTCATGTGACTAGAAATTTGTGTGTATGAACCTGTCCTAGTTTTGGTTCTGATATATGAAAGTGACCGGAACTTTTAACATGGGCTTGTCATAGGAGGTGACAATTTGCTACCTGTGGAGCACTGTGTGACGTATCGATTGACTTGACCAAGGTAACCTATCACCATACAGACTGCAATAAATATACTACGGGACAAGTTAGAAATAGATAGTGTCAAAGTATGATCATTTTAGGATTTATGTGATATGCAACAGAACCAGTGGAAAAAAAATTATCACGTGACTGGTGTAGGTGTACGTATCTTAGAACTTAAGCACAATTTTTGAAGGAAAACTAGTCACATATTAAGCGCAATGTGTTCTGTAACAGGGTTAGTTTGACTGAAATAGTTTTGAGACGTACCACTGCACTGGTCTAAGGGGTACATGTCGCCGGGCATGCGAAAAGTAATTAGCAAGTAACCTGTCAGTTTTTATTCACGTTTTATTATACACGAGTTGATAAATAGCCCGTCCGGAACCAATAACTGCACTTTTCCAAAATAGTGTGTCTTACCTCCTGTTCAAAAAAACCTTAAAAAGGCACAACAAAAATTAATTTTATAATAAGCTTATTTTGTCTATACCCAACAAAAAACTAAGTTTAAGATCGCGACGTTTGGCGAGAAATCGCCATATCTGGCAGCCCTGGTCACAGTTCCGTGTTTAGTTCTTTTAAAGCAGTGGAGTGTTTCGTCTTCATTTCTACTGTCACATAATCGGTACAGATAAAATTCCTTCATTGTTATGTCTGCTGTGTAGCTGTCAAGGGGCTGAATCCTTTGGCACTAATTACCATGTTTTCATCCACTGCTAACGATTTTGAACCGGTTCAATGACCAGTAATAACTTCAACTGAAACGACCCTAGTTGCTTCAGTACACTTTGATGTTATGTTACTTTTTCTCCAGTTACATGATATATCTGATAGCAACCAGTGAATGTTTTGTCACCATAACTATAGTCACATGATTGGTCATTTCACCAAAATTAACACTTTTTGGTGCACAACAATTTTGATTTCACCAGTTTCGTGACGTGGTCCCAAATCATTTATCACAGATTTGTCACTTTGGATCAATCGACCCTTCGTTTCCCGCAGGGTCCATACATTAAACTTTGTATAGCATTTTGAAAATATTTTTGAACAAAAGTGTGAAAGCTCATTCAAATACCTTTCAAACGTGGTATACATGTCAGTAGTCTATTTTGAATTCAAAAAGTTGTAATTAATACGAAATACGAAATCTCATATTTTTCGTCATATTGAATCTGTCACTTTCAATTTTATGTTAGATTCGGATTCATACTTATAACAATCGATGCGTAAAAATACAAAATTATTCTCAAAACAACAATATATTTCCTAAAACTAACAAAATTTCGTTTATTTTACGAAAGTCTTGGTCATTTTGTCATTTTTTATGCATTTTAATACATTGCACAACTCAAAAAATAAAACAAGTTTACCGACCAGAAAAATATTATCGTAAATATTTCGGTCACGCTGATTTTAATTCACTGTAGGTTTTAGTGTGTAGTTTACGTAATTTTTTAGGTGTAGTTCACGTAATTTTTTTAAGCTGTTTACATATTATACTAAAAGATGAACTCGTAGGTCTTCATATTTCGCTATGCCGTCATATAAATGTTAGGCACATTTCGAATTTTTCCATGAACCGAACTTTCTTTTTTTCGGTTTTACACGAAATAATTGTTCAGATTTATATTTTTGCTTATGCACAAAAATGATTTGACCACTTGCGAAATGGAATGGTAAATTGTGAAAAAATAGTAAAATATGGTAAAATTAAAAAAACAAAACCGCGGATCTACTTGTTAATGCTGCATATTAATTAAACAAATTTGATACCGAAATGTTGTTGAAAATCTCATCATTATTTATAATAACAAATTAAGAGAAAATGTCTTATTTTTAAAATTGTATGTATAAAAAACTTCGTTAAAACATGCAAAACTTTAATGCAATTTTGCGAAAAATTTGGCCCATAAGTGAAAAAACGGGTATGTCATTAAAATCGGCATTACCAAAATATTAATTAGGGCAGCATGAATGTTTTGAAGGAGATTCTCTTGTGTGCTGTGATGCCAGTTTTGACGATTTTTATACACTTAGAATACTATGTAGGTAAAGACCACTGCAATTGTAGTTGAAAACAAATGAAATTTCACTTAAAGAAAGGACGACTTACATTTCAGTAAATTCAACTAACATTGTCATTTGTTTTTTAATGTTCAAAAAATTACTAACAATTGTAGTAAAAATGAACCGCATGGTAGTAAAAAATAAAGAAACATTTATTTTTTTTTTATTTTTTTAAATAACAAAAAACAACTGTAAAAAATGAATGTAAAATCATAAAACAGTCATTTGATGTGGTTTGTTTTTTTAAATGAACTACAATGTTAGTAAATATTTTAATTTGTTCTACAAATGACTAACATTTTCATTTAAAATAAAGAAACTGTATTACAACCCAAACAACTACATATTTTTAAAGTAGAAGTTCCCTGAGTGTACTTAAAATAGCAAAAAACAGACTAATTCACTCAAAAAAGTTTTTATTTTTTCATGGAATACTTTAATTTTGTCCATATTTTTATAATTTTCAAGATTTAATATTACTAGAGCAAAAAAAATATTTTTTTGTTAAAAAAAATGTCTTGCAAGACATTCGTGCTACCCTTTATTCGGTATTCCTCCTTTCGATTTTAGGGGTAGTTTTTATTCAAGTAAAAATTCTGTCTTTGCACCTTTTGCGCACAATTACGCACTTTTATTTAACAATATTTTAGTTAATACACTTGTTTCTTTCCATATGCAAATTTACAAGGCAGCATTTGGCGGTACTATATAATTTTTTCACTTTTGGACTATTATTAAACTTGCGATTTCTAAAGTTAAATTTCAGTCAAGAATCAGTTCGTTTTGCCCCAACGTGCGTGGGAGAAACGATATAAGATAAACTATACCGATGCTCATAAATTGTGTAAACATGTTTGAAATTTTAAAATGGAAATCAATTCTTTTAATGCTCTGATTTATAAATACATATGGGCTTTCCATAACAATTCGCCAGCTAAAGCAAAAAGTATGTCGTATTCATAGCCTTGTTTTGTTCCACTTAACATGGAAGTGAAAAAAATAAAACGATTGGCAGCACTTTTAATATATTTGTTTATAAACTGACGTTGAAAAAAATTAAAAGATTTAACACTTAATATGGCCAATGTCAAATTTTGTATGGGATTTTGTAACATGTATATGAAGAAAACATACCTAATGTTAAACTTGCACTAATTGCTGTCTTATCTGATACGAATAAAACATGAACAGCTTTTTTAATTTTTCCAAGAAGCAGTTGAAGTAAGCGTGGTTTAACATTGACAAATTTTCAACTTTTTAAAATTAATTTAATGGATTTTAAGAAATGCTTTAATTTTGTTAGGGCAATTTAAAAAAAATAAAAAAATAAAAAATATTGGAAATATTCAGAACTACATTGATATGAATTTTTGGTATAATACATAAAGGGTGATTTTTATTAGAGCTTTCGGATTTGATTAAAAAAAACACATACAATTTAGAGAAATGTATGACATCTTTACTTGAGTCGATATAACGATCTATATAATTCAATGTTTACCGATGATTTCATGTAAATGTTGAACGCGGCTACGCCTCAAATGGTTCATACGCTGGGTCCAATTTTGGCATACTCTCTTCAACATATCGGTAGTTAATTCACGAATAAGTTCTTCAATTCTTCACTGGCAGCCAACAGTGCTTCAATCGTTGTGGGCCTGTGCCTATAGACATGAGCCTTAACATAGCCCCACAAAAAAATAGTCTAAAGGCATTAAATCGCACGAGTTAGGCAGCAAATCGATCATCCCCAAACGTGAAATAAACTGTTCACCGAACTCACCTCTCAATTGGGCCATTGTTTCGCGTGCTGTGTGGCTTGTGACAATGTCGAATTGAGGCTGTGAACGGCGACGAATCGATAATTAACGGTCATCAACATCACTGGCGGATACAGCTGCGATATTTTCCTTTGTGCGCACTCTACGTATGCGTGTTTTTCGTTTAATGTCCAATAACGTAAATTTGGTGCGAAATTTAGTAACAAGATTCCGAATAGCAGCCTCAGAAGGTCGCCCAAACTGACTATAAATCGGAAGACGTGTACGATGCACTTTCTTAAGCGAGCACGAATTTTGATAATAAAATTCAATAATCTGCAAGCGTTGTTCGTTTGTAAGTCGATTCATGGTTAAAGTATAGACCAAACTGAACATGTTTAAAAGTTACACGAAAACAGCTGAGCTGCCAAAAACAGTGTTGCCGAGCTCATATATTAGTTTTCATTTAGTGAGAAAACTAGTTAATATGAATGCTTGATGTTTTGCATGGGATTATTACCCTCTTTCAAAACGTGTTCTGATGATGGGAACCTAGAAAATTCCCGAAATAGATCTATCAACACATTTCTGAAAGTAGTCAATTAATAAATTTGAAAACAAAAGAACTGTGCAGATTATTTGTTAGGACAATATCCTAATAAAGAAATATAAAGTATGGCCTCGAACTTGAATAATTTCATTTTCATTGCAAAAAGAAAGTTGCTAAAAAATCACCCTTTAGATAACTCATTTTAACTAAAAGTCGCAAACAAAATATTTATTTAAAATTAATTTTTATTCAATTTAAAAAAAGTTTTGATGTTTTCTATCGATTCAGAAAGTTTTATTTTATATTGAATATTTCCTCCAAATTAAAGCCGAATAACACTGTAAAACTTCCTGAATCGTAGAAAAACCTTAGATCTTTTTTTTATAAATAATAAAAATAAAAATATAAAACAGGTTCTAAATTTTTAAATTATTTTTCAATTGCCCATACAAAAGTCTATCGAAACCGAAATTTGTCAATATTAAAGCACGCCTATTTGCCCACTTTTTGGAAAAATGTTAAAAGTTGTTTCAAGTCTTATTTGTATGACAAATGACAATAAATACTTTAAGAGGTACTGCCTTTTAACTGGACAATTACTGTGGATAGCCCCATATGTACTATATTTAATGTGTATGAATTCATTTACACTTGTATAAGTGTGTATGTCGGATGTTCTATCATTTCATTCCTTTTGGTGTGGTCTTAAATGCTTTAGGGGTTTTGTGTTTAAAAAAAAATAATATATAAAGATAAATATATCCAAGCAAGTGATTTTATAACACATCATTACCCAGAAACACATGCAAAGATAGAGAGATATTCAACACTTTCAATGAAATTAAAATCGTAAATAAACATAAAGAAAAAATTTTGCATTACACATTTTCCTTTATGCTTTAAAGGAAATTAGTTTGAGTTAAGCTTTTGAAAATAATTTGATTTTTATCAATTTCACATTTAAAAACAATTTTTTATTTCTCTAGTAAGAGATCTGGAAATCAAGCATTTGGTGTAAATTTTATTTTAAACTATAGGATCCTCTCCGATGACAGTCCGTGAAGTTTTCAAGGGTGCGTTGTGAAGCACTGGGAAAATGAAATTGCCTACGTTGGCATAACACTGGCGAACCAAATAATAGGTGGTATAGAAAGAAATTTTTCAAAATAAAATTTAAAAAACAAAAAATTTTAAAAAAATAAATTAATTTTTTAGTCCTGCCGGGACTCAAACCCTGGCACAGTGGCAAAAATTTGTTTTTTTTTCTTTATATTCCACTATTTTTAAACCTGTTATGGCAGAAATATCAAAAAAAAAATATATTTCGCAGATTTTTGCGATTAATTAAGAATATAAAATAATTGAAGTTTAGAAATCGGTCGTCAGGAGTCCATCTGGAATTTCGTCAGCTGTTTTTCAAAGTTTATTTTTAAAATTCGTCTACAAATGTGGGCTGCATTCAAATTTTCTCAAAAAGTCCAATTTTCCAATTGGCAGTCGAGAGCTTTACATATTGAGCTAATGAGACATATAATACTTGATAGCTTCATAAATAAATAAATGATACCATCTTTCTAAATTTTGGTTGTGCTAGTTTGCCAGCAATGGCATAACGTTTGTTGGAAGAAACTTGCCAACGATGGGAAATCTAAAAAAAGTTGGTCTACCAACAATCCTTCACAAACATAAAAAAGCACAATTTCACAACTTTAACAGTGTCGAGAATTTTATAAAATCAATGCTTTAAAAGCACTTTCTACTAACGTTGTAAATTTTATAAATCAAGCACTGGCAAAACATAAAATGTTTTTACACACATAGACAAGTTTAGCTATTTGCCAACTGAAATTCGGTTACTGCGACTCAAATAAGGTTATTACGAATTTCAGTCGTTTGTCACTAGTGATTAAACACTAGTTTTCACGACAAAGTTCGGTTAATTCAACTGAATTCAAAATATTCAGAGATCTTATGTAAATATCGTTGGTTCAATTCGGCTGACACTTATTTCTCTGTGTGTATGATAGAATCACACTCATGAAACTTCTGCAGTAAATATTTGTAGTTGTTTGAGTAGTTATTCAGTATCTTTATTTTCGAGTAAAGAAACAGTCATTTCTGGAAGAAATTTTAAACATTTTAAAAACTGATGCAAAATTAAAAGTGTTTTCAAAGTAGTATTCATACAAAAAATATTTTAAGTTTTCTATCCCCTTTGTTATAAAAATATTTTTATATTTGAAAATTCATCTTAAAATGATGGCTTTTTAGTAGCTCCTAGCACTAAAGGGTTAATTATTATTTTAAAGGGAAAACGTCAAGCAATAGTTTGATAAAGAACTGTGCTAATTTCTAAAGTTTTTGAAGAAAAAAAAAAAAAATACTTACATACTTTTGTTTAAGACAAGTTTGTCATTTGAAAAGTAAATAAAATGAAATGGGAGGTTCCTGACTACTCCTGGGAAAGAACAAAAGAAATAACAAACTTTGAAACTTTTGACATTAGAAAAAAAAAGAAACGATTGACTGACATGTATTCTCTCTCTTTACTTTAAATGACAACTAATAAAATTAGTATTTACAGACAAAAAAAAATTATTCGATATTTAAAAAAAACATTAATTTTACACAGCAGTGCGAAGCGAGATTACCAATTTATCCCTTTGACGAATGAATTTAAGCCACTGAAGATTTTTGAATTAAATATCTTAAGAGACTTGAACCTATGACTGGACTACACAGCAAAAATGGTCCAGCAAGCTGTCCCAAAATAAGAATAAGTAAAACATGGGACACATATCAAACAATGGCCGTTACTGGGATAGTCTTTTTTTATCTGGCGTATTTTATTTAACTACACAAAATTGGATAGATTTTATCTATTTGAAAGACTTAACTTTTTTTGAGGGGTCTTAACTTTTTAGGGGTAAAAGACTGCGGTCCATAACGGTTAAATTTTACGGTTTTTAAAGACGCATCTATTGGTATACACTGCGTTACAAAGCTATAATTACACATCAAAAAAATTTTAAAAGTAAAAAAGTTTAAAAGTAGAAGAGTTAAACCGGCATAAATATAAAATCAAAGGAAAATTAATAATTTTAATTGTGAAAGGCGTGGTAGAGAAGAATGAATATATTTTCATAGCTACATTGCAAATTTTCAATTTTCTGAATTAGACTGCGCAGTTTCTGGTATTGAACCTTCGTCAGTGACCCTGTTTTTTTTTTTGAATAATGTAATATTTGTTATGTTTTTATTTGTTCGATATTACATTATTCAAAAAAAAAAAACAGGGTCACTGACGAAGGTTCAATACCAGAAACTGCGCAGTCTGATTCAGAAACTTGAAAATTTGCAATGTAGTGATGATTTTTAGAAAACACACTCATTCTTCTCTACCACCCCTTTCACAATTAAAATTAAATGAAATTGCATATTAATTATAGTATTACTTGCAATTGTCTGAAAAAGACGTTAAAATTCAAACTCAAACGAAAATTAATAATATTTGAGAAAAAGCAATTCATTTTTATTTTACTATTTAAAAAGGAGTAACAAATTCAATTAGTGTTATAAATACACTTAAATTAATACATCAACATTTACAAAAAGTTAAGAAAAATATTTTAAAGCAGCAGTTTTAATAATGCGTGAGTCCACCTATTTTTTTGAATCAACTCGAAAATTCGACCAGACATACTGTATACCAGATTTATTCAAAATTCTTTCGCTACAGATCTCCACGCATCAATAACTGCTTCTTTTAGATGAAAAACTCTTTCATATTGACAGGTTTCATGCGTAAACTAGACGGGTTAATACTCCCAAATACTCTCAATGGGGTTTTTTTTTGATGATAGCCATTCCATCGTCTGACGACTTACATGTACTAAGGCATTGTCGTGTTGGATAATTAATACTTCTTCATTGCTATTTTCAATAAATGGCGCCAATTTCTCTTCTAATACTAAAATGTACATAGGAAGAATTCATTCTAGTGTTTGGAAATGCCAAATCAAATATACCGTCGAAACAAAAAGCTCCAAAAGCCATTAATGATCCACCTACGAAATTTATTTTTCAGAAATATCGTGGTTCCTTAAGTAGGGCTCTACAATACTTATTAAAACCATCTGGCCCATCAAGATTGAACTTTTTCTCATCAGAAAAAATCACCTTTAAAAGAAATTTATGTTTAAACAATCCTACCAACAACTGCGATATTGACTTAACTTTTGGTTTGTAAATTCCTTTTGACGAATTCAAGTCGAGTAGTTTTGTGGAGCGACAATAACCTTGGCACATACGTCAGCTTCTGCCGAGTGCTTCTCTGGAAATCCTTTAAGAGCATACTTATGGGCATATTTACCTATTTAATCGATGAATGGATTATCTAATTGAAACCTTTATTGACTTGCTGGCACAGTTGATTATTTTGTGATTATTTTACACAGGTCCAGATCAGAAAACTTTTTTTCGGGCCGCCTGTTTTATTTTTACCATAAGCACTCGTACTATTTGCAATATTTGTGACAATCACATGTGAGTGGTTTATTTTTCTAGCAATGTTCGAAAAGTCGAAAGTCACTTTTTAAATAGGCTGAAATTTTCCCTTTTTCACTTAGATAATAACCATGCGGCATTTCATTGCAAATTGATTAATAAACAAAAACAATTATTTAATTTGTCGTTATTTGCTATATTTCTTTGTTTACCGTTATATGTAATTATTATGCAGTTGTTTCTCTTAAATTGAAATTATTATAGAGTTATTCTCTTAAATCAATTAAGTCAATCTCTTAAATTTTTCACAATAAGGTATCAGTTATCACACTCTTAAAAGCAGTTTTATTTTTTTTTTAATATTAGAAAAATAGCCAAAATCATTCTTACATAATTACAGTTATGCAACGCAGTGTATAAAAAATGGTCGAACATTTTTTTATTAAGAAAATACTTTTGCGTATTACATTTTTCGTATGAAGTTGTTGTTGGTTTAGGTTCAAACAAACATAGCGTAGGAGTCTTATTGGTTTGACCAATATGCCAAAAAAGTCATTATCGAGAAAAACGATCAAGAATGTATGCAAATCTGGCAGGTGGATCGAAGTTGAAACTGGATACCTCAAATATGATATGAGATCTGGCGAAACGGGTTTCGGAATCTTATTGGTGTGACCAATATTCCAAAAAGTCATTATCGAGAAAAACGATCTAGAATGTTTGCAAAACTGGCAGGTGGATCGAAGTTGAAACTGGATACCTCAAATATGATATGAGATCTGGCGAAACGAGTTTCGGAATCAGAAAACGGATATTAACATTATATATAAGAAATTCCTAACTCAATTTTTTAAAAATGGTCGGTGGGCCAAACAAATAGTAAGCTGACGATATCATAATGCTTATTTAGTTATAATTTAAATTATAATTTAATTGAGTTAGTGTCTGAGGTTTTTTCGATTTTGAGACGATTTTTCACGCTTTTAAATATTTCAGATAAGGAAACAGTGAAGAAAACAGTGAAGAAAATTGGACTTTTTTTAAACAATTTGCTTCCAGCCCACAGCTTTAAATGAATTTAAAAAAATTTCCATTTCAAAAATAGCCAACTAAATTCAAGATTAATTCTTAATTAATTAATTTTTCAAAATCAGCGAAATCAGATTTTTTTGATATTTCTGCTTAAAAAAAAATTTAAAGTTGGGGGATATAAACGGAATGTATATCAATATGAAGATTTTTGTATAATTTATTTGAAATCCACTTTAGCAAATTCCACCGAATCCAATATGATTTAGTGTGACTAGTTTAAGAGACATGTACATTTAAAATGCACCTACATCATCGGTCCCTGGTATATACGTATGACCGATGATTCTGCATGAAATTTGTATGATGTTTCTATGCATAATATAATAGCCGGATTCGTGTAATGTCGTATATAGTGTAAACATAGTATTTTTATCGCATTTGTGTCATAAATGTTCTACTAACCCAGGAAAGTTTTGTTATACAATTTGTAGTGTATTTTTATTCGTATGTTTCAAAGATTTAAACAAATTCAAATTTTTTGATTGTTTGTTATAAAATGTTATATTTTATATATGTAGGAATATTTTTCTAAAGAAATAATCGTGAAATTTACTTAAGAGGAAACGACATATATTTAAAATACGGCAAAAATAGTTAAGGTTCTTCCCTGCAAATACTCACTGTGAATCCCCCAATAAATAATAGAAAATTGTTTTTAAAATCTTTACATTGTTTTTAGTTTTGTTTTTTCTCATTTTTAGAGAATTTTTAAAAAGTGTCCATCTCGTGCCACTTTTTAAAAATCGAAATTTTGAACAATTTAAAAATATTGCTATAAAAAAAAAAATGTTGTGTGGAAAATAAAAATGTATCTCTGTGTCCAAAAGATACCCAGCATATTGTAATTTCTTATGGTATATAACACATAAATGGTAAAAACTATACTACACGACTTTTTGGTTTATGAATATGTATATTGAAATTACAGTTAAGGCCTCTTGATTTTCGTTAATAAAATCGAAAATTTTGTGGGAAGGTGCACCGTAATCCATCAAAAAGTCTATTTTGAATTGTTTGTTAGTTACGGACTTTTGGATTTTATATGACACATTTGTTAAAGAATTATTCAATAAGATTAAAACCACAACCACTTTTAAGGGCAGAACATAATTAATGAAAACGTTATCCGCAAATTATGCACTTAACAAATGCTCTACCGATTACTTTAAACTACACACAAACAAATAAAGAGCCAACCGAATTAAAAAGTGTATATTAGTGTTAACAACTTATAAATTCAGTACTACAACTATATTAACATTAGATTTCTAAATATTTTGAGTGTCGCAACTAAAATTCAGTTAAACTAAGCGAATTTTGTTGTGAACACAAATGTTCAGTTTTACCAACCGACTGAAATGCGTATTAACCGAATTTGAATCTCAGTACCCCGAATTTCCAGTTGGCAAATAGCTAAATTTTTCTCTGTGTGTACTGCTAAAATCTAGCACTACTAAACATTACAACCTTAATAGATTTATCTCTTTTAAATCAATTATGGTAGAGTTTCTGAGCCGATCGACACATATACATTTTTTTATAACATATTAATACTTGTGTCATTGTCGCAAAATAGCTTATACCGTTTAAAACAAATTAATATGATGCAGCTAAGAAATGTATCAAATTTGATATAGCCTTATATCTACTTGAAATACAATTTGAATCGAAAAATGGTGGATCGTATTGTATATAAATGGATTATATTACATTGATTTTGATATAATTTCATACGATTCAATCAGAACCATCAGAACCCGAAGTTTTATAGAAGCTAGAGAATCCTAAACAGGCAGAGCCTTTAACCAAAAATGAAACGTTTTCCGGTGTGTGGTTTTCAATTATTTTCATAATTTTCGAAATGGAATTTTATAATGATGGGTTAGACCTATTGATGAGTCTTATATGCAATTTTTAGATGACGTTTTTCTTCAAACGAACGAAAAAACAATAACAAAATACATGCAATACAAAAACAAATTACATGTAGTCACACATTCGTGTAGCGGCGAACGTCTTGTAAAACCCAGTGCTTAATCAGGACATCAATAACAAACAAAAACCTCGATCTGCGCTTAAGTCGATTTAAGCGTTTATGCGAAAACATCGCAGACATGTATGAGTAACAGTGCAAATCGTTAAAAACAAAGACACGTTTTAACTCAAAAGGATTCTAATAAAACAAATAGAATTATGACCGTTGTCAGTAGACTACACATCATAAGGACCTTTTATAAATTCCAATAAATTGCGTTTTTTTTTAATAAATGTAAAAAATATACAGATCCCGACTACATTAGAAACCATTGGATGAATAAAAAAAATTGTTTATTTTTCTTATAAGGACAGTTAATCATGATGGCATTAACAAGTGACAAACATGAAAAATACCAAGAACAAAGAAATAAAAAATAAAATAAAAAACGCTATTAATTTGTATTATTTGTTGTGAATGGGGACAAAAATAAGAAACCAATCAAAAATTCTTAATTTTTTTCTATTTTTCTGCCTCTAACTGCTCTTTTTTATATTTTAATACTAATAAAAAACACAATTTTACGCATTACAAATAACAAAACAAAAACACGAAATAAATCAGACTAAAAAAACCAATAACCTATGTTTGAATAGTTGATGAAAATCGTTTAATTTAAGTAAAGGGTCCGCCATCTAACGTTTTTTTTTCAACTAGTGCTTATTTCGTGAATGGTAACACTTAGCTCATGTCTGATTTGACAGATAATTAGTTTTATCCTTCCGCTGAACGAATATGGTTGTGTATACGCTTGAACAACGCTGGAAATATTGCGACATTACTTTGAAAATCATGGTAAGCGACATCAACATCAATTCACCGTCGTTCTCAACAATTGAACATTTCGGAGACATCATTGAGACGAATTTTGCATAAAGACCTTGGTATGACGCCATACAAAGTCCAATTGGTTCAGGAGTTGAAGCCAACTGACCATCCAATGCGTTTTCGTTTACACCAACAAGACAGAGACAATTGACGCTTTAAAGGACAATATTCGTGAAGCCATTGGTGAAATACAGCTGCACACAATCGATAATGTGCTTAAAAATTGGACCGATCGTGTAGGCTACTGCATGGCCAGCCGAGGCAGCCATTTGAATGAAATTATTTTCCATTATTAACCAAAAGGATTGTACTTTCAAATAAAAAAAGAAATTTGAGAAAATATTCAGTAGTTTTTTTTTATAGCATTTTCAATAAAAAAAAGTTATTTGGCGGACCCTTTATAATAGAGACGAAAACAGGGGAACTGAGCCCAAAATATAGTAACAACAAATTCTTCTGAATCTTTAAATTGAAAAAAGAGATGAGTGAATTTAAATACAATTTTATTTTAATGTCGATTTTATTTTGAAACATACGGTTTTCTTGATTTAAAGCATTTTAATTGGTTAAAAACAAACCAACTTATCAGAATGCTAAAAAACAGTCAACGCCTACTAACCAAAATTTTATGTTTAGATCGTTAGGATGTCAATGTTCCAATCAAAATTCAGTTGCATTACTCGATATCTGAAAAAAAAAATTTCAAATAAAATATCTAATACTACATTTATACTACAGTAGGGCTGGGATAGTGAACGATTTTTCGATTTCGATACTCTATAACCCCATATTTTGTGAGGTTCAAAAAAAAAATTGGAAAGGTGGAATGGTGGCCACTTGCCACCATTCCACCATTCGTCATAGGGGTCAAATATGGGGGTAAAGGGGAAAAATCAACAAAAAGCCGCACAACTGCCCCGGAGACGTCTCTAGAAAAGTAAAATGTAAGACCACACCTGCATTAATTTTCTCCCCAAAAGTTTTTCCCAACATACCTACCCCTATATATACACTCCCTAAGGGGGCTTCCATACAAAATTAAATTTTTATAAAATTTGCTCCCCCTTCATAACTGTGCCAACGGTGTAACTAGAGGAATCAAATATATAACCGAACCCCAATATTTTTTCAACCCTAACATTTCCTTAGAACATCCCTGTCTGTACTCCCTATGGGAGCTCAAATACAAAAATTACATTTTTTTTATAAAATTTGCTCACACTGCTCGAACTATCCCAAAGGCGCCACTAGTGGAGTGAAATGTATGATCAACACCAAATATTTTTTCAACCCCAACATTTTCTTAGAACATACCTTCCCTCTAGAACATACCTACCCTCCCAGTAAAAATACACCTTACCAAATCATGGGTAAAGTAATGTATCGCCATAGGGCTTCTTGCATTACTTTACACGTTACTTCACTGATGAACTTTACAGGCGATGAGCCTTAAAGTAACTCATTACCTTGTAGGGGGTAAAGTAACTGCTTACTTATATGGTTACATGGTGGGAAAAAGTAATGTCTATAAATAGATTTTCATAAAAAATGCATAAAAATTAAAGTAATGTAAAATGTAATGAGGTCTCATTACAAGGTAATCCATGAGTGTTCAATTATCGGTAACTCATTACTTCTTGTTGGAAAATAATGATACAGGTAAGGAGTTCACATTACAAGGTAATGCATTACTTTATCGCACCCATTACCAAAGTTCTGCTGGGCTCTTAACAAGAAACGTGCTTACATATATGCTCTAATAGTTTCCGAGATATTCCCATTTGAAAATATAAAAATACAAATTTGTTCCGACTCAGGTCCAGTTTTATGCGAATAGCAGGATGAAATCGGGGCCAATTTCCTTTTTAAAATAATGCTTATTTAACTAAATAAATTCTTCATTAAATAAAAAAAAACTACATTCATTTAAGGTAGCAATAACAAAATTAAATTTTTACGATTTTTTACCCAAGAAGTACCAACAGTCTTTCACCTCCAGATAAATATTTTGTTTCTGAATATATAAAGTATTTTTATATAAAAACGAGTTGTGTTAAAAAAAATGTTTGATACCCAGCAAAATTTTTTTATATGAATTATAGATTTTTTAACGAAAAGTCTAAAAAGTTTGCTAAAACGTCATTTTATAACAAAGAACATAAATTTTTACAAAATACTTGTAAAAGTGGCAAAAGTGGTGTTTAGTCGCCAATAACATAAAAAACTGACCCTAGAAAAAATATATAATCCGTCTACGCATTATATAAAATATCTTTATATAGAAAAATCCGATAAAAATATAAAAAAGTAAAAAAGAAACCTATAAAATGAATGGCATACCCGGGTATGTCGGGTGTATGATTATTTATAAGTTTTTTAAAGCCCAACAAAAAAAAAAAAACCTTATAAATTCCTTTTTTTAAATTTTCAATGGTTTTCCTTAAACAAACATTTGTAAAAAGAAAATTAACATTCCATTTAAATATAATGGTGAAGCTCTTTCTTTTATTATATTTGTGTGAAAATCTATTAAGACTTATAAATTTGAACATACTGCATGGTTTAAGTTGTACTTCACCGAAGTTTTTATCAAATATGAAGAAAGATTAGAATAAAATAAACATACACAGAAAAAACTAAAAACGGGTTTCAATTAAAACATTTGTTGAATCAATTAACTTTTTAATTGATTTTGCACCTACCACGGCAATGATAATATTAATAAAAACTTTTATGGAAAATTAAAAAGAAAAAAAGCTATAAATAAATATCTACAAAAAAAAATTTTAATACTCAAAAAAAAAAAAAAATTTGTGAGCGATACGTTTGTATATGTGTGTTTTTGTTAATGTTGAGTCCGTTTGTTTGTTTGTGTGTGTGCTTGTTTTGTTTGTAAACTTCAAATGCATTTGGTATTTTATACTAAAAATTGTCTATTTAAGCTACAGGGTATGAAAAAATAATTTGAGAATTATGTATAAAATATAAATATGTATTTATAGATTTACAAGTCAATTAAAATATTAATTGATTCAATTAAATATTTGTTTAGAAACAAATTTAATTAAAATCAAATCTTTCATTAGATATTTCTGGTTGATAATTTTTTCGGTGTATAAAATCAGAAAGCACACCAAAATGACATTGTCGCATTTTGTAAGTTTCTCTTTTGACAGATTATTTTTTGAGCTTTTGTCCAGGTTTGATTTCACTAAAATCGATTGAGTACTTGTTGAGGAATTTAAGTTTAAAGTCTAACTTCCGATTTTTTTACTTTAGCATGAAAATATTGTATATTATATATAATATTTCTGTCCGGTAGTAGTTCTTCGATTTTGAAAGTCTTCTGAAATAATTTTTAAGTGAATGGGTTTCACACAAAGTGATTAAAAATCATACGTGGGTATTTTTCATTACCATTGAAATTTCATTACCACTAATGGAAATGAAAAAAATGTCATTACAATTTAATGATAATGGAATTTTTTGCATTAGAAAAATTTTTATTATCACACTAATGCATAAAAAAACAAATTACAATTGATAAAAAAAGGAGTTGTTTAAAAAAAAAATTAAAAGTTCAAAAAAAGTCCTATAGCAACTTGTTTTAACGATAATCGATCAAATCGTTTAAAAAAATAAGCAATAGAACTAACGATTTTCTTTTCATTTATATTTTTCAACGATATTCGCTATTGTTAGTCAGCTGTTGTTGTTATCTAAACGACAACAGTTTTTGTGTTGTTTATTCAATGGAGAAAAAGTTAAATTTTCAAATAGAAAAATAGAGTTGTTAAGGTGTGCGTAGTGAATCACTTAATCGTTAGTGTAAATAACAGAAGTTGTCGATATATTTTGCGATTGTCGGATCGTTAAAAATTACTGAATCGCACTACTGATAAATGAAAGCGAACAATAGGGGTGGACAGGGAATTAAAAATATTTTATGGATGGATTGTAAATTTTTTTTTAAAATCAAATTGATATGTGTGGAATTGGAGTGCTTACAATTGGGAACGAAATTTAATGGATCGTAGAATGACTGGAATTGAAAGACTAAACATGGTGACCGATATGGAATAGAACGTGGAACGAGTGGAATTGGAACATTGATTAGAGGTTACGCAATTGTATTGAACTAGGAATGAACTTCGTTATATCAGAGTATCTAAATTTATATTAAAAGTAAAAAATAAATAAATCACCGTTTTGTAAAAAATGGAATCCTTGGAATCTTTCCCGGACATATCCTGTTTGTATTATCGGGGTGTATTAATACTCCTATGGATTATAAGCATTTTAAAGATTTTGTTTTTTTTGGGAAGTGTCACTTCCCCTGGTCCTATCCCGTTCAAATTTAACACATTGCTTAAAAATATATGTACATAGTTGTAAAATTGTTTGTCAAATTTTTTGATAATGTGTGAAATGGAAGCCAAGTATAAGCAGTAAAAGAACATTGCGCCATCTATCGGAGAAAGCCGAAAGGTAATGTAGAAGATAATATTTTTCAATATTGATATGGAAAACCAAAAGTTTGAATGATGTGACTGTGTTTTGTTTAATTTTATATATTTTCTGTTTACAATATAGTTTAATTATTCTGATGATAAATTTTAAGTACTTACAATTAAAATTATTGAATAATGATTAAATTTTGTTGGTTACAATGGAATTCCAACCAATTTATTCTCAGTGTGTGTGAATGTTTGATGTTTGCATTTGGGGTTGTCACTTCTTTCAAAACGTGTTCTGAAGATGGGAATCTAGTAAATTCCCGAAATAGATCTATCAACACATTCCTGAAAGTGGTCAATTAATAAATTTGAAAACAAAAACTCTATAGATTATTTGTTAGGACAATTAGAAATATTAAGTATGGCTTCGAACTTGAATAATTTTTATTTTCATTTTCATAATTAAACATTTTTTTTTTTAAGTGTACACTGTTATTTTGAATTGTTTAATAAATTGAATCGAATAGGTGAACATGAGCACTGCAAGTGAAATAAAACTAAAATTGAAAGTGGCATATGTTTTATCGGGAAAAAGAGTTCAAAAAGCAAGCAATAAAAACAACGGCGAAGTCATAAAAAACTTCATTATTTGCTCGCGGGGTAAAACATTTTATAAATTTAACGACAAGTGACCCTCAAATCTTTTGCGTCATAAGTGCTTTATAAAAAAACGTAATATTGAAAAAAAATTCAAAACGGAATATTTTTTTTTTGTTTAAAAACATATGGAAATTTTTTTATTGCCATTATTAGACTTTAAAAGTTTTGTTCTTTTTATATAGATTATAAGTTTAAGTTAAAATTTTAAAATAGAAATGGAGATACCGTTCTATGTTTTAATGGAAAAATTTAAAAACTGTTTTTTTATTTTTATTAACATTTTTTTGATATTTAAATTAAAAAATGTTTTGTTTGGATTATAAAAACAAAGTTTTATTTATAAGCAGAGATCAAAAATAACATATATTTAAAAAAATAAATACAAAACAAATGTAGAACAAATCTTAATTTAAAGTAATGCACTAAAATATGAACAAAGATATTTTAAACACAAATTATGCATTATTGCAAATATATTTTAATTTTTTTTTATTTGCTCATGAAATTTCAGTTATATTTTTTATTTTTTATTTTACAATAATTTATAAAAGTTGTTATTTAAGGATTTTAAATAATCAAATAATAACTTTTTTAAATTGTAAACAAAATAAATGTATAAAGTATATTCGAGAACTAAGACAAATGCTGAGTTTGAGGGCTCTGACGCATCTAGAACCGGAAATATGAGGTCTTGAAAATGGGGAAAAAACTATAAAAATGTACAAAGTTGTACTGACTTCATTTTAATTTTCTTGAAAAGTGTTATAGGTACGCAACTCATCAAGATTTAAGCATTTGAAAGCTTATTAAATTACCATTGATTTGTTATATATAATGATTTTTTTATTTGGAAAGCTCAAAGGTCATCCCCATAAGTCAGAAGGATATATCTTTGAAATCGACCCTTTTAAAAATTAAAGAATAAGATATTTGTTAAAGATGGTTGTCTTCTCTACAGTTGTGACAAATTTCAAAGTGGAGGTTATTTTGGATCCAGAGATATAAATCATATTGTAAAGGCAGATATTCCTACATGGAAATTAAAACAATGTAACAAGAAGGATCCGTTTATGGGTTCTCCCCGATTGCGATGCAATTTGATTTGTTATAAAGAATCAAAAACTAAGAGATCATGTTTTTTAAGCTGCCCAATCTCACATTTAGGTGTTAAAAAGTGGGGTCTGAAATTACCCTATTTTCTGTTTTTTTGCATTTTTTCCATATTTCTTAAAAAGAAAATATATATAAATTTATTATCTAATGCCAAGAATTTGAAATGGGCATCACCAATATAAAGTAGCATGTCCGACCATGCTCAACTTTTTGTGGTATTCGAAAAAACACATAAATTATTGGGGGTTTTGTACTAAGAGCTATAGTCAGTTCATGTCCAAATGCACATATAATATTCTCTATTATGTGTAGGTCATCAGGTATTTTTTCTTTTTTCGATATTCGTATTTTTTTCTTTTTTCGATATTAGACGTAGTTTCCCACAGGGTGGCAACTCAATGGCCAAAACATAATCAATATGGGTATCAAACTTCATATTTTTGAAAATATATGTATTACTGCTATGAAATAATATTTTCGAATATCTGAGTTTAGAGACATGATCCATTCAAAAATTTTGTGAAAATAGAGTGCTTTTACCAGTTTTTTTTTTTATATGTACTTTGCTTTCAAACCAATATTTTTTGTTTTTGTCTCCGCTGTCAGTCTCACTTGTAGATGGTGTTATTTTCTCATATTTTTTTATTTTATAATCACTAAATTGTATATATCTTGAAAACTAAGCGAGATAGAGCAAAATGGACCAAACATCGTTACTCCGTACCTATAAAGTAATCTATATTCAATATTTACTTGGTCAGATCCGAAAATACATTTTTAGCAGAAATTTTCAGTTGATTTAGCATAAGAGCTCTGTTGATTTAACTAAACTCCTAGTTAATTTAACTAAATCTGTCATCTCAAATTTAGTTCTTCTAAATTTAACAGACTATGATTCTCAATATCATTGAAAATTCTGCTGGCTCAAATTCAGGTTCTATTTTCTGTTGTCGTAGCTGAATTTTCAACTATTTGTGCGGGCTTTTTTATGAGTGTAAAATTAGCTTATAAAATTGATAAATGATATATAACATGTGGTACAAATAACACTCGTACTTATTATAAAAAATCAAATAAATTATTTTAATTGTCTAATTAAGCGGTACTATACAAAACAAATTAAAAGTAAGCATAATTAATGTTTTTAACTTGCACCTAAACTTAAATTGTTTTATTAAAAATCCACGACTGGGAGAAGTTATTTAAATATTAGAAATAAATGTTTTTTTATTCATAGCCCATTTTGTACACTGAAACTTAAGGGAGAATAATATATGTGAATTTGGACCTGAACCGACTATACCTCCTAGTACAAAACCCCCCAAAATTGATGTATTTTTTCTCGGACATGCCGTTGAGGAGCATTTCAAGAACTTTTCATTTGATACCAAATTTATGTATAGTTTGTTTGGAAGAATTATGAAAAAGAAAATCGCGTCATATATGATCAAACTTTTTAACCCCTAAATATGAGATTGGGAAGCTTAAAAGTCATTGGTCTCTTAGTTCTTTGATTCTTTATAACATATTCAAATGTCATAGCAATCGACGGGAACCCATACATAGCTTTAACGTCCTTTTAAAATATCTGCCTCTACAATATGATTTATATTTCTGGATACAAAAATACCTCCACCTTGAAATTTGTCACAACTGTAGAGAAGGACACCATCTTTAACAAATATCTGTTTTTAATTTTTAAAAGTGTAGATTTCAAAGATATAGCCGTCTTATAGGTCAATAAAGTGACCTTTCACCTTTCTAAATGAAAAATCATGTTGTATATCAAATCAATGGTAATGTAATAACCTCTCAAATGCTACCTTGATGAGTTCCGTAACTATAACACATTTCAAGAAAATTACAATTTTTCGATTTTCAAGACCTCATATTTCCGCATCCAGATGTGTCAGTGCCTCCAAATTTTGTATTTGTTCTATGATATATTGTATTTCTACAAAAAATTATAAAATATGGAGGATATAGGGTACACTCTTAGGTTGATTTGACATGGATTTAACATAACTAATTTGAACAAAAATATCATAGTTTTTATATATTTTTTTTTAAATCGCTTTTTCCGGTAAATTTTGAAAAAAATAAAAATAAAATTTGTTCATCAACTGTACTCACATGGTTTAGCCTATCAAATATTTAAGCTTCTGTACGAGTAATTTTTTTTTTTACATAAAATGTAAAGAATGAATAATTTCACTAAAATATAAAAACAAAATAAAATTGGGTGACATATTTTTTTTTCGTTGTTTCCTTCCTCACAAAACTTATGGACAATTCGTACGTTCGATATACATTTCGAGCGACGAAAGCGGTCAATTTAGCCAATAAACATGTATTTCTTGTCTTTGTCATGCGTCTTTTTTTTTAAATACTTTTTTGTTTTTAAGTTAAACATTTGTTTTTGACACAAGTGGAATTTCGTTGTACATACTGTTCAGAAAAATAAAAAAATTAAATATTCAATTTAATGTTTTTTTTGTTCATCTTCTTTTGGTATGTGTGTATCATGAATGCAAAAATGTTTGTTGGACATTTTTAAGGACACTTTCTTGTGTGTATTTGTTTGTGTGTGTGTGTGTGTGTATGTGTTTGTATGAATTTTGGCTGTTAACTCCTAAGCTGTTATTTAGAATTCATATCATGTTTTACGGGGTATTCAATTGGTAACAATATTCTACACGCAGAAAAAAACTGGGGGCATATTATCGAAGTGCTTATTAATTATACAACTACATAAGTTTCAAGTTAGTTTTACAAAATTTCTTGTAAAATATATGAATATTTTTATAAATTTTTTACTAATCTTGTATATATATTACAAAAATTTGTAAATATTTTACTAGAACCTTGTAAAACTAACTTGAAATTTATGTAGTTGTATAATTACAAAGCACTTCTATAACATTTCCCCAGTTTTTGTCTGCGTGTATATTGTGTTCATTTTTTTAAAACAGTCTCACTAAATGTGTATGTATATAACTATGAATGTGTGAATGTTTTCATATATGTATGTATTTATAAAATATCTACAGATAAATATATATGTATATATATATATAAACAAGTTACTCAAAAAATGTTTAACTCCATATGGGCTAACGGTTCCGTTTTAAACCCAGCACTTTTAAACGGTTATATTTCTTACAGATTTTAATGAACTTTGGACATGTTTAAGAGAATACAAATTTAAGGGAAAGATATTTTTTTTTTAGCTGCCAAATCCCATATTTAGGGATTACGAAGTGGCGTCGAAAATGATACCAGTTTTCGGTTTATTACCATGGATGGCAACCGATTTCATACGGGTATCGGCAAGGGTAACGCTATTTTTGTGTTATTTCGGTAACGGCTTTTTAGCGTTAACGGTATTTTAGTTATTTCGATAACGTTATTTTAGATATAACGGGGTTTTAGTTATTTCGGTATTTAAAGGGTAGCGTTATTTTACTTATCCAGATAATGTCAATGCACACCGATATTTTTAGCCCCATTATGCCCGAATTCCAATGATTGGCTAGTTTATGATGAAAATTTGGGAAAATATACATATATATTTACAGTGATTTTCTTTTCTGATCTTGTCAGATTATTTCGGTAATGTTTTTTTTTAGCGAAAACGGTATTTTCGTTATTTCGGTAACGGTATTTTAAGGGTATTGGATATTTAGTTATATCAGTAATGGTATTTTACTGATAACAGTATTTCAATTATTTCGGTAACGGTATTTTAAGGATAACGACAGTCAGTTGAAAGGGTTTTGAATCGGTACACACAGAGAAAGAAAGTGCCAACCGAATTGAAAAGTTTATTTTACTGGTAACAACTTATAAATTCAGTTAGTACAACGATGTTCACATTACATTTCTTAATATTTTTGATGTTGCAACTACAATTCAGTTGAATTAACCGACCTTTGTTGTGAAAACTAATGTTAAGTTGTGCCAACCGACTCAAATTCGTAATAACCTAATTTGAGTAGTAGTAACCAAATTTCAATTGGCAAATAGCTAAATTGTTCTCTGTGTGTAAATGTATTTTAACATCTCTGCTTATTGCATTCTATTTTAAAGTAAATATATACAAATTTGGAATCAAATGAAAGCTTTCTTGAAGACACATTCAATGGTAAAATATGTCTAAAGAATTTTAAGTACCCGAGTAAAAACGTCCATATTAGGGTGGGGCGATTAGTATGGAAGGAAAAAAATCTTAATGGGCGCTTCGCGTTTCTGATTCTTGGGGTTGTACTGAGCAAAAAAGTCCACTAGACCATACGTCTACGGTGAAAATCGAGATTCCAGATTTTGACTTGCAGTTTTTTCTCACACTTTTGTCAAGTTTTTTTGGATATTTTGGCCTATAATAGCCAAACCATTGAGATTTTCGATCCAATACTAAGACAAAAATTGTAGCCAAGACAATAGTTAAGAACTCTCTAGTACATTGCAAAAGCATTGGAACGCTCCTTCAGGCAGTTTTGGCCTTGTGAATGTGCAAAGGGACAGGGTTACTTTCACAAAATACGGCTAAAAAGGCATATTTTGAAATTAAAAATTAAACCGTTAAACCCCACAAACAAATATGATTGATGCATTAATCTGCTATAGAATCCAAAGAAGAGATTGATACCATAATCTTGGATAAGCTCCTCCTACTTCCTGAGATATGTCCATCCCACACATTGTTACAAGCAAGTCAAAATCTGTTTGCAAGTCAAAATCTGGAAGCTCGATTTTCACCGTAGACGTATGGTCTAGTGGACTTTTTTGCTCAGTACAATCCCAAGAATCAGAAACGCGAAGCGCCCATTAAGATGTTCAAATCGCACGCTTTAGATTGAGAATTGATGGCAATTCAAAAGTCGAAAAATTAAAAAAAAATCTTGGAACTTACAAGGGTTTTTTTTTATTAATTTTATTTTTGCTCATAGCTTTTAACTTTCGAATCCAAACCAATACAAAATGGACTCACATGGTGAAAAGTTGTATGGTCGTTAACAAGTGGAACCAAAATGTTCCAATTTTTAAACTTTCGCATTTGTTGCTATAGAATTTAAGTTTAATGGAATCGAGTTTTGAGTTTGTGTAATTTTATATAGTTCGAGGTATACCAAGTTGATGTCAGCTCACCAATAACGGTAAACGAACATCGCAAACTTATAGGGAATTGGCGAAAATTTTTTGAAAATGCAAAAAAAATTCATAACCTCAAAATGCTTCCTTAAATAAAATTTTTAATTTTTCGAATGCAAAAGTATTTAATATGATTTATCGCAAATAAGTAACCCTAAGCACAACTAAATACAATCAAACCGATAAAAAATGCGTGTTATCCAAAATAATCGTGGTTTTCTTTCTAATACAGGGTAACAAATTTTTTGTGTGTATTTTTATATTTTTTGGTGGCGTAATATATATATTGAAATGTTATATATGCTATTATTTAATCTAAGCAAAAACTATAATTTTAGTATTTTTAATTTGCTTGCATTTTAAAACCGCCTTCATTTTTGCGCCAACGGCCAACATATACACAAAAGTTATTTATGGCATAAAAAACAAATCAAAAATATTTTACCTCAAAGTGTCGAGAATTTTCGAAGTTCCCCATATAACTCTATCTTTGATTTGGTATATCGAATGAGATTACCGTAGATGTGACATATATTATTAAATATGGTATATATTAATTTGCATGGCTTCATACATAATTTTATTTGGCTTAATACAATGCATTGTATTAACATTGAAATGTTACGTATACTAACATATGGTATCACATTAGAATTTAGTTTTACATCAAATCTAAAGTTTTTTATATCAATTTAAAATGGAAACTAAAATTTCGCTTTGAACATGTTAAATATTACAAATTAAATTGTGGTTTTCAATTAAAACATTAGAAAAATTATTATGTTAATGAGTTAAACAAAATTTTAAAATTATATTTACATTTGTAAGTTTTCAACTAAAATTTCACCATAAAGCTTAATATAGAATCTGAAATTTATAAAATTACAAACACAATTATAATTATGCATTAGAACTTGCAAAAACTAAAGTTTAAATTCTGATGAATTATTTTAAATTGAGAAAATTTCCAGTAAAAAGTTTAATAACGCAAAAATCTTAATTCTAATTTAAATATTTACGCTATAATTTAAAAATTTTAAAGAAATCTTTAATTCATTTTTAAATTCTAGAATTACAAATGAAAATTTTCAATAGCAAATGGAAATTTTAGGCATTTCAAATAAAATACTTTAATTTGAAATTTCTTGATTTCAGCTGAAATAAATATGACAAACTCTTTTGCAGCTTGAAAACTATAATAAATTTTATGTTTAACATTGTTTTACCATATTTACAAGTTATATGCGAGTCATATGGGAAGACCGTACATAAATGTTTTAAAAACTGCGAGGAAACACACGATAGTTATATTTAAAATAATAACATACTAACATCCTAATATATTAAATTAGATACAATTTTATAGTATAACGTATCATTGGATTAAATTCGATGAGGACAAAATTCGGATAGAACTATATAAAATCAATCCAAAATAATCTAATGTGATACAATTAGATGTCATTTGATACAATTTAATAGGGCCATTTTTCTTATGAAATTTTATATAATTAGTTATGGGGTCATATTAAATTAGATATAACTATATTAAGCTCCATATCAGTTTTTTTTTTGTTCGGTTTTTTTTTTTTTTTTTTTTTTTTTAAAGAGTAACATCACTCAGGAAATTCTTCCTATTTATTAATGTGTTGCTTTCTTGGGAAATTGGATAGTGGAGAGATGAAAGGTGGGGAAAGATGAAGGGCTTCAAACATGGCAACACTGTAATTGCGCGAGATGATAAGTCTTAGAACAGTTGTTGCTCGCCACCTGAAGGAGAGTTGGCGAACTTATTGAAGCTTTTTTGGTTCATAGCCCTGATTTATTATTTTACTTCGGTGGGGTAAAGTGCTATGGGAACACCGAAGGTGGGAGCTGCGATACATATGAGGGATAGAAAACTCATACATATTATTTTTCTAAATTGATGTTGATGTGGTTTAAGTAACATTAACCCTCTCACTACCCTTGTACACTACAGTGTACACATTTTTAAAAAAAATATGATAATGCTGTAAAAATCCATATTTTTGTTCAATTATGTTCTTTAGTATCATTGTCATTGAAAAAAATGGAAAAAGCTTATTCAATTTAATTCGGAAAATGGATTACTAAAATTAAGTCAACCGAAGTCCAATTGTAGTAGTTTATATTTATTTTAAATAAAATCTTATACAATTTAGTCGGAACTGTGGTCTTATCCTTTTTAATGCTTTTGATTATTAGTAAATACAATCAGATATGATCATATATATTGATATGTTTGACCTTATAAGCAATATCTTACAATACACTGATAGAAAAACCGTCATAACCCTAATGTATTTTGACATCAGTTCTATGGCAAATGTCTTCGTTTTTGACCCCATGACACTTGTCATCACGGTGATGTCAGCCTTAACATCACTTAACCAAATTGTCATCTGGGTCGAAAACTTAAATTGTGTCATCAATGGGATGAGACATCGGCATCACATAAATGACGAATCGGAGTCAATTTAATAAAAAAAATGTCATCATTGCGATGACAGATAATTAGTTTTATCCTTCCGCTGAACGAATATGGTTGTGTATACGCTTGAACAACGCTGGGAAATATTGCGACATTACTTTGAAAATCATGGTAATGTTGCAGAATGTGTGCGAAAATGAATGATGCCGATTTTGCCAAAAAAATCATCTTTTCAGATGAAGCTCATTTTGATCTTGGCGGGTATGTAAACAAGCAAAATTGTCGCATTTGGGGCACAGAAAACCTGCACGCATACATTGAAAAGCCGATGCACCCAAAACGAGTCACTGTTTGGTGCGGATTTTGGTCCAGAGGCATAATTGGACCGATCGATGTATGGCCAGCCGAGGCAGCCATTTGAATGAAATTATTTTCCATTATTAACCGGAAGGATTGTACTTTCAAATAAAATAAGAAATTTGAGAAAATATTCAGTAGTTTTTTTTCTATAGCATTTTCAAAAAAAAAAAAGTTATTTGGCGGACCCGTTATAATGATTACATGTCATCAATATGAATGTTATATATTGTATAAAGTGCTTCTTGCTTTGACAACGAATGTACATCAATGTGATGTATCTTATGCAAGTTTTAGAAATGCGTCTAAAAACAAAAAAATAAGGAATAAAACATTAACATTTTTACTAAAACACACTTTACAAACATTTTAACGTTATTTAGTTTTATTCTTTATTCGTACTTTTATTGTTATTAATGCACAAAATGTGGCATCGAATTGATGTCACTGTTGTCATAGCACGGATGACGCGTAAAATATGACAAAATTATATGATAACGTTCGTCATTAAATTGATGTCACTTATTGCATAATTGATGTCATTTGTAATAACATTGATGTCACAATTCTGATGTTAGGGCATCATCAATAAGAAGATGCATTTTTCTATCAGTGTATATAGAACCGAATAACCTCTTTTTTTATCAAATAAGTTTTTAATAAAATTGAATACATTTGAATAAGATTATTTCGTGTATATAAACTGTTTATCATGGCAATAAAGTCGCGATAATAATTGATAACAATAATAATGGTTCAAGATAATAATTGTTAACAAAGTCCTATTTTTTTAATCAGACCTAATGTCTGAAAAAGGGGCGTTTGGTGTATGCCTTAAACTAATAAAGCTATAATCGCTAAATTTGGCATGTAGTCATTTAATGACCAGAACAAAACCAAACAATTCATTTTTGGGGTAAAGTGTATGTAGATCTATGAACACATTCCTGAAAGTGGTCAATTAATAAATTTGAAAATAAAAACTCTACACACATAGAAAAATTTAGCAATTTGCCAACTGAAATTCTGTTACTACGACTCAAATTCGGATACTACAACTGAAATCGATTGAAATCGATTGCTACAACTGAATATTGGTTATCACAACAAAATTCGGTTAATACAACTGAATTTTAGTTGCAACAACCAAAATATTCAGAAATCAAATTTGAATATGGTTGTACTAACCGAATTTATTAGTTGCTAACACCAAAATACACTTTTCAATTCGGTTGGCACTTTATTTCTCTGTGTGTATATATTATTTGTTAAGGCAATATCCTAATAGAGAAAATTTTCATTTTCATTGTGGACAACTTTAAAATTATAAGTATTTTAAACAGGTCCTCACAGATAAAAATATGAAATACTCAAAGCATGCAACTAGTATAAACTGTGGAACTGTAAAGGCTCCATTAGTCTTGCCGTTCCGTGACGTTTCTGTAACTTGCCGTTCGGGATGGCTGTTTTGTGTGGTTAGTCTGTTCCGTAACAACATAGTAGCTTTGGCTAAACGACTATAGTAATTGTTTGAGTAGTTGTAAATGTAGTTGAAATATTATTATCATAATGTGTCACAAAACCTTTTTTTATGTTATTTTGTACAATTTAGCTTATAAAACAAAAAAAAAATGTTTTTGCATTTTTTTTATATGAGAGCAATCAGCTGTTTTTTGCTATCACTTAACGTACGTTATAGGGATGGCAGACAATACCGCTGAAATAACATTATAAATTCAAAACGCTTTCAACTGACTATCGTTTTTATCCCTAAAACACCGTTACCGAAATAATTCAATACCGTTATCCCTAAAATACCGTTACCGATATAACTAATATACTAATATCCTTAAAATACAATTACCAAAATAACTGAACTAGCGTTATCCTTAAAAATAACGTTACCGAAATAACTAAAATAACGCTACCGCTAAAATACAGTTACCGAAATAAGTAAAAAAAAGTTAACGCTAAAAAACCGTTACTAAAATAAATGCGAAATACCATTACCGAAAGAAAAGAAAATAGCATAACAGCATCGAATCGGTTACCATCCATAAGAAAATCACAACACTTTTAAAGTAATAAATTCCCAATACGTTTCTTTTATTCTCGAAATGTAATCGAGTTGACTGAAATTCGGTATTATTTGCCAGTGAAACGTAGGAGAGCCGATATTTATTTTTCTCTCAATCAAAGTTATTTTTTGTTTTTACTCAGAGTATTATCTTATTTGTGGCCACAGGCAACATTTTTAAAACTTTCTTGTTTTTTTTTATTACGGTAGTATAAAAAATAAGATGTAAATCCTGTAGCCAGGAATGTGGCCGAACTGTTTTTAAACTGAAAGATGAATATTAAGTGAGTAAATATAAAAAAAAAACAAACGGTATATTTTTTATGTTTGCAACAAGTAAATAAAAGTTTATAAAAGTCAACTCGATTACTTTTAAAGAACAGTAGAAGAAGAACAGCAATTTAGTATTTTAACACTAGATCGATTTTTTTTTATAAAATTTGATATATGTGCAAATCTAAAAGTAAAAAATTTCAGTAATATCCCAAAATTATTTTAAAATTTTTGTCTATATAACGGTAAATTATAAACTACCAAATTGGGTCTCATCAACACATGCACATTTTTAAAGAATCTATGTTTTTTATCAAACTTAGTTAAGTGTTTGTAATAAAATAAAAAATATACCTAATTTTAGTGGTCAAAAACTACTGATTTTTATCCAAAAACAAAAATCGCATTCGTTTATCATTACGATTTGAAAGTTTAAAAGATCAACGTGTATATAAATTAGATATTAATTAATCAATTAACACATTCATTTTGATTGTTTGATTTATTCTTGAAATTTTTTTTACAGATAGAAAATTAGCTTTTTTTAAAATATTAAAGAAAAAATTTATAAGAATATTTAATGAAATTCTAAAAACGAAATTCTAAAAAAACATATAATGACTCTTATAAAACACATGAAAAGTCTCACTGGCGAATGTATACTATATATTTAATTTAAAATGCTGCAAAATTTCATAATTTAAAATTTTTAATTCTATAAAAAGTTTTTTTATTACACATGTAATTAAGTATTTTTCGTCAAAATATTAATGAGAATTTTTTTATTTTGCCCAACTTCCCCTTTGTAAATGGGGAACTAGTTCTGAAGAGGTTTTTTATAACAGAAATGTAAGTGGTTACAATTTGAGTTTAAATTATTACAAATATAAGTTACGAATTGCTTGATAGTAAATAAAATACCTAATAATATTTAAAACACTGTCACGCGTTCTTTTTGTTATTTTAAGAATTGGTTACAATACTATTTGCTTTTTTTACTGGCTGGAAGCAAGGTGTTTGGTAATGCTGTTCAGAAATTTGGCAATCAGAAACGTAAGCGGTTATATGGCAATGCCTTGTTTGGGTAATGTGTATTTTTTTCCTGGGGTAGTAGAGAAAATTCTGTTTTTAACAGGTTCGTCCGGCACGTAACGTTACAGTTCAGACAAACTAACCACACACACTCATTTTCATACATAAAAAACAAATCAGCTGATTCGTCACGGAAAGTAACGTACAAACTAATTCAGCCTTAAGTTTATATTTTCATTTTCATTTTCATTTTAATTTTTTAGGGCACAATATCATTATTAAATCTTACTATTAAATATAAAAATTATAAGTTTTTAGTTGTAAGATAGATAAAAATAAAATTTTTGAGTAATTTATATTTGTATCTGTAGAATCTTGTTTAATACACTCATAATATTAATATTTTTCACAATGTTTTAATTTCATTTTCATATTATCGGCAAATATTTCGTTTTGGTGGGATTATAACAGAGTGTTTGCGCTGACATACGAGTAAATACGAGTACATACAGTTAAAACGACTTTTCAATAATATTGCTTTTTTATTTAAAACAGTTTCTCAAAATACAAAGTTATCTACAAAAAAAAAAAAATAACAAAAAATATGTTATATATGAACGTATATGGATGACCATATAAAATAATATATGAACATATAAGACCATATTTGTCCATACGTTAATTTTTCTAGTATGTTTGAATATGGATGACCATATATGATCATATAAAAATATATATGAACATATATGAACTCTTTTAACCATGAAGAGAGAACAAATAAATTTTTTGATTAATTCGTATTTTTATCTGTAAGGTCTAGTTACAAAAACTTATAATATTTGTATTGTTCACAATATTTTAATTTAATGTGGCCATATTAAACTTTATTTTAAAGTTGTTTAAAATGTTGTATGATCGGCAAATGTTTCGTTCCGATGCGATAATAAACAGAATGTTTGCGCTGACACAAATACATAAAATACATGTTTTGCCATTTGAAACCACTATTTTTTTTATCGCAATTAAAATAAATAGTATTGTTTCTTAAAATACAAAGTTTTTTAAAAAATTACATAAATATATAAGTATGAGTGTAATGTATATGGATGACCATATAAAATAATATATGAACATTTATAAGCATATTTGTCCATATATGGAAATGTATTTTCATTTTCCTAGTATGTACGAATATGGATGACCATATATGATAAAAAATATATATGATATATGCTAAAATCGAAAGCCTGAAGGAAAGACAATTGTTGCAGATATTATGAAAAAATTCTGTACCCATTGAAAAGGGGGATTGCGTATGAGTGATATTTATACTATACTATTTATAACTCATACGTTATTCATAACTTATGAGCAGTGTTGCCAGGTATGTTGAGCATAAAATCGTCCAATTTTCCAATAAAAATCGTCAAAATCGTCATTCTATTTTCAAAAATCGTCAAAAAATCGTCAAAACAAAAAATATTTGTTACAAGTGGAATAAAGTTTTAATAAAAACAAAAGGATAATAATGTAATTCACATTTTAAGTGCTGATGTCGGTGTAATATAATACGATTTTTTACACTTTTCTGTAATTTAAACTTCGAAAATCATGATATATTATAACGATAGCACTTTACCACATTAACTGTTAATTCCTTTTACATAATTCTGTAAACATCACTTCAGTAACACAATTTTTAAATCTTAAATTCTTTTACATAGTTTAGAAATTCTGTAACAATTTTCTTTAATTATTAAACTTGGACTTCCATTAACGAATTAAAGTTTCAAATTGCATTACATGTGATGACACAGTTTAATACAATAAATTGTGAAATTTTTGATTATTTCATATTTTTAATTTTGGGTTGGTATTTAATATTGCTAAAAATTATTTATTATTTCATTTATTATTTATATTATTATTTATTTTTATTTAAATATTGTTTATTACTGCATATTTTAACATTTTCAAATATAAATTGTGAATATCTGAAGTTTCACTTTGGAACACTTTATTTATATTATTATTAGGCCTGTTTTTTAAGCACCGGATTTATTTATGGATTTATAAAACCGAATATTTGAACTCGATGTTTGTTTCGCAAAAACTTTGATGTTTCTTTTTTAATTTAAAAAATATTTTATTTTTATCTCAATCGTACACTAATTAAACTTTATAAAAATATAGATATTAAAAAAAGCAGGGTTGGCATTCAATAACTTTTCATAATAACGATTGGCTATCACAGTAACACTAATAGCGGAATGGAAATTAAAAAAAGCGATTCCATTAAAGACATGTTTCTTCTTATGTAAACGGTTTTAGTTTTCTATTTAACCTGTTTGATTTTGAAATATCTTGAACTAGTTAAAGTCAAAATAACGCTAAAATACCGAAACGACGATTTATAACATTATTTTGTTGTTGTAAGTCATGGTTCACACACGGCAATTATAATTGCGCAATTCTTCTTCAATTCTCCTTTGAAATTGCTTTTGTGTTCACACAGGAAAAGTTTGTTTCAGCAATTTTCGTATATCAACCTGCAGTGTTGAAAATTGCGGATGACAAAACAAAACGGAATTGGAGTACGGGCAAGTCTGTACCCCCTTCCATTCTCTTTTCCTCCCTCTTCTATAAACTCAAGAATTGCGCAAGTATAATTGCCGTGTGTGAACCTAGTCTAACAAAATTTAATGGGTAGAATTTTGATATAAACCCTGTAAAGACATATGCCACTATTGGAATCGTAGCTTTAAAACGTTCATAACGACATTGGTGTCGCCGTGGCAGGCAACCACCATTGTAATGAAAATTAGTGTTTGCCAACCATGAAAAAAGTAAGCACTCAGGGAACTTCTGCTGTAAATAGTTGTCGTTGTTTCAGTTGTAATACAGTATCTTTATATTTAAGTGAAAAAAACAGTCATTTGTAGAAGAAATTTCATTTTTGACTACAATTGTAGTTCATTTAAAAAACAAACCACCCGAACGAATACGTAATGAAATGAGTATTTACAATTCGTTCGTCTGACTTACGTTTGATTACGTAAAGCTTTATGTTTTGTCAAACAGTAAGATTGCCAACATAATGTTTTTCGCATGTTGTTTACTTTTTTGCATATACAAATAACTCATTTTTCGTTGGTAGAGATGGCAACCCAACACTGTAAATGAAATATTATTATTATAATTCTCGAAATAAATGGCGAGGTGCGTAACCAAAGAGCCAGGGTAATCCACACAGTATAGCTATACTGAATAAGTAATAGATTAAAATCAGACAAACACGAACATCAGCAACACATACACAACCATTTCCTTCGCAATGGAGGCTCAGCGAGATGAGGCCCCAATTCGCCAGAAAAAGAACGGATTCCATCAGACCAACACGTGCACAAAACAACCATTGCCTTTGCAATGGAGGAGTAAACGAAGTCTCCAAAGGAATACGAACGGTTTGCATATGGCTAGACTCAACAGTCTAACGGCATGCTGAGACACGCTTTATAGTATTGCAAAAAAGAATAGAATTAACCGTTATTCTCCATTAATAATTAATGCGAGTGACGAGATAACTTATCTCTTCGGCAACTAACGGCGTACTGTAAATGAAATATAAACAAAAACAGCTGATTTTTACTTGAAAAAAAAAATATTTATTTTGTTTAGAAAACAATAAAAGTGGTGATGAAAATATAATTTGTATAAAAAAAAACAAAAACATTTACAAATAAAAATGATCGGGTCAATTGCCATGGTTTTTGATAGTGATTTTTGTATTACAATTTTTTGTTAAAAAGTATTTTTTTTTTTCGTTTTAATATTAAATTGTTTTGCCTTTTTTCTTTGACGAATACTTTTTTGTGAACGTCTGTTTTTGACGTCTGTGACGGTTCAAATCGCAATGTGGAAACCAAAAAAAGAGACGAAAACGACAACTCTTACGTTTTCACTCAATTCAAAGTGACATTTGCGATACATAACCACAAAATGAATTTCTTCACTCATTTACACGAATTTTTTGAGTGACACGTCTTACAAAAACAGCCCGTTAGAATACTATGGACTCATTCCAGATGAAACCATCAAAAAATATTTAATTTTCGACCTCTATCCGCTTAATATTAAACTTATAAATATGTCATCGTATAAGTTTTGCGTTGTTAACTCTAACTGCTGTTTAAATATCGCATTTTAAGAAATAAAAAAAAAATCGAAAATTTAACAAAAGTAGTCGTACTTAATCGTAAATATATTTTAAAGTTTAGAGCTAAAGATGCCTCATTTTAAAGCCTCTGTTGTCATGCCTTAAATAAAATAAGCAAATAAATAAATTGAAGGTAAAATGTATTTTTTTTTCTAAATCCGCGGCTTAAATCGTTATATTAAAAAAAACTGTTTTTTTTTAAATTTGAAAACATAATATATGTTAATTGTAATTTATTCCACTATGTCATCGCCAAATTAATATGTGGATTCAAATTAATGGATTCGAATTTACGAATAAAAATCTAAAAAAAAGATACTAATAGGAAAAAAGATTTACATAAAAAAATTATTTATGTAAAAAAATTAAAAAAAAATTTCGCATAAGTAGTTAGTTGCCCATATCTTTTTAACAGTTTAAGCTAGAAGATTCATTAAAACCTCATTTAAATGGTTCTTAAATCGCGGTTTACTGTTTCACAAAAATAATTCACTTATTGGCAGTAAAATGCATTTTTTTTCCAAAGTCCATGGTTCAAACCGCTGTATTTCTGGCAGAATTCCAGATCGATCTTTAAAAACTCCATATTTTTACTTCGATTTATTAAAAACGAAAAGTAAATCATTTTTAACATTGGTCTAAAATTAAGTCAAGTTAATTTTTATATATAAAATTTTTTAATTCGTTTAAAACTGAGAGCTGTAGACAAATTTTCGGAACAAGTCATAACTTTCGTACTTTGTTCATTTTCAAAGGTAAAAAATGTGCTCCCCGGTAAGCTAGTTGGTAGCGTGCTGGCTTATCAGTGCGGGGGTCGTGGGTTCGATTCCCACCAGACCAACTGGTCTGTTTTCGTTACAACGCACCGAAAGTCATAGTAGCTAGTGCTCGGTTAGGGTAATGACTAAGTATATAATTTGTAATTTAATAAAAAAAGGCACAAAAAAGTTTCAAGCCCAAGTTTAGTTCATTGTAAAGGTTTATTAAACTGATTTTCAAAAGGTTTGATAAACTTGTTAGAAATTTCTGATATTTACTATGTGTACGGCAGTTTCTTTTCAAATTGAACATCATAAAAAACATTATTAACCTTTCCAGATTTTAAGTGCTCATATTTCCTTTAATATATGTACATACATTTATTTAATTTTTTTAATTTAACAAAATCTTTTATTTATAACTTCTTTATTATTAAATTAATGATACATAATAACCATCATCATAAATAATGTACGAATATACCCAGCAATAAAATCCATATACAAAATGTAATTGAAAAAGCATTGAATGTTACATAGAAATAGTTTAAAATTGAAATATTCTTACCGAACAACACATGTTTTATGTCGATTGGGTAACGGTAAAATATTCGTTTTTACAGTATTTTAAAAACGCCCTGATTTTATAAAGCTAAGGGAATAGATCCTGCAGAGGAATGTGCGTATTTTGTTTTTGTTTTAGTTACAATAACAAAATACACCCATTCCTCTGAAGGAATTATTCCTTTCGCTTTATAAAAACAGGGGGTTACATTTTTTTTCAATCTGAACTAGTTTTTCTGTTATTAATTAAAATAATTCATGTGGCCAGCATTACGTTCATACACGCAGAAAACAGACTCGGTAGTAGCAAGATTATATTAGATTAGATTATAGTGGCACTATGCACCGCGACCAGAAATTGATATTTTCTGCTGCCAGCGAATACACCCTATAGGTTCAGGCTCCCTACGAAGCCAATTATCCTACCAGGTGAACAGTTCCAAACGTCCGATGGCGTCACTATTCGACCACCAAAATAACGCACCCTCCTGTCGGAGAGCCTCGGACATTTGCAGAGAACATGCTCAGAGGCCTCGGGTTCCAATTCACAAAACGTGCACGTATCCGTAGAGGATCGTCCCATCTTGTACAATTGATACCTAAGGCCACAGTGTCCTGTGAGGTAACCCGTTACGGTCCTTAGTTCGCCCCTCGTCATAGACAAGAGTTTCCGCGATCTCTCCCCAGAGGGAGATATAAACAGCCTCGCCTGTCGCTGCACAGGCGATCTGGCCAAATAGGCCCCAAACTCCGACTCCCTCCATCTTCTGAGCCTCTCTCTGACATACCCATTGGGTACGCCACAGTAGTAGTAGCAACCGCATTTGCAGCCAATCGAATGGTTTGGTTGTAGCTATCGAACTTTAGTAATCACCGAGTTTTGTTAAGGCAATCGACATTCTATTGTCTTGTCAAAATTTGTGTTGTTTCATTCAAATGTTCACAACTGAAAAGTTCGGTCATAGCAACCGAAAGATTCGATGGGCACAAAATATGGTTGTTTCTACAGAGTCTGTTTTCTGGATGTATAAAATTCACTTACAGTAATATTTCACTTTACTGTCAACTTGTTATTAACTACCAAAAAGTAGTCGATTATTTACATGTTTTATTGTTTGCTGGGAATGTTTGTCAAGAAAGAAGTAAAAATTTCATAGATTTTTTACGACTACCTTTTTTATTTTAATTAAAATACCTTAACGTCAAGTATATTGCCATTACATGAATATTATTAATATTATAGTGAGATAAGAATTATGATGCGATGCGATGCGATGCTTTTCTTTTCAATTGTTTGATAAAACCAAATTATTTTGGATAATTTATTATTAATCATAAGATGAATTGAACAAAGTAATAAATGATACAATACTAATTCCAGTAGGATGTAGCAAAAGATAACAAATTATTGAAAAATCAAATTTTTAAATTTCTTTAAAATTAAAGCTTATCAAAATTGTCGGTTAGTTTTTTATGATTCTCTTGTTTTAAGACTTCATTACTCGAGCGTATACGTTACGTAATCGGACTGTAACTCTATACAATGTGTAAAAATAGTACCTACATACAATATGTTGTCTCTGTCTTACGTACTAACCAAATGGTAACGGATTTGCGTAAAGTTAATTCTATTTTTAACAGTATTTACTTTCTGCAAATCCGTCACCATTTATTTAGTATGTAAAACAGAGACAACATATTGTATGTAGGTACTATTTGTACACATTGTATAGAGTTAAGGGTGAATTAGCCAAGCGTAAACGTAAACGTATCTCGGTGTACGAAATTTAATAAGTAAAATAAGAATAGAAGATATTTTGTGTATCTTGTTGTTTCATTCATATTCATTAAACATATAGAATACGCAAAAACACAAGAAAATCTAATCAAAATAGAATTTTGTTGTCCGTTTACGTTTTCTCTATGTTAAATGCATATGAATGAAACAACAAGATACACAAAATGTCTTCTATTCTTATTTGACTTATTAAATTTCGTACACCGAGATACGTTTACGCTTGGCTAATTCACCCTTTACAGTCCGTTTACGTAACGTATACGCTCGAGTAAAGAAGCCTTTACTCTAAATAATGATCAGCTAAGAAGAATTGTAAGCAAATGTTACTTACTTAAGTAAGAGGAAAGATTTGTTTAACTTTTTAATTGAAACTTACCGGCTTAGTAAAAGTAGCAGCGTGTAGTGAGTAAACGAACATGCCTACACTAATGGAAAAAAGTTTGTAGAAAAATTAGTAAAGCCGTTAGTAATTCAACTTTGCAAGTTTAAACAAATTTTTAGCTCAAATTCAGATTTTAGTTAAAAAATTTTCTATTTTGACTTGATGAAATGCTAGCTTTTTAACTAATTTTTGTTTTTCTGAATTTACTAAAGTTTACATTTATTTAGATAATCAACACCATCCGAGGTCGTTGTAATGCGATGTTTGCGTTTTAGTATTTGCGTATTTTTTTATATTGTGTTTACTATACAATATAAAAGTGAAGTGAACACGTCGCTCGTTGGGTTGAAAAGAGTCAATAGTTTCGCTTTATTTGATATTTTAGAATTCAGTTTTTTATACAGGCTGAAAATAAATAAAATTCTACATCACTCCCAGCAAAAAATAGTGCTTACCCAGAAGCAGTTCTGGAAGGCATTTTTTCATTACGAAACAATTCCAAAAGCCATGATTTTTGTTCGTAATGTTTTAGCAGGTGAAAATCGCTTCCTTCATGTGCTCTAAGAAGAAATACATTCATGCCTGCGTAGTACATGAGAATGCTTTATTGTATTCATTCATTGCTTTATTGTATTTCATTAACTTCTTCATTGTATGCATTATTTACTACTTCAAAATAAGGCCTTCAAGGATGTTCAGCAAAATGCCTTCTCAATTGCTTTTTTGTATGCAAGACGGTTAAGCGCTTTCTTGGAAGCACACAAATGTAGTTTACTGCTTACCAAATCGAGGTTTGCTGGCCTGTTAGTTATAACCGTTCTTCTAAGTTATATACTTTTTCTGTACGAACACTATATTATTTGATATAACAAAATAATATAGAGTTCGTGTTTTGAGTAAAATAAAAAAAAAACTTTAAGTTTACAAGTTGTTGGTTCTTGTATTTCTTTTTAAATAACGTACACATAATTTTTATTATTTTTAATAAAAATTATATCAAACTTGTATAAAAGACAAAGTACGGTCTTGTTTACTCCCGCATCCTGTTTTTAAACAAAACAAAATAAATGTGAAAATAAAAATGAGAAAATATCTACCAAAGGTAGACCTTGCACATAACAAACAAGTTTTCAATTTATTTTTGATCAATAATAATCTTAATGATAAGCTTAACTTCGAGCTCATATATTAGTTCTCATTTAGTGAGAAAACTAGTTTATATGAATGTTTGATGTTTTTGCATGGGATTGTCACTTCTTTCAAAATGTGTTCTGATGATGGGAACCAGAAAATTTCCGAATAGATCACATTCCTGAAAGTTGTCAATTAACAAATTTTGAAAACAAAACTCTATAGATTATTGGTTAGGACAATATCCTACACTCAGGGAACTTCTGCTTTAAAAATATGTAGTTGTTTGGGTTGTAATACAGTTTCATTATTTTTAATGTAAATGTAAGTCATTTGTAGAACAAATAAAATTTTTAACTAACCTTGTAGTTCATTTAAAAAAACAACTCACATCAAATGACTGTTTTATGATTTTACATTCATTTTTTACAGTTGTTTTTTTGTTATTTAAAAAAATAAAAAAAAAAATTTGGTTTATTTTTTACTACCATGTGGTTCATTTTTACTACAATTGTTAGTAATTTTTTGAACATTAAAAAACAAATGACATTGTTAGTTGAATTTAATGAAATGTAAGTCGTCCTTTTTTTAAATGAAATTTCATTTGTTTTTGACTACAATTGCAGTCGTCTTTACCAACATAATTTCCTAAGTGTAGTAAAGAAATATAGAGTATGGCTTCGAACTTAAATAATGTTCATTTTGAAGTACACATTTTCAGTTTTCATATTCAGTAAAAAAACATTCCGCGTTTACTACAGTTTTTTAAATATTTTAGATTTTATGGAAAAACTTTAGTAGCTTAAAATTCTTGTAAAAATAATATTTTGATTTTAATTTCCTTTTCTTGTTTATTTTCGTCATTATTATTATTGTTGTTTTTGTTAATGTGTTTAACTTTGTTTGAGACGGCCACGTGAGTTATAGGAAGTCACGTTCACTCACTTAACAATGTATAGTAGGCACTTTAATTGTATATGAAATTGTTTTCAATAAGATTTATATGCAATTGAAATATGTTTGAAATAAGTACTCACGAAAAATGAAGTAAAAGTGTGTTTATTAATATTTATTTAGTTATATTAGCTGTAACGATTTCACGTGATTGATAAAATAGATTGTTTCACCCACACATCCCTATTGTTAGTTGTTGATCATGTATACCCTACAAACAACAGTGTTATTATTAGATATTACACGAATATTCGGTTACTAATCGGTGTTCGACATATTCGGAATGTTTTTACCATTCTGCCGAATACCCAAAAAACAACACTATATGGTAATTTTGTATGATCTTTTAAAATTGCATTTAATTTTGAATTGTCAGGTGGATTAGAATGAGCCTGAAATATATTTGTCTTAAAAATGTCAAAGATAAAAAATAAATTAAAGTTATTTTGGGGTAATAATTATGAAAATTAATTTTTAAAATTTTGTATTTCCGAAAAAAAATGAACTTAAATATTTTTAAATAAAGTTTAGTTACTAACCAATATACGGTAGTTATCAAAAAAATATTGTTTTGTATTGTATCGTAAAGTAAAGTTTAGCTCTTTATTGTCATAATTTTAAAAATTATTATTTTTGGATTTTTTTGTTTTTTGTTCTTAAAAAAATTAAAATAAAATAAAAGTCTAGCTTAAAATTGTACAAATAAAGTTGATTTTATTCACCAATGTACACTTTATTCAATAAAATTAGTGGGGTGTTGTGGTGTAATGGCTAGCGCGTTGGACTGTTACACAGATGGTCCTGGGTTCGATTACTGGTGACGACAACATCAATTTAGAAAAATAATATATATGAGTCCCTCATATCTATAGCAGTGTACACCTTCGGTGTTCAAATAGCACTTAAACCCACCGAAGCATTTCCTGAGTGTTGCTTCTCTTTAAGAAAAAAAAAACTTAAGTTTTATTTCCGAGCTTTTAAAGTGTTTCGAGTTTTTCTTACTATTGGGAAACTAATAAGGTGTTGTCAAATTGATGATAATAATCCACTTAGAAAATTTTTTCATATCTTTTGTCAACATCTTCTGAGTAAACCTTTTGTACACTAATAGAAAAAAAAAATTATAAAATTTTTTGAAAAAAATAGTAAAGATTTGTTCAACGTGCAGGAAAAACTGATGAAATTGACAAATTGTTTAGCCAATTATTAGTAGTTTAACGCATATATTGTTATATATGTGTTAAATTTTAGTAAATTGAAAGTTAAATATAAGTAGACAAAAATAAGTCCAAAAAATTTAAATTTTTTTATATGAATAAAAATCTGCCCTTCTGAAATCTGCCAGTCTACAATTTGTTATCAAATATTTTGGTTAATTTTAGCAGAATATACTGTTATTTGCATTCAGCTAAATTGAAGGTAAAATTTAACAAAAATTTTGTAAATATTCAAATTTTTGTTTGCTGTTATTTGTGTATAAATATTCAGCAAAAGTTTTTGATGATTTTAGCAGATTAACCCAGATAGCGCCGGAATTTTTTTTTTTTTTTAATTTCAATTTTTGTTTCGAAACTTAAATCATTATAGGATTCGTAACATTTTTTTTATAAAATAACTTTTTTTTAAACCTATAGATTTCCCGGAATCGGGTGTTGTATTTATTTTAAAATGTATTGCATTATATTTTTGGCGGTTTATGGTATAGACATCAACCTAGAAAAGTAGGATTGTTGAAGATGAAAATTAAAGAGAAAAATTAAAGTGGAGAAAATTAAAGTGGACGAAATATAATGAAAATGTTTAGTAAACTAAAGTAACTTTTCTTTAAAATATAAACGAAAAATTTCTTAAAATTATTGAAAAGCTTATTACTTTTTACAAAATTGAAAAAATCTTTTATAAAACTAAAAATATCATTCATTAAAAATATCATTAAATTCATTTCATTCACTCACAAATCCAATGTCGAATCCGTTGAAATCTTATTTTTAAGACAATAAGTAATATAATTTGACCAGTCATAGCTTTGTCATTTAAACAGCAAATTGATTGTTTTTTATCTTCTGTTTATTTAACGTTTAGACACTAATATATACGTAAACTTTTTAATAAAATAGAATTTTAAAAAAATAATCATTAAAAAACAATAAATCTTGGTGTGGATTTTATTTTGGGACATAAAAAGTTATGACAGGTCAAATAAATGTTACTTGATGTCTTAAAAATATAAGATTTCAACGGATTCAATATCTGATTTGAAAAATAAGTTCTTCTGGATGCCGGCCTACGGCCGCTCTTAGGGGTTTTTTTCCTCCGTATAACGCGGCGGGCGGCTTCGCGAAATAAAGTTTTTTCTGCGTGCTTTGAATGAGATTGGTTGATTACATTCCTTAAAAATTTTGATTCTTAAGAAAAAAATATTATTTGGAGACTTATTTCATTTCTCAAATTGGGGCCCTATTTCATTATGAAATAAAGTCCCCAAAAAAAAAATTAAATAAAGCCACAAAAAATGAAGTAAGACCCCAATTTTTTTTATTAGAAATTTTTGGGGCCTTAATTAATTTTTGGTTTGGGGACTTATTTCATTGGGGCCTTATTTCATAGAGCCTGTTTTTTTTATAAGTTTTTTAATGCCAATTTTTTAGTATGTATAAAAAAAATGTTGTGTTAATTATACAAAAGGTATGCAGAGAATGCAGAGAACGCAAAAAAAAATTGCTTAAAAGCATGAAAATTAATTTATTAAAAGTACCACTGTTAACACATTTTTGTCGAAACTCACTTAAAAGCAGTTTAGGGTTTTAGAAGAGAGCGTTGGATACGGGTTGATTTAACTGCAATTGTCAATGTTCAATTAAATTTAGCAGAGTATGATTTTCAACTTCATTGAAAATGCTGCTGACGCAAATTCAGGTACGCTTTTCTATTGTCATAGCTAAATGTTCAACTATTTGTACTGGCGTTTTTTATGAGTGTACTAAAAATTAGTTAAAAATGACGTTGCACAAAATATTACTAAATATTAGTAAGATAAGAACAGCAAAAATAAATCCATTGAGTCTACAAATTTTTAGTTATGATTGAGCTAAATTTTATTTAACTGAAAGTAGCAAATTAATCTGCTAAATTCAGAAAAAAGTTTTTTTTAATGCGAATAAAAATCTTCCATTTTTAAATCAGGAATCTACAATTTTTGAGCAAATATTTCTGTTGATTTTAGCAAAATATACTGTTATTTGCATTCTACTAAATTTAAGGTAAATATACGAAAAACTTCGTTAATATTACAGTTTTTATTTGCTATGTTTAGTCTACAAATATTTAGTAAAAGTTTGTGTTATTTTTAGCAGAGTAAATTTATATTTTCAATTAACTAAAACGTAATTTTTAACAAATTTTTATTAGACTTTTCTTTAACTTTTACACGTTTATGTCCATGAGTGTACGGAATATGAGACAAATTTTTATTAGATTTGTCTGGTACTTTTACACGTTTATTTCCACAAGTCTACGGAATATTAGAAAAAAACATTAAAGCTGGGTGGTATACAAAAGTTTTTTAAGTTAAACAAAAATTTTTAAATTATCTTTCATACACACAAAAAAATCATTGCCAAGTAATTAGGAGCATTTCAACTAAAAAAGTTTATTTACAAAAGTCATGCGACATCTAGTAACAATTTACCAAGTGTTTACTTGTTTCTTCTTAATTATTGAATAATTTATGTGGAAAAACTTTATAAGTTGAAATGCACCTAGTAACTTGGCAACGATTTTTTTGTGTGTATGAAATGACATTTTCTTTGGTTAAATCGTTAAATTGAAGTTAACTCTTTAGTATGAAACCCAGTGTAAGATTTTCGAAAAATATGTGTAAATTGTATAAAAATCTTAGTCGTAGTTTATTTAAATACCATAAATTCCTGAATTACAAAACAACTCGCACTACCAACTACAAAATATCTAAATCGTATAATGTTATGCTTTCTGGGCGTTAAAGTTAAATAAGGTTAAATAACACATTTTTCTACATTTATTGTAATATTTGTTGGTGCACACATTTTATATTTTATTTTAGTTGTTGTTTGTATTGGTGTTGGATGTATTCTTCTGTCCGTCTTTGGAAATAGAAAAAATCTAATGAAAATTCCTGTTAAATCAGTATTGAAAACATTTATGTACATTGTATATAAAAGTGGACCGAAACTTGAATAATGTTCTATGCGTAACGCAATCAAAATTTTTGGATTTTTGGAAAATTATCAAAATGTTTAATAGTTTATTTTATTTCATTCTATAATAATCTTTTCAAAATAAACTTTGATGTTCTGAACACGAATGTGATATGATTATTAATGAAAGTCGAGTTTAGATAAGTAGTCTTTCTTTGTGTGATTTATACTGATAATATCACTGTGAGACAAATGGTAGGGGTCAGTGATCGGGAAGGGTTCAACCTACCGGGGAAAGTTATATCGGTAAAAAAGAAGTTATACGTGTCCCTGCGTTTCGATGGGTCACGTCTAGGAATCGAGATATATCGATTTGAAGTTAGTAACTATAAAATAGGGGAAATTGTCACCTTTGGTGGTCTTTTTTTTGACATAACTTGAGAACCACAAGTCCGAAACAAATTTAAAAAAATTAGGAATTACAATTCCTTTAATCTGTTCATACAACATTTCGCTACATAAGCAACAGTTTCGCAGTTATAAATAAATGTATGAAGAAAAAAACTATTTTTTGCCTAAAAAATTTAATTTTTTTATTTTTAGTTCATAAAAAATCCAAAACGGTAAAAAAAAGTGTCAAGTCCTATTACTTTCACGTAAAGTCGCATAACCTTTAAACAAAATGAGACATAGATCATGAAAATCGATGGACGCGTTTCGGTTTTATTCACAATTAAGTGAAGGTATGAATTTCAAAAATTTGCTCGAGATATGCTCAAAATTCATACCTTCACTTAATTGTGTGTCTAGGCATCCAAAATAGCTCATTAAAAGTACTCTTTACCTTAAAAATGGTCGTTTTGATTAGAAACTAGAGCATTTTCATTATATTTTAACGACTAATTTTTCGATGGTTTCCGATTTTGATAAAATTTGTTGAGTATGTTTTCCAGTGATATATTTTTGTGTATCGAAAATGTGGCAACACTGAAGCTTTGACATATCGAAAAACGAAGAATCCTGATTTTCAGAATTTCGAAATTTTTTAAAATTTCCACCATGAGAGAAAAGCAAAATAAAATGTAAATTTATGTTATGGAATGTAATTGTGTGTACGTACTAATTGTTCCATTGAACTTAATGTCAAAAAAAAATCTTTTTTCATATATTTCAACAAATCTTCGGAATTTATTCTGAATATTTTGTAAAATAATAGAATTGATTTTGTTGTTAATTTTGACCCATTCCATATAAAATTTCAATTTTAACCAAACTTGGTATGGAAGATAAGTGTCATATAAATAGGTAATCGTAAAAGTTTTGGGTTGTTAGCTACAACGGTTGTGGAAATATCGCGTTTTAAAATATGAAAAAAAAATCTAAATTTAACAAAAGTAGTCGTACTTAATCGTCCATATCTAATGGTTAAAGCTTCGTAATTATTTGATACAATTACTATTTATTCGGGTTCTGATGAGATCTTTAGCCAGATCGAAATACTAGTATCAACCTAGCTTATATGTTTGATTTGCTTAATTTTTGTAAATATACGGAGGTTGAAAGCTCGTTATAAATTGAAAATAACATAAAAATAATCTCGATGTATATAAAAACAAAAAACTAATATAAATGTAAAAAATATTACTTCAGCCAGAGTACACACTAAATATTTTTTATATAAATAGAACATTTTTGGTCTTCAAAGTTTAGTAACGTCATGATGCTTGTTAGGAAAAGACCTAACCACGTGCTTGATTACTAAGAAGACATGAATGGAGCAAAATTGATGTTAATAGGTTTTTTGTTAAAGTTCTGCCTATTGTGGAGGCTCTAGCTTTTCTAAAACTTCGGGTTCTGATGAGATCTTTACTAGTATCAACCTAGCTAATATGTTTGATTTGCTTTATTTTTGTAAATATACAGAGGTTGAAAGCTCTTTATAAATTGAAATAAAAAAAGTAATTCACTTCATTTGACGGTAAATTAAATTTTTTTCAAAATTCATATTTCAAACAGCAATACTTCCAAAAACTGGTTTCTTAAATTTTTAAAGAAATATTTGTTAATTATAAATTATTATTCTTATTATTATAATGCAGGAATTATAATTAATAATTATTATTATTCCTGCATGTGTCTGAGTTATCGGATTTTTAGGTTAATTTTTTCAAAAATTTTATTCATTACTCAGGATACCGTAAGAAGGTATTTGGACATGGCATAGGGGAGTAATTTATAGTTAACATATATATTTTTTTTTTAAATTAAAAAAAAACTGTTTTTTTAAAATATAACTTTTTGAATGTGGTTTTGGAAAAGAATACATTTTTCCGTGGAAAAGTGAATAATTTATGTGCCCTAGTAAAATCCATAATTTAAGTAGCTTTAACATAAGAAATCAATGACTTTCGTAGCTTTAGTCGTTAAAAAGATATCGATGGAATATTATGTAGGACTACTTTTTTAAAATTTTCGAATAGTTTTCATACTTTTAAATGCGATATTTCAAGATCCCCTGAGATTGATTAGCTCTCCTACATTTGAACGAGGTTATAGTTATGTGCAGGGACAGTAATCATTATGAGTTTTATAATAAAAATTACACAATAATGATTATATTATGAGTTTTAAGGATTTTCTTCAATGGTAATGATTATTTTTGAGTAATATTAATAAAAATCAGCCATAATCAATATTTTTGAGCAAAAAAAATAATCATTATTTATGATTTTTATTTTTTTTTTCGCTCAAAATAAAACTCACTTTCATAGAATTTTTAAGGTGCCTTTCACAAAAATCCTCGAACTTTTGGAGTGTGTTCAACACATGATATGTTGAATTCCAACGAGTTGCAACATCAAGCACTGGTTGCTGTAATTTATTATTATTATTAATATTTATTATTATTATTAATTTTAATATTGTGCTCACTTTGGAATATTCCTTATAACTGACCGAGTTAATAATAGTATTTTACTCGTACCCAATTTAAACAACAATCTATAAAAAGACTAAATATTCGTAACATTAGTTTGCTTTCAATTTGAATTATAACAGCTTGCAGTCTTCGTGACATTGATTTTTTATTTTTTTTTTAATTAGGTATAGATTTACATACCAGCTTTACTATTCTTCATGCCCAGTATACATCCATATTAGGGATATAACCAAATTTTTGGCATAGTATCACGAGTTGGGCAATGAAAGTGAGTTTTATTTTGAGCGAAAAAAATAAAAATCATAAATAATGATTATTTTTGAGTTTTATTTTTTTTGCTGAAAAATAATGATTATGGTTGATTTTTTTATTATTACTCAAAAATAATCATTACCATTGAAGAAAACTTTAAGAATTTAAATTTTAAAAATCATGACGGATATGCAAAGATTGTCAAAAATAATAATAATGGTGCAATAAATTTTTTTTATGTCTGTTCTAAGTGATTGATTTTTTGATTTAAAAAACGAACAATAATAATTATTTACGGTCCCTGGTTATGTGATGTACATCTTCTATGTTCTAAGTTTTGTTGGAATAAGAAGGGCTGGAGAAAATCGAGTGGTTGATTTATTATATTTTCAGTCATATTGTAAGTAAATTTATCTACCCAAAGGAGTCCAAACAAGTTTTCCATTATTTTTTTTTATAATTATTTGAATTATTAATAAAAAGAATGATAAATAATAATGTTAATGGAAGTCCTTGCGGACCCCTGGAATATTCCTGCGGATCCCCATTTCGGAACCGTTGCCCTAATGGGTATAGAATTTGCATACATTAAAAATTTTATAACCCTCGCCAGGGGATTTATGTTTATTTTTGTCATACTGTTTGTAACATGGAATATTTAAAAGAAAAAATTATTAGGATTTAAACATTTTGAATATCCGTATTCCTTTTTAGTACAGCAACATTTATTTGCAACAATTTATCACTAGAATAATGAAAATTATTAAACAAATTTTAAGAGAAGGGTAAAAATACTTGATTCAAACGTACATATATAATAGTCTTATTTTATTTCGATATTTATGCATTTTCGGTTTGATATAATCAGGATTATATTGTAGTACATTTAAGAAATAATATCAACAAATTGTGGCAATAAGTACTTGTTTATATTGTACACACACACACACACACACACACACACACACACACACAAACACTCATATATATACATACAACTACTTACTTGCGTGTGGAAACTATTTTTTTTATTTAAGACGACTTTAGTGCTTCTTGTGGCATTTACATTATCTTTATGCCGTATAGTACTTATAACTTGTGTTCCAACAAGTTAAAGAAAATCGAAGCCATAACGGAAATTAATGTGATGGACACAAACCAAACAGACATAATTGTGTCATATAAGGAAATTATATGTAGTCGAACAAGATCGAATAGATAGATACACTTCCTAAAACATTAAATAAGGAAAAAAAAAACTGTGAAATTGCTTAAAGGTTAATGCCAGATGTATCACGAATTCTAAAATAACCCGTAATTTTGACGGGTTCTTAAAAGTTCATATTTTCACCAATTAGTACACTCAAATAAAAAGTTAGCAGACAAATTTGTTAAACGTTTATATCCCAATTTAAAGTATTTGCACTAATTTTTTGTAGTAAATTTGTTTCCTATTCTCTATCTACCAATATTTTTTTTTTTTTTTATTAATTAATAATCATATAATTACAAATTATATGCTATTACGCATTGTAGCGAAAACAGATCAATGCCTCTGGTGGGAATCGAACCCACGACCCCCTCACTGATAAGCTAGCACACTACCAACTAGCCTACCGGGGCGCACACCAATATTTTTTTAAATTCATTGCTGTTCATATTTTAAGGACTGTGTCCCATATATAGGACTGTATCCCATTTTTAGGACTGACTGTATACCTTATTTGATTGATGCAATCATTTAAATGTTTAAATAAATTTTAATAATAATTAATAATTGTTTTAATTTTAAAATATTTTTACAGTTGGTGAAGTAAATATAAAGAGATTTATAAATGACGATTTTAACAAATGCGACATCTTTAACAATGGATAAACAATGTTTAACCGTTAATGAACAACACTTTTTTGGTGACAAACATAAACAACGGTAAGTACAAATTGTGTGGACTGTAATGTTCATCAAGTGTCCCGTATTTTAATTAAATATTTACTAATAAACTAATTTAACTAACATAATAGTATGGGGCATTCCATATCAATTGTTCAGCAAGAAACAAGAAAAGTTATGTCGGATCAATGATAAACTTACAATTTATCTCAAAATAACCAAAGTTTATTGAAATAGCTGTGGCTGAAGTTTAACGGTGGCTATTTTTTAGACCGGCCCTGAAACAAATTTAAAATGTTTTCTAATAGTTAAACTTACTAAGTTTCTTTAATAACACTGTGCTACACAGAAAAAGCACTCGTCAAATGACCTAGCATAGGTTGTAAGTCTAGCTGAGCGTATTTCCAAACCGGTTTGAGAAGTTGCAATATACAATCAAGTTTTGGAGATAACGGTAAAAGAGTATTTTTATCGACTGGCTCATTTAAACATATCGCACTTGATCAACAAGAGGGTATTAACTCAAAATTTTTAAAATATCACTTTTTTCAAGAAATCAACTAAAAACATCAATATCTATGTATTGTAAAAATTTCAACGTATTCCGATTACTCTTTCATCTTGAAAACCACTTTTGAGACCATTTTTATGATAATGTAGTGATTACCTTTATTTCAACAAAAAGGTATTATTTCGAGTTAATACAAAAGTTCAAATAGAAATAAATCGTATATTTTCATAAAAAGGTATTATTTTGATTTGAGCCTTTATTTATGTTAAAAATAATCAAACTGTTTTATTTATATTTGGTTGTATTTTGAGTTGATACCGTTTTGTTGATAAAATTTGTTTTATTCTATAAATTTAAATCGGCAAAATTTCAAAAAAATGGTATTAACTCAAAAAATTCATTTTTTTTTTGCAATAAGTGGTAAAATTTAAAACAAAAACAATGTATATATATTTTCAAATGGAGTTTGCTTATTAAGATATGTTTGAATTTTTAAATTCTGTCAAAATGTGACCATAAACAGTTTTTTGACTCTACTGAAAATTTTAAAATTTTGAGTTAAAACCCTCTTGTTGATCAAGTGCGATATGTAACTCAGTAATTTGTTAGCCGATTTTGAAGAACTTTGTAAAACTAACTTGAAACTTATGTAGTTATATAACTACTAAGCACTTCGGTAATATTCCCCCAGTTTTTTCTGCTTATGGGGATAAAAAATGTTCAACGTTGTCAAGATGTTTGTAAAACCATGAAATAGGTGGTCTAAAAATTGGTTTTCCAAAATAAAATTAAAAAAGTTTATTTATAATTTGTTTGGGTCAGCCGGGACTCGAATCCTGGCCGCCAAATTGGCAGCCGACTGCTCTAAGCACTGAGCTAACGAGACATATAATATTTGATCAGAGGGCGAAGTTGACCGGCTTTAAGTCGGCTCACAGCCGCCGACGTATAATTCTTACTTGCATTAGCCGCCGCCGAAGCATGCGGCTTTCATCGGCTAAAATTCTTAACCGACTTTGATAGCTAAGCTGAAATGTTAATTTTTTTAGATTATAGTTTACTTTTAGCTAAGTAGATTTTTAAGTATTTTGCGGCAAGGCAATTCTAAAATATAAATAAAAATTGTTTAGTTTTACTGATTATATTTACGATTTTTTAAGGAAGTTGGAATTTGCGTTACTGTGGCAGCATGGTTTTTTGAAAAACAGATTATTCTTTTAGCATTTTCCTTATGTTGCAAAACTGGCCAATTTGTGTTTTGGGATTCCAACCACGTCAGCATCTTCAGAACAAGCTTTTTTTTTTGCTGGGAATTGCGTTAATGAAAAAAGAAGTTGACTCCATCCTGCAACAATAAAAAAACAGCTATTCGTGCATGATAACATGAAAGACGTGGAACCATTTTTATCAAAATAATCAAAATCTTACAAACTTAATTAAAATGCCTTATGCTAGTGTAGCAATTAATTAATTTAACTTTTTTTAATCTCTTTTTTTTAAATAAATAAATCAATTTAATTTTTTTAAATATTTCTAAAAACATTCGGCTACAAGCCGGCTTTAAGCCGCTGCCGAGTTATTTTTGCTTAGCCGCCGCCGCCGAAAATTTTAGCCCTGCTTCGCCCTCTGTATTTTATAGTTTAAAACGTAGATCAATGATAACTGTTGGCTGCACAACAGCACTATGGTTTGCTGCCAACGTGTGGCAAAGAAAAACACAGAAAACATAGAAAATGTATGCCTGCAATCGGGATCGAACTCGGAACCTTTCGACTACAAACTTTTATAAACAAAGCATCATCATTTTTATAAATAAACGCTCTGCTTTTGAGCTCAAGACTTTTGAGCAGTTGGCAATAGCATTGGGACAACACTTTTTGTCAACGTTGGCAAAGTAGTCTCAGCCAATTGTTTGCAATGAAATTAATGTGAAACAAATACTGGCAAAACGCTTTTGGAAACGCTGGTAAAGCGCCTTAAATAAGTGGTCTGGCAGTAATTTATTTACAATTCCTCGGTTAACCAGCGGTGTGCCAGTGCTTGAATTTTCGTACCGCTGGAAGTTTATGATTGGGTGGTCGTTCCATATAAGTCTTTCTTTATATTATTAAGATTAATATGCCGTCCAACCTGACCAGGGATCTTTTTAATTTCTTTATGTTTTGTACACGTATTCTCTAGGATGTCTATTAGTCACTACGGTTTTCAGTTTGTGAAAATTTTGAAAATTCGCGTTTTTATTGCCATGTTTCGGTTTTTAAAAAATAAAAACAATTTTAAATGTAGTGAACTTTGAAAAGTCATAATTCCTGAAGTAGATGGAATCTTTTTATGATTTAAAAAGTATATGAACTACTTAACGATTTATAATAAAAAAAAACACGTTTTTGCGAAAATGCATTCATAATGCAAATGAAAGTTTTGAATGCATTTTGTTATTTAAAAAACCTCTACATATTTATGTTAGTTATATAAAGAAAGTATATATATTTTAAAAGCGAAGGTAATTTTATTTAAAATACGGTTTAAAAATTCAAAATCGGTTCAAAAATGATTGAGTTACAATTTTTTTAAATACTCCAGTCGCAAAAAATACTCTTTTAGCGTTATCTCGAAAATTTGGTGATATATTCCAACTTCTCAGACCTGTTTTATAATACTCTCAGGTAGACTTACAACCTACACTAGGTCACTTGAAAAGTTATTGCAATTGTTTTGTAGCACCTGGCAATTAAATAAAAGATAAGCATTGCCTGAAGGCATCAATATGTATTATAGAATTTTAGTGGACGAAAAATAATGAACATTTTTAGTAAACTGATGAAACTTTTCTTCACAAATTTTTACGAAACATGTTGTTTAATGAAACACTTTCATTAAGTGAATCAAAGTTTTAATAAATAAAATTATATTTTTCATAAAATTTTATAAAAACTTACATTATCTTAATGAAATGTTTCAATGAACCAGTTCCAGTACAACTTTATTGCTATAATGCAGAAATTCATTAAGAGCATGCAGATAATTCTCTCAGTGCATATTTTTTTCTGTGGCGGAACAATTGTTATGAAAAGTTTCTTATGCAAATGCTGTATATGCGTTTTTAAATATTTTTATGTATTTGTGATTAACTTTGCTAAATGCTCTTCACCCACACAACACTAACAACATAGTTCGGAACGTGCCTCAAGTTTAGCTTTGCCTCATAGTTCATTGTTGGATTTTTATGATAAGCAACAAGAACAATGTAATTCAGTTGCACTATTGCCAATTAATGCAAATGTGGTAGTAAGACGTCATTCATCTCATTACTATCCCATGTTGGAAAATGAGAAACAACAACAACAGCAACAGCAGCAGCAGACAATGCTCAATACATTGGATAATCTTGAAAATATGAAAAGCATTATGTCATCCATATCAGATTTGAATGCATCTTTAAATTGTAATAAATCTGCAAATTTGAAGCATTTGCCACCACAAAACACTTCCACGCACACTTCAGTTGCGCATTTATCACAACAATTGCAACAACAACAACAGCAACATTATCACCAGCGTCAGCTGCAACAACAGGCAAGTGTTGGGTTTAATGTTTGACCACTCTTCAATTGAAATCCTCTTAAAATTTATAATTGTTCTCAAGGAAGAATGTACTTGGGATTTTCACACCATCACATTTGTATTCACAACCACATCGACAACGACAACAACAACACCAATTACACTCCAATACACCGACACTTTTTGAGTTCATTCAATATTGCATTCCAACACAATGAAGAAATATTTTTAATTTACTTAAGGAATGTTTTATGATTGGTTTCTTAATGTTTTAATAACAATTCTAAAGAAATGTTGGCAAAAACAAATTTAAAAAACAATTATTTTACTGTGTAGCAATGCAGAAATTGTTCCATGGCATTCACTCGGTTTTGTAAAAACACAACTTTTGTGTTTTATAAATAATTTATATTTAATTTATTTGTTTAAATTAATAACAATTAACTACTAATTATGAAATACTCTCATATTAAATCCTTCTTTCCACACCATCATCAAATTCACATTTTATCAAAGCTTGAGAGCTCGCCCGTACAAATAGTTTAAAATTCGGCTACGACAACAGAGAATAGTACCTGAATTTGTACTAGCAGCATTTCCCATGAAGTTAACAATTATAGTCTACTAAATTTAGGTGAACTAAATTTTAACAGGCCTTAATTATAGTTGACAGTTTTAGTTAAATTAGTTTAGAATTAAGCTAAATCAACAGAAAATATATACTAAAAAGTATTCTCCAGATCTGTATATTATCGGGGAGTATAGGTAGACTTATAAAAAAAGTTATCTCAAAAGTTTGTTAAACGGGTTCCAATTCAGTTGAGCTAATTTTTTCTGTTGTTATCGTTTAAATCAGTTATAATTAGAAAGTTATTAGAAATCTCATTTTACGTCAAGTACAAACTTCATTCGTATTTGAACTAATTTTTCAACCTAAAATTTTATAATTCGCTATTCTCAAATTTACAAATTTGCGAGTTTATTTAAACGAAAATTATTTTCAAAAAATATTTGTTTGTCTCACTTGTGGATGGCGATATTTTCTCATATTTTTTATTTTATAAATTGCTCTAACTTGTCTAGTTTAATAGATATAGCCTATTTTTTTTTATTATATAGAATAAAAATATGAGAAAATAACGCCATCTACAAATAATAGCGGAGTCAAAAACAAATAATGGTTTGAAAATAATTGTGGCAAATTTGTAAATTTGAGAATCATGAATTACTAAATATTAGCTTGAAAAATTAGTTCAAATACGCATGAAATTTGTTCTTGTGGTAAAAAAGATGATAACTAATAACTTTAGTCAAACAATAACAACAGAAAAAATTAGTTAAACTGAATTGGAACCCGTTTAACAGACATTTCTAATAACTTTTTTTGTATATGGGAATTTTAAAAAATGACCAAAAACCACGATCTATTACCAAAAAATTTTAAAAATCGGTTAACTTAAAAAAATAGTTTGTTCATATAATTATTCAAAACTTAAATTTTTTAAATATCTTCAACCGTTTGGTTGAAAAGTGTCCAGCGGATCTATGACTTACCAGTAATGAGTTAATTTACAATTTGATTTAATTCCAAAACTCCATCAGAATGCTAGTTGCCTGCCACCTTTGAAGGCTTGCAGGTTGCAAGCCCCCTATGGAAAAGTTTACCGATTAACAAAAAATTATATGAAGCCGTTTTTACAAAGTCTTTGTTTTCTCAAAAACACATTTTAGATGTTATAAAAAGAAGACTTAACTTTTATATAATGAACAAATTTACGATTTACCTTTAAATTACACTACTCGACAAGGTTTTTACACAAACTTTCCAAAACAAAAAAAAATTGATTTTCGTTGAATTAATTTCTGAGTGGGTGATATTTACTTTGCCATTTCAATTGAATTGCCTTTGAGTTAAAAAAGATATTTTAAGTGGGTTTTAGCATTTTCTATACATTTTTATTATGGCAGCGCACCCCAAGAACAACCGAACGCGGTATAAGGGATATTGGTGCATTACTCGACGCAATTAAAACAATCAAAATCGATAATAAATAGAAAAGGAGCTGACTGACTTTTTCTAATTTTTTTTCTTGCAATTTCTGTAGATTTTTAATGATGAACAAGAGAGGGAGCTGTTCGAATACGCGGTGAAGAGCGCCAAACACTATTATGGCTTACGCATCACTGAATTAAAACAATTGGTATATTAGTTGGCTCTAAAGCTTGATGTCAGTTCACACGAAATGTGCCAATATGAGCTTCGGTATTAACATATGTCTGAACTGTGATTCCGAAGATTAATCCTTGACATTTTACAAATTAAATTTTTTTTGCTGATTTTCACAAATTGTGTTATGGTTGCGGTCACCAAAGTCAGCAAATAATATTTAATAATTTTTCTTAAATTTTCTAAATCAGGTGTTTTACTAGCATTATTCTACATTTTCAGCAATTTTTAGGGGGTGACAACCTGCAATTTTAGGTACTTTTGAAAATTTGCAATAAAATAAATAAATTTGTATATTGATTGTTTCGTTGAAGTAGCTTGACAAAACACGTAAATAACAAAATATTGGTTTATTTTTGTACCCAAATTTTAATCCTTAAACATAAAATAGGGCAGCTAAAAAGGGGTCATCACACATCCAAATTTGATGACAATCGGAGGGAATCCATCAGCCGTCCTTCCTAGTTAGAAGACAACTTCTTCAGGGCAAACCCTAAGATCATAAAGAAATTTAAATTTGTAATATATAATATTGAAATAATAGAATTAACCTTTTTTTTATTTTGCATATCTTCTTATGCTACGAAATCATAAATATTATGAAATATTTCATTGGAGAAAAGTTATAAAACTTTTTCCATCAGTACAAACCATGAACTTAAAATTAACAATTAATAACTACTTTCCTGCGAAATGCATTTTATGTGCTTTTAATTTCCATTACCAATGAGTTGCATTATGCATTATGTTCCCCAATTGTGAATAAAAGATATATACATACACTCAAAATAGTTTGTAGTTTAAATTAACTGAAAATTACATTTAATATAAATGATAAATCACTTAAAATCCTGTCTACTTACTTTTCATTTGAATCAAATGTTTCTTGTTATTTATTGTTAAATATTCTTTAAATAACAAACAAATCTGTTAGAACAAGAATAGTAAGTTAAAAATAAATGTTGCATTCAGACTTCATTGCAAAACACGTGTTTTGCCAAATGGAGTGGAAAAGAATAAAGAACCGTTGGAATAGAATAAAGAGCTCAAATACGTATTTTGGCAAAACATTAAACAGCAGTGTGAATGTGGCTTTATATTAAGTTATTTTAAATTATTTCCGTTTTCTGTTTATTTTTTTTCTACAACATGTACCCACACACACTACAAACACATCTTGTTGGAATGGCTGTAGTAATTGTGGGAACTTTTTCAATTTCTTGTAATTTGGATTGAAATAATTTTGTATATAAACAAACCATTTTAATAAAAAAAAACAGGCTGGAATTTTTTGAATATTTTTTTAAAATAAAAATAAAAATTTGAATTTACAATAACTGTAACGGAAACAAATAAACTACAATATTCCGCTTTTGTGGTTAAATTCGTATGAAACTCTAAATCGGTAAATGGTAAAAAATTATTTTGAACAAATCTAGAAAAAAGTTCAAATAAATATTTCTTTAAAAAATAAATGCATGTTCCTTTATGTTAAACTCAACTGAAAACTTTTTTATTAAACCACAAACAGTAAACTACATAATATTCTGAGTGTAGAATTCATGTGAATTTTGTTTCATTGCTATAAATGAAAATTGCAAAAACCGCATTTAATATTGGGTAGTTACTAGGGTATTCAATCGGCTAACCGTTACTTGATTAATCGATGAAATGATGTCGAACAATTGTTCGAGTAATTCGAAGTGGTCAATTTTGCGTAAAGAATAACTCGAACAATTTTGGTCGATTAATCGAGTAACTCGAGTAATTTAAAAATATGAACTATTTTATATTTTTTTAATATTTTGTATAAAATAATGTGACTGTTATAGTGAATATTTAAATGTTAAGTGTATTTTTATATTAAGTGAGCACTATTAAAGAAATTATATTACGAAAAACGAAGAACTTAATGCGAAAAACTCCGATATCGAAGAAACTTGGATATTTTTTAAAGAAACAAGTTCTAAGACTGGGGTGTTTAAGATTATTGGTGCGGATTTGAGGGTTAAAAGTGGGATCAAACATTATTTTTTTTTTAATTTAGTTGCCATTTGATCTAAAGAAACTACATATAAATACTATATTTTAAAAAAGGAATTTTTAAATGTCACTTACTAAAAACTTTTTGTTGGTCCCTTTTATGTCGTTGTAACAAGCCAATTTTAGAAGCCCTATATGGAAATTCATAGCGGTCCTACGCAAAATTTCCACATATTAAAATTTACATATAGAAGTAATGAAGTTTTCATTAATATGATGAAAATCTTCTTAAATATTCATGAAAGTTGTTTCAAAACTTCTTTATATTTTTTTTAGAAAAATTACATATCTCAAAATCCCAAAATGATAGGACAAAATGGACTATTTTTTCGTTTAGTACTGTGTCAAGTCTGAGTGAAATTACAAAACGGATCACCTTACAAATATTTTTATAAAACAGTTTAATACATATTTATGAACCAGTTATATTGAAAGAAAATCAATGAAGATTTCAACATATTTATAAAGAATTTCATTGATATAATAACGCTTTTGCTTTGAGTGTACTGAGACAAAACTGTCGCAATAATAAATGATCTTAGCAAATGTTTTTCTCTTTTAGATATACTTTTTACTAAAATTTTTAATTAATTTGTTAATTTTTATATGTTATATAGTTATATTAGTACTAATAAAATATAAAAACTTACAAAAATGTGAGTTTTTGGAAAATAAAATTAAATTATTAAAATTGTTCGAGTTACTCGAGTTATTCGAGCAATTTTAAAATCTTACTCGCCTACTCGAGTAAATTAAAAACCTCAAAATCGAGTTACTCGATTACTCGAACAAAAGCAAACCCGAGTAAATTGAATACCCTAGTAGTTACCCATTAATGCATTATTTGGTATTATAAAATTAACCCTATGAAGTGAATCTAGGTCTTTTGGACCTATATATGTACACTCAGGAAACTTCTGCTTTAAAAATATGTAGTTGTTTGGGTTGTAATACAGTTTCTTTATTTTTAATGTAAATGTCAGTCATTTGTAGAACAAATTAAAATATTTACTAACCTTGTAGTTCATTTAAAAAAAGCAAACCACATCAAATGACTGTTTTATGATGTTACATTCATTTTTTACAGATGTGTTTTTGTTATTTAAAAAAATAAAAAAAAAAAATAAATGTTTGTTTATTTTTTACTACCATGTGGCTCATTTTTACTACAATTGTTAGTCATTTTTTGAACATTAAAAAACAAATGATAATGTTAGTTGAATTTAATGTAATGTAAGTCGTCCTTTCTTAAAGTGAAATTTCATTTGTTTTCAACTACAATTGCAGTGGTCTTTACCTACATAGTATTCTAAGTGTACGTTTTTTAATTTTGCTTTATTATTTTCTGTCGAGTTTTTGTAAATTTTTTTAAGCTCAAAAAATGTGCTAAAAATAAGATAACTTCCTAGGTTTCATCCTAATAAACTTCTGATATGTTGTAAATAATAAAAACTGAAGGGACATGTGGATTTTTAGCTCCACAATCTCATGTTTACAGTAACTATAGACAAAGTTATTATCCAATGAACCGACTTTCAAGTATTATTTTTAATTAAAAAAAAAATTAGTTTTAAGTATCATTAAATCTGGTGTTTAATTAAGCAATTGTTGTTGGATTAAGCTTAAAATAATCCACAGTAATGCCTATTTATTGTAATCGATCTTTTCCCGAATTTCTTGTTTTTCCTATATATTTTAAATAATTCAAAAACTCTGTGTTAACGATAAAGACAATGTGGACATCACTAAATATTGCACTACATCATATTTTCAACAATTTGACAACTGGGATTATTATGTCTAGGGAAAGGAATTTCATGTGAATGCAAGCTTTTAGTCAGTAGCCCAAAAACGATTTTGACTAAATACTTTTCCGAATCAAAGAATTTGCAACAAAATGTCATCAATTTGTTGTTGCATATTTATGTATATTTTGTAATAAATGCACATTTTTGCATATTTTGCTATAAATATGGCATATTTTGTCATTTTTGTTACATATTTTCAATTTAATTGCATATTTTCGCATATTTAGTAAAAATTAAAATTAACTTTTAATTAAAAATAAATAAAATAAAAAATTTGTAACCCTGAACATAGTTTTCATTTGTTAGACATTTATATTGAATTTCATTTTAAAAGCAACAACAGCTCGAGTAATAAATCGATGTTTAAAATCTAAAAATTGGACGCGCATATTTTTTCTATTTTTAATGCATATTTTTGGATTTTGACTGCATATTTTAAGCGCCTATTTTCATTTTCGAGTTGCATGAAATTTCTTGCCCTAACTATGAGTGTACCCAAAAAAAATTTGGGTGTTGTTTAGAATCATAAACATAAAAAAAAACAATTTTAAAAAAATATAAGAAAAAACGTAATTAATCTTAAAATTTATAAAAAAAACAAATCCCACCTAGTCCCGGGATTCGGGATTCGGGATTTCACGTTGGGAATCCCTAATGCAAATACACAAAAACAAATAAATTTTTCTCCCCGCCTTTTCACCCTGTAACATCAGATTGGGCAGCATAAAAAATATGTTTATCTTTTTTTAGCTCCTCCACAACATGTTTAAAGTACATTAAAATCTGCGAGTTCGGCGAACCTGCCTTGACAGTAATTTTAAACGGCCACATTTTTTTGTAGATAAAGATAATTAAAAAAATAATTTAAAAACTTGACCATAGTAGAATGTAGTAAGATGACTCTTTTTCTATCATTTAAAAAAACAAAGTAGTACACTGCGTTGCAAAACTATAATTGCACATTAATTTCACTAAATTTCGCAAGTTAAAAAAAAACTAGAAGAGTTTAACCGGCATAAAAGTAAAACCAATGCATAGTTATTAATATTAAACAAAAAAAAACAATTCAAATCAATTAGTGTTTTATAACTATAAATACACTTAACTCAATATATAAAAATTTACAAAAATTTAAGAAAAATATTTTAAAGCAGCAGTTTTGACAATGCGCGAGGCCTCCTTTTTTGAATCGACTCGGAAATTTGATTGGACATACTGTCTACCAGATTTATTCGACATAAGCTTTTGGATCTCCACGCATCAATAACTGCTTCTTTTAGATAAAAAAACGCTTTCATATTGACGGTTTTCTGCGCAAATTCGACGGGTTAATACTCCCCAAACATTCTTAATTTGGATTTGATCCGGAGAACATACGGGCCATTCCATATATTTTTTGATGAAAGCCATTCCATCGTCTGACGTCAATAAATGTCACCAATTTCTCTTCTAATACTGTAATGTACTCAGAATAATTCATTCTAGTGCTTGGAAATGCTAAATCAAGCATAACGTCGAAAGTTTTAAAAATTTTTTTTGTAACATTATAAAAAATAGCAACAATCCTTTGTGATTATAGTTATGCAGTGCAGTGCAGTGCAGTGCAGTGTAATTGTAATTTTATTTCTTAAAACCACTACACCTTCATGAAATAGGGACACGTTCTCAATTTGTTAATGAATCGGGTTACTATATTCTGGTACGGATCCCGGAAAAGGTTTTGTTGAGGGAAATTAGAGTAGTTTTAATTAACATTTAGCAACTTTTTCACATTTTTGTATTGAAAAATTTTGTTTTGGAGGAGGAAATGTCCCGTTTTCCCTCCCCCTGATCTGCGCCTGCTATATTATACTATGAGCAATGGTAAATAACAAAATTTTTATCCAGAGCTGTCCAGTATTTATTTGAAAAAATAATTCATTTTTGCCCCCTTTTTAAAGAGCCCTTTCTTAAAAATAAACTTTTGTTGATATGTTCAGGAACAAAATTTATTTCTGTGTTAAAAATTAGTTCATCAATTGTATACCATTTTTGATAATCTGACCTATCGTAGCAAGAATTTTTCAACTACACAAAGTCGAACATATGCCAAAATATATTCAGTTTTCACTCAAATTAAAAATGGCATGTTTTTATTGTTAGACTTATAAAAAATTATAATGTCAGTGCTGCCAATAAATTTTAGAAGTCTGTTAACTCAAAAAAATTCAAATTTGTTTTATGCTTCGCTCGAATAATTGTATATAATCCATTTTCAGAACTTTAAAGGATAAGAAAAAACGTGGGAAACTCTTATAAATCATATTTTTTATTATTTTTGATCACAGTTCGATAATTCAAGTCTAATTGTGTCCGTGTAGTGGTTGAATTTGTCATTTAAATGTGACAAAATCGACCGAATTTTTGTAATATTTTTTACTGATTTTTATTTATTTGAGTGAATTATTTGCTAGTTCAAAGGGTATTAATTAAACTATTTTAATAAATTATGTTCAATGTATAAAAACATTTAATGTTTGGTAAGTTTTGCGAACCGCAAAGTTACACTTTCTGAAAAATACGAGGTCAAATATGCATGAAAAATGTTATCAAAATTTCTTTACAGGATGAAGTATTTATGGCTAAAATCTCGTATTATGCAAAAAAACGAGTTTTCATAAAGTTTTCGCTTATTCCCTTGTTCCATCGAGGCATTCATATGTAAATATTTTTAAAGCGCACCATCGTTTCTTCCAAAACTGTTTTGAATTTAAAATTTATTTAGTCCGCTAATCATTAACAATTGTTTTTCAAGAATAACTTTAGACTTTGCGCTCGCATATTGAAATTTCTGAAATTTCTGCCTTCACTAGGACATTTGGTCCATTTTGTAGCACCGCGTTAATAATATGGTTATTTTATGTTATTTTTAATATTTATTTTTCACATTTTCGTTTTGTTATAACATTAAATAAAGTCATAATCACAAAATCTCTACTGAAATCTATCTGTCAGGAACGAAAATCAAAATAACAACAACAAAAACAACTAAAAGTGCAAACAAATCGAATATATTTAGGAAAAGTGGAAAAAAGTCATTAATCACAAAAGCACATACTAACACACACACACACACCAACACACATTCACCAACACTTAAATACTAAAATAAAAACACAACACCAATGCAAACAAACGTAGTAGGTATTTTACTTTACTTACCTTTTAACTTACTCAGCATAAAAAAGTGGGAGAAAAAAAAAACAAAATCAAATCATTTTTCACGTTTGTAAATAATAATATTTATGCAAAAACTTTTATTTATGTATATTTAGGTAAATACTTTCAATATTACGACAGCGACGACCGAAAAGACTCGTTTAGGCAACAAAACGACAGAACAACAACAACAGCAGCAGCAGCAGTCTGATTTAGCTACACCCCCACCTATACCCAAGCGAACATTTCGCAATAAATTTAGTTGGAATTCTGTGAACAGCTCAACTACAAGTGGTTTCACTGGATCCCCAACAACAACACCATTATCAGCTGCTTCCCTAACACAAACACCAACTAATGGTAAACAACAAACAACTTCAGGCACTGCTTTCATTTATCCCCAATCTTTGCAACATTTGCCAACAACAGCAACAGGGATTGGGGCAGGTGCCGGAGTTGGCAGTGTTTATCTCAATAATACAAACATTGAGGCTGAAAATACTTCTGTCTCGCCGTTATATGTTGACTTAAACTCACGTTCGGTTTTCTTTGATGGTGGTATTTCTGCCTGTGGCTACGACACCGGCGGCATATCAGATGATGACCGCATGAGTTTGGAAAATTCCGTATTTGAAGAGTCACTGAACTCGACACCAGTTAAACTAAACAATACCGCAGGAAAACTATTCAACGGTACGTTGGCAGCCAAAACTTTGGCTGCGCTGACGGGAGACGTTAGTAATGCCATAAAGAGATCAAATCGCTCATCCAGCAGTACGGTTGACTCTAGCATTACCTCATCGGGGTATGGCTCATCGTCGCACAGTGAGCGATTAGCTTCAAATTCCACTACGGCAGATTTTCGTAGTAGATTTTCAAGTGTTGATACTCAGTCGTCAATGGATAGTTGTTTAACGGAAAAGACCTCTGTCGATTCACCATTAGCCAAGGAGACATTCAAAATGGAACGACCGTTAAATTTAAATGATGTTATGCTCAATTTAAACAATAACGAAATGAACTCAGCCTATTCCTTGCATACAAACAATATGGCGAATAATAATAATAACAACAACAACAACAACATTTCGCAGATGACAACACCCAAGTCTGGTATTGTACCGACTGTACCAATGCGTGTACAACGTAAAATGAATGCAACGTCCCAGCAACCAGGGTCGCACTTTAATTCTCAAAGTCAATCTCAGCAATCGCTGAACAATAGTATTGATTCGAGCAATAAAGCCTGCTCCACAGTTCCCAATTCGACTTCAACTTCATCAACGGCTTCGGCCGGTTCAAGCATATCTACTGGATCTTCAATGTCAATTTCAGCTTCGGGATCGGGTATTTCACCCTTAGCCCCACAACCCCAACAGTCTATTATTTTAGGCAACCAACTGCAGCAGCAGCAGCAGCAGCAACAACAACTAAAACGTCCGCCCATACCACCAGCAAGAGTACAAAATTTTGAACTACAAGATGCCTCTTCTTCCACAAAAATGTATACACAACAGCCACCCTTAACGGTACGCAATCAATTAAATCGCAGCAAACGTCCTCCTCCCATACAATATCCGAAATTACAGCAAAGACAGGATTCCAATCTATCTAGTGACAGCTTTTCGGTCACCTCGAGTCCGGGTTACAATTCGAAAAACCTAATGGACGCTCCTCTACTACAAAATGCAGCTCGCATTAATAAGAGTGGTGCCGCTGCTGCCGCTATGCGTCATCAGGATTCGAATGATAGCTTTGTTATGTCCACTTCGAGATTCGGCAATAATGGGCCGGTTGTGCCGCCAAGGCATAAATTTAATTATCGCCAGGACTCGAATATATCCAGCGATAGTTTTAGTCAAACCTCGAGTCCTGGCTATAATACCAAAATTATGGAGGCTCCATTGTTGCCTTCACTTTCGGTTAAAAGGTTGTGTAGTGGTAAGTAGTTGTGAGAACAAGTATTCCAATATAAACGGTGTCCAATGAAATCTGTATTTCCTTGCAGTTCCTACTCCTATTAATATCAAACAGAAGTTCCAAAATGAGACCATCGATGAAATGGAAAATAATGTCCCTATGTCTCCGATAACAAAATGTGTTTCAACGCCAGCTAGTCTGCAGACTATAGTCAGATTCCAGAATGGTGCACCCAACACCATGTCCTTGCCACATCAGGTACTTGTATATATCATTTAACTTTCAAACTATGTCTTATCTAATATAGCTCTTATTTAATTTCAAGATCATCAACCGTCGTAAAAGTTCTAATCCCTATATAACAAATGGAAGATTGAAATTTCGTTTATTTCAAATTCTAATTAATGCGTTGGCTCTATTGGCCATTGCTGGAGGTTTGGCGGCATATTTCAATGCGTATCCTACCATTAAGTTTGTTAATAAAACCATTATAAACACGGTACATGTAGAGGATCCCATGAGTTATGGAAAGAATCCAGCACCTGGCACGTGTTTACCCATAATAGTGAAATTTTGTCAAGGGCCCCAAATACCCTATAACTTTACCGTATTCCCCAACTACATAGGGCATTTTGGTCAATTGGAAACTCAAGTGGTGAGTGCGCCTAAACTTGTAGCGAATCTTTATTTCCGTATTTATATTCCTTCTTGCACTCCTTGCAGGATATGGACGCCTATGAAGCTTTAGTAGATGTACGCTGTTATGAATTAGTGTCATTGTTTTTGTGTACTCTGTTTGTACCCAAATGTGGTACCACCGGAGCCACAGTGCCACCTTGTAAATCCCTGTGCACCGAAACAATGAGACGTTGTGGTTTTTTCTTTGATGTTTTTGGCTTAAGTTTACCAGAGTACCTGAATTGTAAACTATTTAAGGATTTCGAGAATCCAGAGGATTGTGTTGGCTTTGACCAGGTTCAGAATGTTATGATTGCTTCAGCAAATCCAAAATGTGATGGCTTCAAGTGTGATAATAATCGTTGTATACCCCAGGAATATGTTTGCGACGGCAATTTAGATTGCATGGATCAGGCTGATGAGAACAAGTGTGAAATATGTGAAAAAGATGAACTATTCTGTGGCAATGGAAAGTGTGTTACATCTGATCATATATGTAATGGAGTCATAGATTGTCCCTATGGACAAGACGAAAAAAATTGCAGTAAGTGTTGGCGTTCTATGAACTTGGAGACGTCAACTATCATTCTTTCTTTTCGTATTTTCCAGTCCGTCTTAGCGAACGTAATGGTGATTTAGGTAAAGGTGTTTTAGAAGTCTATCGCATCCACACACAAGAATGGACACCTGCTTGTGTCAAGAATTGGGATCGTGCTGTCTCTCCTTCAGCTGTTTGTTCTATGTTGGGCTATAGTGCTGTCAACGCCACCAGCGTTATCACCCAAAAGACTCATAGACCTTTGCTTACTTCGGTTAATATTTCTACCGACATCTGGAAGATGTATGCAAAAAAGAAATCAAATCTTATGAGAGAATTTTCCAATTGTACACGAGATGAAGACTATCCAATAGCCGAATTAACATGTTCAAATTATGGTAAGAAAAAAATGTCTACTGTCAATAAAAAATCTAAAACTCCCTTATGTATTTACCATTAAAAAGAGAATTAAAAAATTTTTACAACTCATATCTCCAATACTGGGGAGAAACTCAACTTAAAGCTCTTTCCATAATATGGGAGTGAGTTTTGCTACAGACTGTATATTATTGCGAAGGAGAAGGGAACAAAACCGACTCTGTAGCACAGCCCAACCTCCTATTGTGATTCAAGCTTAAGAGATTTTTATTGAATTCTTTTGAATTTTTCTTTAAGAATGTGGTAAAGTTAAAAAGACAAGACGTAAACTTTCACGTCGTATTATTGGTGGCGCCAAGGCACATCCTGGATCATGGCCTTTCTTAGCGGCCATTTTGGGAGGACCTGAAAAGATTTTTTACTGTGCTGGAGTTTTAATATCCGACCAATGGGTTCTCACTGCATCGCATTGTATTGGCAAGTAAGTACAGAGAATAATTGTCATGTTCTTCTCTTATCCTCTCTCTCTCCCTTTAATATTATTTAGTCATACTGTTATTGATTTAGAAGATTGGACAATACAATTGGGTGTAACACGTCGTAATTCCTATACGTATTCAAGTCAAGAGGTAAAAGTAAAAACAGTTGTACCCCATCCACTATATAATACAGCTATAACACATGACAACGATATTGCACTGTTTCAAGTAAGTTTAACACATAAAAAATATCTCAATAGTGGTATACGTTTATATGTACATATCTAAATGTGTCCGAATGTGTCCGAATGGGTTCAAGTTCTTTCGTTTCTTACAATAAATCAAAATTAAAACACGGATATTAAAATTGTGCTTAAAATTGTGTTTTTATTAACATTAACGACTGCAAAATCATTTTCACAAAATAAACCCATACGTCAATCTGGCAACGTTTACGAAATAGGAAACAATGAGAAGATTATAAGATAAAGAGAATGTTTGAGTATTAGTTGCTGTCGCTTCCCTACAACAAATAAGGGACAAATTTACCTCGTTGACCTATCTCAAGACTGCCCTTATCTCAGGGCTGGTATAATTTAACATTAATGTTGGTTAAGTAGCGTCAATTATACTGTGAAAATGAGCCTCGAGACTGGTTAGTCGCGGACATTTCACTTAACTACTTGAAGTATTTACTATAAGATGTCACGAAATGCTTTTGCTGTCATAGGGCTTAACTCATGAGAATGTGTTTGATATACGTCTCATACCAATACAAGAAATATTTGTATCCTTATAAAAAATGTTTCTGTTGTTAAAAGAATTATAACATCCTGCTCAGGCAATTCTTTGATTTTCCCCCAGTAAACATTAGTTTGGAATTTTGGTGAATTGAACATACACAAACGGTGTGAGTGCCACTTCCTCCAATCAAAACACATTCTTGTGGTCTCAGTTCTGAAAACTTTGAAAATCCAATTTTCACTGTAGGATAATCGTCCTGAAAAAGATTATGCAATTTTTTAAGATTACAAAGCATGAGTCTCTTTTGTTTTTTTATTTTCTCCCCATTTATGTTAATAGACTTATAGTCTTTTTTAAGGGCATAATGCGGCTGTTTTTGTCGTTTTTATAAAAATCTTGCACTATATGTTTTGTCTCTGTCGAAAGACCGGACCGCGTTTTTTGATGTGGAGAAAAAACATAATCGCTGTTCTCAATTAGTTTTTTTGCTTTACGAGCCATATAGTTCGTAGTTGAAAAGGTTTTTTCTATTTTACCAACACTCCAATGATGTTTCAAAGATGTTAATACTTGCATTTTTTTATCTTTGTCACCTTCAAAAGTATGGTAAATTTCTTTTAAATGATTTAAAATATCTACAAAATCATCGGATGGATTTTCTAAATTAAAACGTTTTTTTCCTAAATATAGATCTTGCTCACATCATAATAGATCATATTGTTTAAAATTTCTTCCTTTTTACATTTAGAATAGTTATTTTGAAACTTGATTTAAAATTCATTTAGTGTTTCTAAGCACTTATTCAAATAAAAAAATTATGTTCTTTTAAGTGAAGAAGTTTCTGTAACCGTGTTCATTACAAAATCATCGAAATTGTTCTCCTCATTCGTTTGCATGGTCTCTGGATTTGTTTTATCAATTAATTTCATTCTACACGAAGAACAGATGTAATGACCATGCAAATATTTTGAAAAACGATCTCTTAAACTTTGCGTAATTTTACGAATGTCCTTTTTTTTATTTCTATTCTGGAGTTTTTGGAAAGGATTACAGAACATTTTTCAAAATGCGTTATGAGATTTTTGAAATGCTGTTGTCAAACTTGACTGTTGACTTGTCAAAAATCAATAAATAATTAAATGCAAAGTCAATAAAAAAGAAAAAACTCGTTTTCATTGTTTTGCTTTTGCTATAACGGAAACCTCTGCAGCATATTAAAAAACAATTTCCAATAAATTGTCTACTACAAAGACTACTTAGCCCGTAACAACAAGTAATAAATACAGTTAGTTTTTTCTCAACTCAAACTTTTTATTTTCTTTTTCTATAAGATTAAGAGTACCACCCGAGTTACAAATCGGGAGAAAAAGCTGTCACGTATATACGTAATGTTTAACTTGCATGAAAATCGATGTATGCCACAGGTGAAGAGTAATCAATAGCAACAATTAAGGAATAAGAACACACATTTTCTGGTGTAAATACTTCTACATTTTTTCTGATATCTCATTAAGTAAGAAGCTTTACACTCTGAAATTTTCAGGGTGTATGTCTGTTCAAGTGTAGCTACTTGTATAAAAATTTTAAAAAATTCATTTTTTCCAAAAATTGATTTTAAAGTTTTTTTTAAAAATTTTTTTTTTTTTTTAAATGTGTAAAATTTTTTTTTTTATGTTTTTATACCCTTAAAACCTAGTCGTTCTTATTCAAAAATAAATTTGTCGATATTTTTTTACACATCAAAAGTTATGACCTTTTAAGTGAAGTCCCTACCCCACAATTTGAAGCTATAGGGTTGCGAGAGTTTCATTCACTACCGCACACACTCACATATTTTTTCAAAATCGGAAAACATCGATTAATTTCAGGGTGATATTTTTATTTTTATTTTATTAAGTAATAATCATATAATTACAAATTATATACTATTACCCTAACCGAGTACTAGCTACTATGGCCTTCGGCGCGCTTTAGCGAAAACAGACCAGTGCCTCTGGTGGGAATATATCGTTTATTTTTCACTTTTTCTATATCATCCTTGCTTGTTTGTGTTTGCTTTGTTTCTTGTTTTCCCTAATAATGCCATGTAGAATAGTTTGAAAATACATATTAATGGGCTGAGAAAATAGTAAAATAATATTTAATCATATTCACATAATTAAATATATTTTTTATTTTAAGTAACTATATTATTTTATCAGTTTAATTATATCTGAAACTGCCACATTTTTTCTTGTTTCGGGCTTGGCTTCCTACGGATACACATTTGCAAAATAACTACCGCATTTTTTTCTCGATCATTCTTGTCTGTTTCTAGTTTTCTTCATCATGTTGAATTGTATGAAAATATTATGGTAATGAGAGAAAAATAACATTGAATCACAGTCACATATTTTAATACTAACCGTATTATTTTAGTTATATTATTTAATATTTTTTTATTAATGCAATATTTTTGCCGGCAACAGTATGTCTTGCTTTCTTCTCGGCATTTTTTCTGACTCAATCACAAACATGTTTTTATCTACAAGCTCGTGTTGTTTCTATGTAGAAAATATATACATACTTGAAAAACAGCCACTACCACGTTTATTATAGAAATGCAAGCACACATAGCCACTAGCGCATACACATTTGAGACAAATTCTCAAAATCATTTAAAAAATTAAACCAAATATTAGAAGAAAAAATTAGTTCAAGTACAACTAAAATATGTTCATGTGCTAAAATAAGATAACTGATAACTTTAGTTAAATGACACATTTAAACGATATCAACAGAAAAAATTAGTTTAATTGAGTTGAGTTTAACAGACTTTTGAAGTAACTTTTTCTTTATGAGTATAATCTATGGACACTTGTAATGAAAATAATAAAGTTCGAACGTATTCGCGGAATTTTTTTTTTTAATTTAAAATATCATTTAAAATCTTCAGCTCAAAGTTTCTTAATCCAATAACAAAATTTCCATATCTTTTTTGCAGCTTGCTAAACGTGTAGCTTTTCATGAGCATTTACTGCCAGTTTGTTTACCTCCGCCCAACATGAAGCAATTGAAACCTGATGCAATGTGTACTGTTATCGGCTGGGGCAAACGACGTGATAAAGATCGTAAGTCTGTGCATTCGTTTTTCGTTCTCCATAATTAATATTGAATATTTACAGCTACAGCGACTTATGAACCAATTGTGAATGAGGTACAGGTACCAATTATCCGACGCCAACAATGTGACGAGTGGTTGGATAATTTAACGGTATCGGATGGCATGATTTGTGCTGGTTATGAAGAGGGTGGTAAAGATGCATGTCAGGTAAGTCAATAATCGAAAAATAGCGAGTAATTCTATTAATCGTCCATATCTCGAAAACTGCTGTTTGCAGCAGAGATCAAAAAGCACTCCCAATTCAACGAAAATCGTGTTACTTGGACTGACTTTAAGATCGTATTGTTCCCGAAAACTAATAACAGAGCGAAAAGGGATTTTGTTTTAATTATGTTTCGTATGACGTAAACAAGATATCAGAAATAGACTCAACACGTCTTTCGGTTTTACTTGGGTATGGTATTTGTTCACTAATGTTGGCCGTTGACAACCAATGTTTAATTTATCTTAGCGATTTTTTCTCTTACACTGAAAGAATTTTCTGCATAACATCCCAGCAAAATATCAGTATTGGGCTCTCATTACCAGTATTGCAATAATAAGCAGTAGAATTATGGCCAACTGCATATAATTCGACGTCAAAACTCATTATTGTTTTTTCACAAGGTCGCTTTTGTAAGTAGTTTTACATATTTTCTTCATGAAAGCTCGCTTACCCACTGCATTACAAAAAAAAATTACAAATAAGTGGTTACCAAAATAATTTGGTATTCGTATGCTTATAAGCAACTAAAAAAATATGTGGTTACAAGTTTGTAAATAATAAGGCTTACCGTTATACTTATCAGTAATTAAAAAAAAAATAGTTGACAAAAATACATTTTATTTGTAATTAAAAGTCTGAATCAGCCAGACGTAAACATAAATGTATCTCAGTATATAAAATTTAATAAGTTAAATAAGAATAGAAGATTTTGTGTAGCGCTTGTTGTTTCATGCATATGCACTAAACATGTAGAACAACAACATCTTCTATTCTTATCTAACTTAAGAGATACGTACGATATACGTCTGGCTGTTTCAGCTTTGATAAGTAGACGTGCGCACGCTTGACTGCTAAATAAAAACGACTTCGTCAAATAACTAGTGCTGAAGCCGAATTTTAATGTGTTGAGATATTTATTTTCATTAAACTAATGCATATTTTCATAAAATTTTATGAAAAATATTCTATTTTATATGTATTGTTGATCATCAATACATACAAAATAATCATACCAAACATACAGGTACCATGTAATGTAGAATCTAATAGGAAAACAATAAACTAGTTAGAATATGTTTTGTTGAAGTATTAGTATACATCAGAGAACAGAATGAGAGCATTCGTTTTTGTTGTCCATTCATACATTCATTGCTTTTATGCAACAACAACAGCCTATGCTGTTGCTGTTTATTCCATTTATTGTTTTTGTTGAATGCCTTTTTAACATCATTTTTAAATTGCCGATACATGTCAAGCAATGAAATGAAATGATGACACATGAATAACATGAAATCAATCATAACATTTGCGTAGTATTCGTTGACCTGTAGCAATAATAATAATTTTTTTTTAGTTTTATTAAACATGAAATGTGTATAAATTTTTGTTTAATTTTATTAAACATGAAATATGTATAAAAATTTTTAATTTTCTTAATACATTAATATGTTTCACCGAAAAATTTGTTAACGTTTTATTCATTTAACATTGAGACCATTCATACCAATCTTGTGTATTCGTTGTTTTCGTGAGTGTTAAGTGAGGTTAACACTAGACAAGAAATGCAATGCATGGTTTTCGTTACACTCACTTTTCTCAATTCTGTCGATTGTTGCTTCATTGAAATGATGTGAGTTGACAACAATGTACTCATTTTTTGTGATTGCATTCAAAAGCATGAAATAAGGCACTCAAACCGTTCTCCGGTATACATCCCGGATTCCCAATTCGTTCCTTTAAATGGCAACATTAGCAGTTGGTCTGGTAACTCGACCAATTAAAACAAGCTTTAAGATTCAAAGCTGTTGGCTAAACATTTAAGATAAAATGGGTTAAAACCAAGGTTAGCCACCGAAACGAATAACGGTATATATATCGGTAGTGGTATCGAGTTCAAATTTATTCATTTCTATATCGAGACCTTCTAGTCAATACCCTCTATGCACCAATTTCTTGAAAACCACTTTTTGATGGAAAACTGTTCACTGAGCTGCATTCTCTTTGATAAAAATTTCAGCAAGAAGAAACCAATTTTAGTACTTTTTTTAATATTTCTCTATCAACCACAACATTTATTTTTGAATGCAATACCCTCCATCAACCACATTAATGTTATCGACTTATTTAAAATGTCTTATTACTACATATATTAAACGAAGTTGTTTCCTACAGCTGTATTTAATATATATAAATGTCATTTAAATGCTTGTTTATCAGTGTGTTCTGTAAAATATGTTTTCCGGATTCTTTAAGAAATAGCATTCAATCATTGGATTTTGACTTGTGGATTACAAAATAATAACAAAAAAGTACTTTAAACATTTTTTTGGTAAAATTCATATTAAATTTACAAAATGAAAAGTTAATTGCAGGGAAATATTAAAACAATATCATCGAATAATTTTAAATTACCGCGATGTCTTAATATTGAAACAGATGGGGATATTGGATATAATATTATTTCAAAATGGTCGTTAGTACAAGTTTAGTTTATTGCACCTACAATGGTGGACCCAAAATACTTTATGTTCAATTATAGTAAAATTTGTGTAGGTTTTGTTTTTAATTGTGGCCCAAATTTGAATAAGATTTTAAAACATTTTAAAATTCTATTAAAATGTGCGCCTTTGTATTAAAAACTTCTGTTCAATGTATTTAAATTAAAATTTTTTTAAAAACTATAAGATTTGAGGACGGTGCCACCAGAATATCATTACTTTTTTGATAATTTAGTTCAGAAGGAGTCAAAGTAATAGTAAGATTTGTATCAATGTCCAATTCGATTTATCTTATTTCTTGTTAATTGTTTTGTTATTTAGTTGTTATATGTTGGAAAAACGTTAAGGAAAACGTTGAAACTTTATTGAAATTGTAAATTATATAATTTGTTTTACTGTGCCATACCCTCTATCAGCCAAAATACATTTAAATTTTTTAATTGCTATAACCTCTATCAACCATGGCGCCTCGAATAACGCAAAAATTTATATTATTTTTACACGTAGGATTGAGTAGTCATATTAAACAAATATTGTTAAAGATATATTGATTCGTACTTAAAGAGTTTAGGCATAAATCAGTTGATGCCTCTCCTGAAATAAATGTGTTTTGGTTCATAGAGGCTATTAAATAGGAATGCCAAACGGGAAATACTGAATCCCGGAATTTTCTTTTGTTGGCGTTTTTATTTTCTGGAAATTTGAAAAACCATGGGTTTATTCGCAATTTTCTTTTTTTGAAAAATACAAAATATGCAAAAGTTGGAACATTCGTAGTTTCTTTAATATATATATACTGCGGATTAAAACTATTTTTCAGCGTCAAAAATAAAAGCATTTTTTTTGCAATTAATAATAACACTGTTCAAAAAAAATCAATTTTTTTCCAAAATTACAAGGTCCGACCTATAAATTTTGATAGAAGAGAAAAAAAAAGACACGTGTATCGGTGTTTTGAAAGTTTACATCTGGGTTTAATTTTAGGGGGAGGTAAAGTTTCCCCCAAATGTAAATTTTGTATTGTCAATAGGCATAGAAAGTCGAGTAAAGCTTACGTTTAAAGTATATGGTGTGTTCAGAAAATTTATGTAAAATGTTACGGAGAAGCTTACCTTGAGGAGTTAGAGGGTTAACATATTCTACAAAAATGTTTGAATTTGGTGTATTCATGGACTTATAGTAAAATTTGACGGCGAATATTTTTGCGGAACATTTTAACCCCTTAAATCATTGTTTTAATGGTGTTTTTTGCTCTTTAAAAGAAGGACAAAAAAGACCCTTACATTAAGTAGTTAGAGGGTTAACATATTCTACAAAAATGTTTGAATTTGGTGTATTCATGAACTTATAGTAAAATTTGACGGCGAATTTTTTTTGGCGGAACATTTTAACCAATTAAATACCTGTTTTAATGGTGTTTTTTGCTCTTTTTTGAAAGAAGGACAAAAAGACCCTTACCTTGAGGAGTTAGAGGGTTAACATTTTCTACAAAAATGTTCTCCGCAACATTTTACATAAATTTGCTGAACATACCATATACTTTAAACGTAAGCTTTACTCGATTTTCTATGCCGATTGACAATACAAAATATGCATTTGGAAGAAACTTTACCTCCCCCTAAAATGAAACCCAGATGTAAACTTTCAAAACGCCTTTACACGTTTCTTTTTTTTTGTGTCTCTTCTATCAAAATTAATAGGTGGGACCTTGTAATTTTTTTTTGTGTTGTACAGTGTAATAAGTGTATTTTTTTGAAATTTTACCACCCTCGGTTTAAATAACACTGCATATTTGTAAATTTTGCCAAAAAGGTAAAATTTCACTTTTTTTGGGTCTCAGTTTAACTATTCTTAATGATTTTTTGAGAAAACCCTTATAGCATTTTTACATATAAAAAGAACAACAATTTGTTATATTTTGCTTTTTCAGATTTATTAGTATAAAATTTTAAATGTACTGTTAAGGCGCCCCATTAAACATCTGTGTTTTAAAAACTATACATTTAATTTTTAAGATTTTTTTGGACGTGAATGATAAAAGAATTTACTAAAATATTCTATTTTTTTAACCCCAATATCAAGCCCCAATATCAGTTATATTATAGAAGAAAACATGGGTTTGCAAGGGCTAAAAATAAAATTTGTAAAATATACTATTTAAGTTAATTTGTTTATCTTTCAAGTACAGAAAAAATCGTAAAAAATAAATGCAGCTTTTGAAAGAGAGACATTTTAACGGCACCTTAACGCTACATTTTTAACTTTAAACTTTTGCGAAATAGAGACGGAGAAGATTAGAAAAATAAACAAAAATCTAAAAATAGAATATTTGTGTTGTTAGTGTTAGTCACTTCTGAATATAATATACAATAACAGAAAGACTTACTAATATGAAAGAAAACTGCAATTTAGCTGCATTACATTCGAGGCCATACTTGTGTGTGATCGCTAAACGGTCATGATTTGGTATTGTTACGTTTGTAATGTAAGAAGAGCGCAGGTTTGATTCTTACAGCCGCAGGTTGTTGAAAAATTTATCATATAGAGACAATCTAACAATTATAAATACACAAATAATAATACAATTTAAAAATGAAAAATCACTGATGACGCCTGTCCATAAAAAGAGGCAGAAACTAGTCAAGTCTGAGTTAAAAATTAATAGTGTTTATAATTTTTAGAGAAAAGCGTTTATTCTTCTTCTTAACCTCAACATTTCTAAATATAATCTTTTTAATTTTGAAAAAAATAAAATAAAATAAAATAAATGTTTGTTTTTCTATGGAAACATGACGCAAGCTTTTTTTTAAAAATTTATAAATAAAATTAAACCCGGGATCCAAAAAAACGAAAGTGTTGTTTTATAGTTAAAATCCCATATTTTGCAAATATGCTTTTTTTCAAAGCGAGAGTGGTCAAATTTGTGAAAAGTGCATTTAAAAAACAAATTACATAAAAAATTCATTTCTTTTTGACACTGAAAAAAAAGCATTTCGCAAAAAAAAGAGGCGAGAGTACCCTTCTAATGCAATTTATATGGTGATGATCAGATGAATATTACAGAAAATCCGAATATTTAAACTTGCACACTTTTTGCATATTTCTCATTTTTCAATAACAGTAAATCTGGCATAAAACCGTGGATTTTTAGAATTTTTAAAAACTGAAAACGCCAATCTTTAAGTGGTTCCATAGAGTTTCGATATGTAAAAGTTAATGGAAGTCGGAAGACCCGAGGTGAAAAAATTACCCTTTTTGGCCGGTCTACGGTGGCCGATATATTATCTTCATTTTTATTTCAAAAATATTCAGTCCATGAAAATTTTAATTGTGACTATGGGATTGTTAAACTTTAAAATTGCCCGAAACAAATTTTCCACTTGAGGTAAATTATTATATAATCTGATCCATACCTGTAGCTAAAAATGCAATTTTTTTTTAAGATAGGTCATTTTCAAATAAAAATGCTTCCAATTGGAACCCCTTAGAACAAAAATGGGGGGTTTTATAAATATATAAATCAACAAATCGTTTTTTAAGGGACATCCTAACATACATACATATATCTCACAAAATTAAGAAAAATTTAAACTTATTCCATTCGTTCATTTTATAGGGCGATTCAGGTGGTCCATTGTTATGTCCATATCCAGGAGAGAAGGATAGATGGTTTGTTGGTGGCATCGTATCGTGGGGCATAATGTGTGCCCATCCCAAATTACCGGGTGTCTATGCAAATGTCATCAAGTATTTACCATGGATTAATGAGCAAATACAAAAATATTCAAGAGAAGAAAGTTACTCAAAATATGATGCACACCCTGGAGGGCCGGATATACTTTCGAATTTGGCAACAGTATCGCTAAAAAATAAACAGCCCTATAAATTACACAATCGCAGTCCCATGGATATCGATTACTACGAAAGTGATGAGAAAAAACCGAACGGTGAGTACATTAGTTAAAGAGACTAAACAGCATGCGAGCGGTGGCAAGAGCGAATGAGTGAGAAAAAAAGGTTAATTCTAAGAGTATCATTAAGATAATCAAAATTAAATAGATTTAAATATTTTGAAAAGAATTGAGAAATGAGTCAATAATACTTAACAGCATGTAGTAGGAAAAATATCCCCACATATATTTTTGCTACTTGTGAAAAAATATATACATCCTGTCAATATCACAATTGTCAATTTTTTTTAAGCAAAAAACTTTTTTGGGTCAATTTTAGTTTATAAAATAAAACACAATCAAGAATTTGTAATAGAATTTCTAAAAATGTTACAACAACAAAATATCACTTTTATAAAAACAGACATCATATCCTTACGAAACATATAAAAATTACATTTCAAAATTTTATAAAAAAAAAAAAGTAATAGAAAATCCAAAATATATATACAACATTATATATTTTAATGAATTTTGTTTTAAGAACAAAACTTATAAGACAATAAATGTATTATATACAATTAAATATAAATATATATTTTATAATTAATTAAACAACTACATAAACAAATGAGTTTTAGAAAAATTTAATTTTTAATCAAATATATTCAAATTGAGGAAGTTACATTTAAGGTATCCTAACTAAAAACAAAATGGCGCATAAAAAACAAAAACCGGTATCCTAAATATGCTGCTTAAATTGTTTTTTAGAATCTAAATGCATACACGCATACATTTAAAAAAAAAAAAAATATTTTTATAAAAAAAACAGCAACAACAACTGAGACATGTATTTTTTTTTTTTTTTTTGTTTAATTGTTAGATCAACAATAAAAGTAATGAAATAATGACAATATTATTAATAAAATTAAGACAATACAATAATTATATTTAAATTATAAAAGAATAAAAAAACTAATGACAATATTATACGAAAATAATAAACAAAACAAAAAACAAAAATATTAGTTATAGTATAAATGGAAATATTTTCCAAACTCCAGAAATACATACATACACACATAAACTACTCTAAAAATTTATATACAGATACAGTGGAGTGCATTGAAATAGGGATAGTGTCATGCAAAAAATGTAATGTAAAAATTTACACATAAATCTTGGGGGGAAACTACCAATATTATTTTTTGATTATTGTACAACAACAAAGTTTGATTTTACGTTGCAGTTCAAACTTTTTTGTTGTACTTTAGAACAACAACATTAAAAAATAACATAAAATCTCTTATTAGAGTGTGAAGAGAAATAGTTAAAGTATGCAAATTGTTAGGACCGTGACGGGTGGCCTCACGTGACACTGTGGCCTTACGTATCAATTGTACAAGATGGGACGATCCTCTACGGATACGTGCAGGTTTTGTGAATTAGAACCCGAGACCTCAGAGCATGTTCTCTGCAAATGTCCGAGGCTCTCCGACAGGAGGGTGCGTTAGTTTGGTGGTCGAATAGTGACGCCATCGGACGTTTGGAATTGTTTACCTGGTAGGATAGTTGGCTTCGTAGGGAGCCTGAACCTATAGTGTGTATTCGTTGGCAGCACAAAATACCAACTTCTGGTCGCGGTGCATAGTGCCACTCTAGTCTAATCTAATGCAAATTGTTCAAAATAATTAAAATTTCTAGCATTTTTTTGTTGGAAATGTAATATTGGCCATTGTATGTAATAATAGATTTATATAGATTTATTTCAGTATCATAATTGTGCCAAGTTCGGAACCTAGAGTCAAAAATTTCTGGGTTAGGGAAAATCGCAACAAATTGCCAAATTAAAGAACCACTTTTGAATCCATAGAAACATGACCACTTTTGAATTCCGAGAAACCTGGCTTACTCTTGGAAATTTTTAAGAAATATCATCCTGATTAAATTTTGTTAATAGGGATTTTATAATAGCGAATATTTGTCAATTATACTTAAAAGTCGACATGTTTTTATTTTACATTTTCTAGTATTTAATTTTCAGACGTTGAAAACAACTACTTCCATTTCCTTATATTTACGTACTAAGTTCTTAAAAAATCCGTAAATAAAACAAAAATGTTGATAATATAAAAAGTAGATTGAATATTTTAAATGTCACATTTATTTGCTTATAAAAAAAATAATAAATGTGAGTTATTTGATTGTTTTCAGTTTAATTGTATAATTTATTATCTGGTGGCTTCGACCTAAGAATATTGTATCTAAATATTACTTCTAATAAAATCAGGCTTTGCAAATAAACTCTAAAAACCGTGGAATAAATCCATTAATGTAATTATTAAGTAAAACTTGTTCGAAAAAAAAATGCGATATTGATTCGAAAACCGCCAATAAACGAAATTAAACTTGGTATGCGTTTTAAAGTGTCTATATAATTAACACACACACAGGATAAATCAGTTGGAATTCGGAATTCGGTTGAAAATTTTAATAATCCTTTGGCTAGCATGAAGTTTAATATAGATTCCATAATTTCCTTCATCAAAACTATTAAAGTATTCATATTATCAATTATTTTGTAACACAACCAAATTTTTGCTACAATACTTCAATAATTGGTTAATCCGACCAATGTTGTATTAAAAAATTAATTGTGGTTAACGATCGCCAGCCGCAACCGAAACAAAAACTAAAAATTAGAAACTACAAATAAACGATTTTCAATATTGACTGCTTAGTCAAATATTAATTCAAAAATATAAAATGTTGATTTTTTTTTTTTTTTACCATAAATAAATACAACAAAAACCACTGAAAGAACAAGGAAAAAGCTGAAATAATCCAGAGCTAGAACGGAAATCGATTGTTAATGTTCAGAAGTGCAATTATAAACAAATGTATAATACAAAAAACTTAATAAATATGTTTGGTCTTTATATCTAGCTGAAAAACCTCAAGAAGGAACTCCTCTAGATTTCTGAAGCAAGATTTTCCAAAACTCAATATTTATCGAGATAATTAATTTTTTTTCATAATTAACTTATGGTTTGTATTAATACTTTTGCAATATGTACTAATTTTTATTTTTATATACAATTAATATATAAAAATTTTAAATTGGAAACATTGTTTTAATAAATTCAATAGTATTTATAAAAACATTCGGGCAAATGTATTAAATATGCTGTTCTAACTGCAAATGTCGGTATCTGTAACAGAATAATGTGATAGTAGTGCAACTACCAAAATTTGGTTGGCACAACGAATTTGTACTCTGTGTGCAGTTATCGAAAGTTAGTCAGCTTTCTATGAATTCGAAAGTGTTCAGGTCTTCTTTTGACTATCTTAGAATTTATAAACAATTCCAACAAAATAGCTTGGCACAAACAATACTAAAAATTCCTTTAATTTGGCAATTTGTCACGATTTTTTATATTCCACACATTTTTGACTTTAGATTCCATACTTGTTACAATTATGATTCAGAAATAAATTGATCTATTAGATACAATTACCAAATTTATATTTCCAACAAAAAATATGCTAGAAATTTTAATTATTTTGTACAATATGCTTACAGTCCCTTTCTCTGTTCATACTGGTATAAGAGATTTTATTTTTTTTTTTTAAAGTTGTTGCTCGAAATTACAACAACCAAGTTTGAACTGTAACGTAAAATGAAACTTTGTTGTTGCACAATAATCTAAAAATAATATCGGAAGTTTTCCCCCAAGATGTATGTGTTTATTTTTATTTTAAATTTCTTGCATGCTAATCTCCCTATTTCAATTCACACCACTGTATATGAATAAAAAAACATAAAAAAAGTTTAAAAAATTAACAAACTCTAGTACGTACTTCAATGTTGCTTTAAAACTGACAAGAAAAAGCAAAAAAAAAACTAAATAAAAATATTGAATATTTAAGCAAAACAAAAACAATTATTAGAATATAAATAATAAAAAAAAACAAAAACAAATAATGATACATACTTACATATATATATATATATATTTATATACATAGATTATGAAAATACATAAATGCGTGGGTTTCAGCTTTAAATAAACAAAAACACAAAAAATTAAAATACTTTTCATATAAAACAAAAAAAAAAAAAAAGAATTGAATTAAATTCATTCATTCATACATGATTTGAATACACACATAGTAAATCCTCTCAACTCATACATACACACACACACACACAAACTAACAAATAAGACATATCCATGTATGTATGAATAAAGAAATTTTTAAATGTATGTGTATGGCTTAGAATCCTAAAAGATAAATTTAAAAAACAAATGTGTTAAAAAATATGTAGTCAAACTATTATAAATAAATATTTACAAATTGTATGTTAACGAAAAACAAAAAGAATTTAACAAAAAAAAAAAAGTAAAGAAATGGTTATTATTTAATTGTGTTTGTATATGTTTTAAATTTATTTTTTGTCATTAATCACACATACACATACTACATATTAAATACATTACACATCAACGTATACTTAATTTGTCATTGCTCATACGTCATGGTGGGTGGCACCACTAATAACATTTAACGTTTTGACGATCATTTTCAGTGGAAAAAAATGAGTCAATGTTTCAGAATTAAAACTCAAGATGTATTTATTCTTCAAATCTTTTTGGAAACACTAATGTAATTAGCTATAAAGGTATGACAATGTGTCCTCTTCATAATCATAGAGGTACAACCTTTTGGTCCTCCTATACATTCTACTATCTCAAATTGTACAGTGGAAGGACATTCATTGGCTCACTTTTGCACCAAGACTCCGATCTACTTAAAACTGTACTTTCATGACTTTATTACAATATAAAAAATATATAGGGCAACAAAGAAAATGTTGAGTTAACAATGTGTCCTCTCCATAATCATAGAGGTACAACCTGTTGGCCTCCTATATATTGTACTATCTCAAATTGTACAGTGGAAGGTCATTCATTGGCTCACTTTTGCACCAAGACTCCGATCTACTTAAAACTGTACTTTCATGACAGAACTACTAACTTTATTACTATATAAATAATATATAGAGCAACAAAGAAAATGTTGAGTAAACAATGTTATTAATTTTCGCATTCAAACTGTTCTGGATATGAGTAACACTCACAGAAAGAAGCCGGTAGAAATAGTTGAAAACTCAGCTACGACAACAGCAAATAGTACCTGAATTTGCGCCAGCAGAATTTTCAATGAAGTTGAGAATCACAGTATGCTAAATTTAGGAGACCTAAATTTTAGAAGAACTAAATTTTGGTTGACAGTTTTAGTTCAATTAACTAAGAATTTAGCTACATCAACATAATTTTTAAACAAAATTAACAGAAAATTTCTGCTAAAAAGTTCTCTCCGGATCTGACCAGAGTCAAGTTCATATTTATTACCGGGAATATATGTGATTAATAATTACTAAATTTAGGTTCAAAAATTAGTTCAAATACGGATGAAATTTGTTCTTGTGGTAAATTAAGATAACTAAGAACTTTTGCTAAATAACTGATTTAAACGTAAGCAACAGAAAAAATTAGTTCAACTGAATTAGAATCCGTTTAACAGACTTTTCAACAACATTTTTTTATGAGTGTAGAAATTATATCCATAATATGTGTTGTTAGACCAAAATGTTCCAAAGTTTCTTGAAATAAGAGGGGATAATGTGAGACATACAAGTTTTTGCAATGAAAAACATAACATTTATTTATTTTTAGTAGAACACACAATTATGCTTGGGAAAGATTTTTAGCATATGGCTCTGAAGTTTGAGAAAAATACATCAATGGACTAGTGATTTTTACATGCTTAGTTGACTTAAACTCCCTTGTTTCAGAAAAATTGTAATTAACATCCAAAATCGATGCGTAAACTCTTATTTTCATAGTAAAATTTGAGTCATTGAAACATTCCCTTTTGCATATTGGGCATATCACGTTTTAACCGTATATATTTGTGTATACCACTTTGAAAATACAAAATGTTAATGCTCTCATTACCAGTGTCTAAATAATAAGCAGTAGTACACATAGAAAAAACTTTAGCTATTTTCCTACTGAAATTCGGTAACTTCGACTCAAGTTCTGTTATTAGGAATTTCAGTCGGTTGGTACAACTGAACATTAGTTTTCATAACAGAGTTCGGTTAATTTAACTAAATTTTAGTTGCAACAGCCAAAATTTGTACTAAGTGAATTTATAAGTTGTTACCATTAAAATATAATTTTCAATTCGGTTGGCACTTTACATATCAGTAATTAAAAAAATAAGTACTTGACAAAAATGCATTATATTTGTAATAAAATAATTAGTCTCGCGTAAGCTTGACTGCTTATTAAAACGATTTCGTCAAACAAACATAACTAGTGCTGACTCCAAATTAAAATTTGTTAAGGTATTTAATTTCATTATATAACCACTTACGTGGTAATGAAAGATGTTAAATTACACAAGTTTACATAAAAAAATACCTTTTTGATAAAAAAAAAATCATAAAATTATTATTTTTGCATATGTGTGGGTGGTATTGGAAAAAATGTCATAATAGTAGGATGAGTTCCATATGATTGTACAATGTTAAGTAGTTTTTTTCCAAAAATTTTTTATTTGAATCCACTCGGCAAGGAAAAATCTATCTTTATATCGTTTTTTGTTTTGTTAATCGGCGATTTTTCTTAAAGTACAGAGCCAAACGCTGAAAATCTACCTAAAGGATAATTATGCATACTTTTTAAAATAAATATATTTTAACAATTTTACTGAAAAACTGTTATATTTTCGCTAATTTTGAATAAATTTATAATAAAATAATAGTATTATTAGCACACATTTCGCTTTTATTTAAAGAAATGTTGTCACATTGTGGTCTAAAATCGCATTTTAAGGAAATAATTTTAAACAATTATCCTGATCAGTTAATTTAGTTACTTATTTTTACTGAGAATGTACTTAATTGCCACATATATTTATTAAATAGCAAAAAGTTCTTAATTCTGTAATAAAAGTACAGTTTTTAGTTAATCGGAGTCTTGGTGCAAAATTAAGCCAATGACATTCTCGTTTACAATTTGAGATTGTAGAAAAATACAGCGGGCCAAAAGGTTGGAACTCTATGATTATGAAGAGGTCACCCTAAAATATCCGTGTACCGAATTAGTTTAATTTTTTCTAAATAAATTTGGAGAATAAGTGCATCTTGAGTTTATATATTAAAACATTGGCTCAAGATTTGGATTGAATATCACTCTTATTGGAAGAAATCAAAAATAGTTTCTCTATTTGTTGAACAGCTTGAAAGTCGATGTGAATAGTCAAATGAAAGATAATTTTCTTAAAAAAAATTCATGATTTTGCTGTTGAATTTAGAAAAATTAATCAAAATAAACTAAAATATTAGGTAAATGATGTAAATATAAAAACCGCTATATTTCAAAAACTGCAAATGAGAAAATTAATTGTGACAAATTTGGATTCAGCGTGCCTAAATTTATTAAAAATTCTGTAATTCAAAGAGAGGTTCTGCTAAAAATGAAATTTGTCGAGTAGTGCAATCAAAAAATTTACAATTATTTTTTTAAAGTTCTTCTTTTTTGGCATTTGAAAAAAGTATACGATTGGTTTGCATAAAATTGATGCAGTAACGTAAGAAAACATGCCACCGGCCATTATCAGCAGTAAATAGCCGACTAATGTGATAGCAGCGTGGAATTTTTTGAATAAGTTAAAAATGTTGTCGTGTAACGCATAGAATATTAACCATTTACTGCATGGTGCTACATACACTCCGGGAACTTCTGCTGTAAATATTTGTAGTTGTTTGAGTTGTAATACAGTTTCTTTATTTTTAATGTAAATGTCAGTCATTTGCAGAATAAATTTCAGTTTTGACTACAATTGTAGTTCATTTAAAAAACAAAACACATCCAATTATGATTTTGCATTCATTTGATACAGTAGTTTTTTTTTATTTAAAAAAATAAAGCAAATAAATGTTTCTTTATTTTTTACTGCATATGTGATTCATTTTTACTACAATTGTGGTTAATTTTTTGAACAGTAAAAAACAAATGACAATGTAAGTCGTACTTTTTTCAAGTGAAAATTCATTTGTTTTCAACTACATTTACATTGGTCTTTACCTACATAGTTTTCTAAGTGTATATGTAACGAATACTTTGAATTCTTGTGTATGAATCGAATTCATAATTTTGTTCTCAATTATTATTTGACAGCAAATAAATTTTAATATTTAATAGCAAACATTTCTAAAGTAACCGTAAATTTAAAAATATATGATTTTTATGTCACAACAATTGCAATTTTTCATTAGTCTGAAAAGGCGAAAAGTTGAAAGTTTTAAGCACCCTGTTTTTTTTGCTATATTCGGGACATTATAAAATCGCGTATTAAGATTTATTCACAAAACTATTTACGTCATTCAAAAGTCCTGTCTATAGCCCTTTAAAATGCAGGTTAACCTTACCAATATCTTTTTTTTTTTTATAAAAAAGAGAAGCAACACTCAGGAAATTCTTCCTATTAATTAATGTGTTGCTTCCTTTGGAAAGGGGATAGTGTAGAGATGAAAGGTGGTGAAAGATGAAGGGCTTCAAACATGGCAACGCTGTAATTGCGCGAGATGATAAGTCTTAGAACAGTTGTTGGTCGCCACCTGATGTAGAGTTGGCGAATTTATTGAAGCTTTATGTTTCATAGCCGTGATTCATTATTTTACTTCGGTGGGGTTAAGTGCTATGGGAACACCGAAGGTGGGCGCAGCGATACATATAAGTGATAGAAAACTCATACATATATTTTTAAATTGATGTTGTCGTCACCGGGAATCGAACCCGGGACCATCTGTGTAACAGTCCAACGCGCTAACCATTTCTTCTTTTCGAAGAAATCGGTCTTCGCTATTAGTGCTAATATCTGAAAAATGAAATATCTGAAAAATTTAAAGAGCTTTTGTTATGTTATATGTTTCAAAAATGGAGAAAAAATCACGTTTTCTAATTTATAGTAAAAATTACCCATTTTTAATTTATACGAGTTTGTTAATATATGTAACGAATCGTTGTCCTTCAATAAAATCCATAAAAATGAAAACATATGAAAACGCGGAAATAGGTATAATTTTTTTGCATTTCTTACCAAAAAATATAATTTATTTTCAATCCTGAGTTTCATGCAGTAACGGGTTAAATAGTTGATATGGATGGACTGAAATGGATAGCGTGTGAATTTCCTCTTATGTTTTCTTATTATTCTTTTGCCACCTGCGCATATGCGATTGCAGACGGTTAGACGCCGCCGTCGATCAAATGGGTCAGCCTACATCTCTGGTTGCGAAAGGAATAAATCAACATGAACAATGTTATAATTTCTTTTTTTAGAATACATATCGGCCATTCCACTATAAATCGACCAAAATATGACCTTGGCTCGTCCGATTTAAATTATATTTTGCACCATGTTTTATTCCAGCGTCAAAACGAAAAGCATTTTTATGCAAATTATTTTTAAAACGCTTTTTGCTAAAATTTGGAAACCCTCGATTTAAAAAAAACAATGCATATACGAAAAATATGTAATTTTTGTCAAAAAGTTACATCTTCACTTCACTTTTTTGGGTCCCGGGGTTTAACTATTTTTAGTGATTTTTTTTAAAAAACCTTATAACATTTTAACATAGAAAAAACGACTCTTTATTTTTTTATTTTTCTGATTTATTGGTATTAAATTTTAAAATGTAGTACTAAGGCTCCGCTTTAAACGCCTCTATTTTAAAAATTATACTTTTAATTTTTAATATTTTCTTTTTAGTGAAAGATAAAAGAATTTAATCAAGTTCGAGGCCATACTCTATATTTCTTTATTAGGATATTGTCCTAACAAATAATCTATAGAGTTTTTTTGTTTTCATTCCTTTCAGGAATGTGTTGATAGATCTATTTCGGGAATTTTCTAGGTTCCCATCATCAGAACCTAGAAAATTCCCGAAATAGATCTATCAACACATTCCTAAAAGCGTCAAATAATAAATTTGAATACAAAAAAACTCTATAGATTATTTGTTAGGACAATATCCTAATAAAGAAATATAGAGTATGGCCTCGAACTTGAATAATTTTCATTTTCATTGCACAATTAAAGGTCGAAAAAAACATAATTTTTATTTTTAATAAAAATTATATCAAACTTGAATAAAAGAATTTACTAAAACATTCTGTTTCATAAAATTAAATGGGGTTGGAAGGGTTAAAATTAAATTTGTAAAACATAGTATTTAAGTAAAATTGTTTATCTTTCAAGTACAGAAAAATTCGTAAAAAATAAATGAAGTTTTTGAAAGAGAGACATTTCAGAACACCATATTTTTAAATTTAATCTTTTTAATTTTAAAAAATAAAAAAAAAAAATAGTTTTTCTGTGGAAACATGATGTTAGCTTTTTTTCAATAATTCATAAATAATAGATAAATACCCTGCAGGAAGCTTGGGGTCAAGTGTCTCCAAGTCTCCACTTTTGTCTACTATTTTGTTGACATTGTCAACTAAGCGTCTACACTTTTTACTTTATTAACTCGCTAGTAAATTTTTGGTTCCAATGTCTACATATGGTCCCATTAGAACTAATTAGTCACTAGTAAATCTATGGTTCTTATGTCTGCATATGGTCCCATAAGAACTACCTAGTCACTAGTGAATCTATGCTTCTAATGTCTACATATGGTGCCATAAGAACTAACGAGTCACTAGTGAATCTTTGGTTCCAATGTCTACATAATGTCCCATAAGAACTACCTATTCACTACCTAGTCAATAGTTCTAATGTCACTAGTGATTTTCAATGACACGTACATGTTAAATGTCTATAGCAAATTACATTGCCTGGGGAATATTTGGTTAGTAGTACTGGTGACACAGTCAATAGTGAATCAATACTTTTTCACTATTGACATTTCCTGCAGGGTATATTTTGCAAATATATATCGTTTTTTGAAATCGAAAGTGGCCGAATTTGTGAATAATGCTTTTAAAAAAAAAAGTTATTCCATTTTATTTATTCTAATGCAATTTAAATAGTGACGATCCGATGAATATTAAAGAATATACGAAAATTCAAACTAACATACTTTTTGCATATTTATAATTTTTCAACAAGACTAAATCACGCATAAAATCGTAGATTTTGCGACATTTACAAAACTAAAAACGCCCATCTTTAAGCGGCTCAATAGAGTTTCTGAATGTAAAATTTAATGAAAATCGGAAGATGCAAGGTTGAAAAATGCCCGTTTTTGGTCGGTCTTCGATGGAATAGTCGATATTATTTAAATAATTTATTAAATTTTCAGTAAAACCTGATTTTTACTTTTATTTTTTTTTTTATAAAGTTATTTAAAAACACGCATCTATTGTTTATTTAGTTTTATAATAAAATATAATTAATAACCATTTCTAATAGGATTACATTAATTGTTTAGATTGCTATTATTACTATGTGAGCTGAGCTTAAACAAAACCAAAAAAAAAACAAAACTATCTTTAATCTTAGATTATAACTACATTAATTTATAGAAAACAACTTTGCAAACCACCTTATTTTCATTGAAACTCTTATTTCACTTGAAACGTTCTGTTCTATATTACGTATTCGTAATGTATTTCATTTATGATATTTATATTGAAAAAAAACACACACACACACACACACACACTCAAACGAAATGTTTAAAAACAAACTATATTTATAATAATATCATACACATGCATATGCAACTCAAAACTATTGTAGCTTTATAATTTCGAAAATGAAGTGTTGTATACATGAATTTATATTTACATATATTATATATTATATAAAAGAAAAAAACAAAAACAAAAAACAATTAAACTATATACACATAAACTCATATATATATATATATATACTCTATATATATATATAATATATATATACATATATTTATAGGTATTATATTATAAAAATTAAAAAGTAAAATCTACTAAAATAAGTGTAAAAATAACAATAAAAAAATAATATATTTAAAATAAAAACTGGTAGGTGTTCGCTTTACACATCCATTATACAAAACAAATAACAATTGGATAAAATTAGTATAGAAAATTTATTTAAACAAAAAAAAAAAAAAACAAATTAAAAATAAAAATAAAATAATAATAAAATCAAAGGTGTTATGTACAATCATATGTTATTATGTTATGTGTGAAAATTAAAGAATAGTCAAAAAATTTAAAAAAAACGTTATAAGTTCATGTAGATCAAAATAAAAAAAAAAACAGAAAAATCATAGATTTAGTTAAATTGCTTGAAATATTATAAATTGTGATGAAGTGAGAAAATACAATTAAAAACAAATATATAAAATAAAAAAACCGCTTTACTTTTTATACTTTGCTATATGATAAAATAAAATAAGTATTGATAATATGTATGTAACTATATATCGATGACTTAACATTGGAAAGGTCATAATTAGGTTTTTTTTTTATTTTGTAACAGACGAAGGAAAGCAACTTAACTCGTGAATGGCACATCATAGATCTGTTGGATATTTTTCCACCAAACTTTGCCGATACACTGCGTTGCAAAACTATAATTACACATTACATGTTGTACGTTTAAAAAAAGAAGATGAGTTTAACCGGCATAATTGTAAAACCAATGGAAAATTAATAATATTTAACAAAAAAAAAAACAAATTTATTTATTTTACTATTTGAAAATATATCAAAATTTACAAACATTTTAGAAAAATATGATAAAGCAGTAGTTTAAATAGTGTGTGAGGCCTCTTTTTTTTAAACAACTCGAAAATTCCATCAGACATATTGTCTTTTGGGTTTTAATCGAAGTTATTCTGTTATAGATCTCCGCGCATCATTACACAGAAAAAACTAAAAACGAGTTTCAATTAAAAATTTTATTGAATCAATTAATATTTTAATTGATTTTGCACCTACCACTGAAATGGTAGTATTAACTAAAAAAATTTGCAGACAATTTATTAAAACTCTTTCAATTAAAATAATAATAATATCAATTAAAAGAGTTATTGTGTTTCTTTACAACCTCAATTAAAAAGTTTAGTTAAATTGATTAAAACTTTAATTGAAACTTGAGAAGAAAACAATGGTAGTTTTAACTGAAAACTCGTATTTTTTTTATTTTTGTTATATGCCCCCTATTAAATAATATAAAAATGTATTATAAGAAAACAAATAAAAGTATAGACAAAATTTTTGTTTTCCTTGTCTTGTCTTGAACTTTTTCTTGTAATTCAATTGATTTCTTAAAAAAATCACACACAACTTTAAAATGATAGTTTAATGACACTTATACTTATTGAAAATTTAATTATTTACAAAAATAATAGTTTAATTGTCCTTTTTCGATAAGATTTATTTAAATCCTTATGTGCACTTTTATTATCACAGATAAAACACGAAACTAAATTAAGTTTTCGTGCGTACACGAATATCTCAACAAAAAGAGTGTTGCAAACTCTAGTGAAATAACTACGATTTTGAGTGTATTTGAAATCGGTAAACTATTCAACTTATTAAAAGTTAATCATTTGCGATTTTTTTTCTTTATATTTACAAATTAAATAATATATTGATATAATTAAACCTTTGTTTGATTATTTAATCTAAATAAAAAAAAAAAAATAGTTTGCCAAATTTTTAAAAATTTTGTTTACATGTTGTCAACACTGTATGGATATATTAGAAAATTCAATTAATTTTTTAATTGAATCAATTAAAAAATTGTTTAAATTGCCATTTTTATTCAGATAATCGATTAATTAGATATTTTTGGCCCATATTTTTTTCTGTGTAACTGCTTCTTTTAGATGAAAAACGCTTTCATATTGACGGTTTTCTGCTTAAACTCGATGTGTTAATACTCACAGAAAACATATTCATTGCTACAATCGAATTTTTTGACAACCGAATTTTGGTAGTTACATGAACTATATAAAAATTTGTTTGTGAATTCAATAGTTGCAACCAATTCTCTATTATAACATTAAAATAATTTGGTTGGTCTTATGGTCGATTGTTGATTCAATCAAATTTATTTAAATGATCCTATTGAATTTATAGAAATTAAACACCGTTTCCAGCTTATTTTGATATGTTTATTAAATTATTTAATAAATATTTACATAAAAATGGAAATATAATTGTAATATGAGGTAAAAAAAAAAAACATTATATTTTACAGAATAAATCATAAAAATGGATTTGGTGGTGTTTTCCTATGGAAAATAAAAAAAAAACATATTTAGGAGAATTTTAAGATTTAATTTTACCGTTTGGCTAATTTAAATAGCAAAGTCTTACACTATTCAATGATTTATTTTTTCTTTATATACATAATATTGTGGTGCGCAAAATTTCCATATTTCGACATCGAAATCTGAGTTTTTTTTTTTTAAGAAAACGTTAAGCTCTGTAGCTTTTAAAAAAACAAAGTCTTTAGATAAAAACCGTTTTAACAGAAACATTTTTAGATAAATTTGGTATTTTTTATGTTTTACTATATATTCTACATTAAAAATATTCTTATTCAAAAACTGCTTTAAAAATTCGATGATTTGCCATAAGAAACGTACTTTAAAATCAAGAGAGTTTTCTTCAGATAAAGTGTTTCGGAATCTTCAGCATCCTGTTTAGCTGTCATATTCCTTTACATACATTGTTACACTCAATGATGGAATGAATGCATTTTACTTTCATGAAAATAAATAGTCAGTATCCGTTTAAGTGGTTTTGGTATGGAATATAATTTAAATATTACAATTCACCATGCTTGTACAAGGTGGCGCAAAAATAACCTTCCGATGTTTTTTGGCTGTAATTAAAAAAAAAAATGAAAAACTTTGATTCTTCTTGTGGATTATTTTTATTTGGTATTTTAATTTTTTTACATCAAGTCGAGAATATGATGTCATGTCAATGGCCGCCGCCACAGTTGATTGTCATTTGAGCCCTTTTTATGGCATTTTCCATCACTTTGGCCAAAACTTCCGGCGATAGATCCTCACATTCTTGACGGATATTGTCTTTAAGAGCTGCAAGAGTCTGAGGCTTGTTGACATAAACCCGCGACTTCAAAAAGCCCCACAAAAAGAAGTCTGGAGCGGTCAAATCAGGCGATCTTGCTGGCCAGTGCAAATCGCCAAAACGGGAGATTATGCGCCCGGGAAATGCATCCTTCATCATATCGGTTGTGGCACGTGCAGTGTGTGCCGTTGCACCGTCCTGTTGGAACCACATGTTTTCCAATCCCAATTCATCAAGTTGCGGCAAAAAGAACTCGTTGATCATTGCTCTGTAGCGCTCACCATTCACAGTAACCGTTTGTCCCGCGACGTCTACGAAGAAAAAAGGTCCGATGACTCCTCCAGCGAAAACAGCACACCATACAGTGACTTTGAGCGGGTGTAATGGCTCTTCGTGGGTTACACGCGGATTTTCAGTGCCCCAGAAGCGTAAATTTTGCTTATTTACGTACCCGCTAAGATGGAAATGGGCCTCATCACTCATGATTATTTTTGATGAAAAATCATCTTCCTCTTGGTGGTGATTAAGGATGGCTTGAGCGTATGTTACACTCGATTGGCGGTCAGCAGCTAACAGCTAATGCACCGTCTGGACTTTGTACGGAAACATATTCAAATCTAGTACCAAAATTCGCTGTAAAGACCGTCGACTGATACCCATTTGCTTGGCACGTCGTCTGGTCGATGTCGACGGCGCTTCCATGACATCCTCGGCTACAGCAGCAATATTCTCTGCAGAACGGCTACTCCGGGGTCTGCCAGGCCTGGCAGCATCTCGTGTTGTGCCAGTCTCTTCGAGGCGAGCGGCTAAACGTCGCAGTGTTTCACCAGTAGGCGTTGGACGGCCAGGAAATCTGCGACGAAATTCACGTTGTGCCAAAGTCACCGACCGATTATTGGTCAAATAAATAGTCACCAATATTCCGCGTTCTGGAGCAGTGTAGCGTAACATTGTTTATTAACGTGTATTTCGCATGTATTTACTACACAAATGTCAAAACAGAACTGACATTAGGGGCCAATCGCAAAATTTATAGCATTTTCTGATAGGAGGATTACTTTTGCGCCACCTTGTACTAAAAGTGGTTCCTGAATTAATCCCGTTTCTTGATTTATCCTGCGTGTATCTTGAATTTGAATGGCTGTGTCACGGCCTTGACAAATTTGTATATTTATTTCGGATTGTTTAGTTCAAACCTGGAAATTGTCTGATGAAGCTGTACAAAGATACGCAATCATAAACGAACTATTTTGGAACTGCATATATTTCGTATCAACATACCTCTGTGGGAAACTCTGTAAATGAAACTTTATTATAAAATTATGACAAATGCGAAATTTTATTTTTTTATATTTTTTATTTAAAAAACGAACTGATTTTTGAAAGAAATTACAAACGACTAGTCTAAAATTATTTGACAAAATATTATTTGACAAAGTTTCATTTACAGAGTTTCCCACACCCCCAACGAATCTTCACCAAGATTTGAGTAAAATCTGCAACTTAATAACTGTGGTTTCTCTTTTGCTTCCTGAGGTTTTTTTAAATAATAATTAAGAAACATCTACATTGTATTTTTGTATTACAAATCGATTTTAATTTTTTTTTTAATATTTTTCTTTGACGTTTAAACAAGGATTATTAATATATCTGCAACAAAAGTCTGGATTGTCCATCCTCTATATATTTTTTTTTTTTTTTTTTTTATTAATGCATATTTTTATTTATTTATTTATTCAGTCTACAGATATAAAATCCTTACAGACTATAAATTTAAATTATTAAAAATATTACAGGTTTTACAAAAAATTAAATTTTGATTAAGATAAATAATTAATTCTCGCTTCACATTGTCAAGACTTGTGTTAAAATCAATGACATGATATAATTGGTTAAAATCAGAACAAATACGGCGAAAAGGATCTGCATTAGCATAGTTTGTTCGTACAGTTTTTAGGTGAAGGAATTCGAAATTTCTTGTTACGTAAAAAGGCGTATTAAGATCGAGTTTACTTAGTAGGTATTCAGAATTTATTGTTCCATTTATTAGTTTTAATAGAAATGTCACATTTAGCATTAGTCTTCGACTTTTTAGTGTAGGCAGTCTAATAAGAAGTAAACGGTTTTCATAAGAAGGAAGATTCACGAGTGGATTCCAGCAGAGATTTCGGAGAGAAAATAGCAAAAATTGTTTTTGTACCGACTCGATGGATTTGGAATGTGTTTCATAGAATGGATCCCAAACAACAGATCCGTATTCCAGAATTGGCCTCACTAACGTTGTGAAAAGTTGTTTTGTTGTATAAGGATCTGAAAACTCCTTAGCCCAGCGTTTTATAAAACCAAGAACTCCGGTTGCTTTATTTACAGTTGTAGTAATATGCTTTTTGAAATCAAGTTGCGTATCAAGTAATATTCCAAGATCGTATTAATAATCCTTGGTTTAAATTTATTTTTTATTTTTTTATTGTTGACAGTTTAAAAAATTCCATGATTACTTATCAGTTGAAAAAATTTTCTTTTAGTTGTGGTGGACAAAGTTTTTTGAATTATAAATTATTTTGTAAATTTGATGTTACAGCCGAATATTTTTACGCATTTTCACCAACAGTTGGTAGTCAATATTAAATTTACAATTTTGTAAAGAAGTTCGATTGCATCTACTGGGTAATTATTAGTATAGCACTGAATTATACAGCGGAAATAAATTAGTTATCATAGTAAAAATTTAGTCTTAATATCAAACAGTTTTCTGTGACCATAAATAAAAAGTATTTGTAAATGAAATTATATTATATTACAGGAATCATGGTGGTTTTCTAACTAAATAATTCTCTGTGTGTATTCTTAATTGTTCTTCGTTGCACCAATTTCTCTTCTAATATTGGAATGTACTCTGATGAATTCATGCTGAAGCTTAGAAATGCCAAATCAACCACACCGTCGAAACAAAAAGCGCCTCAAACGATCAAGGATGGGTCTCTGAAATTTCTTTTTGAGAAATATCGTGATTTTTTACGTACACTCATAATAATCCATGCTTAAAAATACAAATATATTTTTCGTAAATTTTTTTTCGTAGAATGTACTAACATTTTGTTTATATTACAAAACTTTTGTATAAAACAAATTATATAAATTTACAAATTTCGTAAAAAATACAAACATGATTTCGTAATATTTTTTTAGTACATTGTACAAAAATTTGTAATGTTACAAATATTACATATGGATGTTGATGTGGTTAGAGGTCGGATTTGCAATCAGAAGGTTGCGAGTTCAACTCATGGCCAGGACAAATTGCAATTAGTTTGAAATTGTTATTTAAGTTTTTTATTATTATTATTTTTTTATTTTGTTTTTTAATATATTATTTGATATATTTATAAAAAAATTATATTATTTAATTTAGTTCAATAAACATAATAAAAATATTTAATTGCCATTTTACCTTTTTTATTAAATATTTGTAGCATATTTTTCTAGTTTTCATAAAAATTTCATAATATTTTCGACTTAAGTTCCTTTTTAGTTTGTTGTATTGAATCAGCTACTTTGGTGCAAATGGTAGAGGGGTCTACTTCAACACAGCAGGACGTCACTGAAATCGTGAGTTCGATTCTGGTGTGGCACCATTACATTTTTTTTTGTAATTTTAAAATAAACCCGTAAGGTATGCACCACATTTTTATTTAAAAAAAGTTTTTACAAAACTTTACGAAATGTGATTTGTATATTCTACAAATTTTTTCGTAATGTCAAAATAACCAAAACTTTCGTAAAATGAACAACGGTTTTCGTGTATTTTACCTATAGATTATTATGATAGTAGGTTTCTCCAAGTTCAAGATTGAACTTTTCTCATCAGAAAAAGTTACGTTTAAAAGAAATTTCGAAGAAACAGCGATTATTGACTTCCCTTTCTCTAGTTGGTTTGTAAATTCCTTTTTGCAAATTCAAGTCGATCAGTTTTGTGGCGGGTTAATAACCTTGGAGCAGACATCAGCTTTTGGCTAGTAATTCTCTGGGAATCCTTTAAGAGCTTATTTATGGTTGATTTGAACTCATTTAACTTACATTTATCGATTATCTGATTGAGACTCTTCATTGGTACAGTTGATTATTTTACGCCGGTTCCGATCAGACAGCTTTTTTTCGGACTGCCTGTTTTATTTTTACCATAAGCACTCCGATTATTTGCAAAATTTGCCACAATCACATGCAACCGGTTTATTTTTCTAGCAATTTCCCGAAAACTTAAGCCCCTTTTTAAATAGGTTAAAATTTTCTCTTTTTCAAAATCATGATATGAACCACTCGGCCTTTTATTGCAAATTGATTAAAATTGCATAAAAAATAGTTCTTTGATTTTCTAATATTTACCATTTTTCTTTGTTTACCGTTATACAGGTGCGGACCCAGAAAATGGTTTCGGGGAGGGAAGCTAGAGTATTTTTATCAAACTTTTTTATTATTTTTACATTTTTGTATGGAAAATTTTTATTTTGGGTGTGGTCCCACTTTCCTCCCCCTGGATCCGCGTCTGCCATTATATGTAGTTATAGTTATGAAACACTAACAAAATATTATTACACAATTTTCTCTTAAGTCAATTAAGTAATCTCTTAAATTTTACACAATAAGAGACCAGTTGTTACGCTCTTAAAAACAAGTATAAGTTTTAAAAAAATGTTGGTAATATTAGAAAAACTAGCAAAATCATTTGTAATTATAGTTATGCAACTCAGTGTACATAGAAAGTTTTCTGGGCTAATTATATTATAAAAAATTTAATTTTGTATAATTCTGTGAACAAATCCTAATTCAAAAACATATAAAAAAGTACTTTTTCAGGTTAACCGATTTCAAATGCTTTTGGAAAAATATTGTGGTTTTTGAAAATTTTTTAAAATTGTTATATGGCAACCCTGATATTATAATTTTTATAAGTGTGGTAGTATTTAAAAAAACAGGCATTATTTATGTTTTTAGAAAAAATGGAATAAATTTTTGAATATTTTAGACTGTATGTGTATTTGAAAATTGTATGGTCTGATCGGTCAGATTTTCAAAAACTACATGCAATTTATGAACTAATTTTTAACAAATAAATACATTTTCATATTTTCTCTACTATATAAGAATCCAAAATATAAAAAATTTAGCTTTTTAATATTTTAAAATAATTTTTGAAAAATTGCCCATCAAACAATTTACGAGTATATAATTGCTTTTTTTTTTTCAAATAATTATTTGCCAACTCTGGGTAACAAATTTCAAAAACAAAAACTGTGTTCTCGATTGTAGTCAAAGTGTTGAATAATTTTAAGGTTTTAAAATTAGCCTTATCCAGTAAAAAATATAACCGTTTTAAAGTATTGGATCGAAAAAGAAACGCTATGTCAGTAATGACTTAATGAACTTTTTAAAATCTTGAATGAAGTAATTCAGAATGGGGAAAATATGATTTTTTTTGAATAGGCAAATTTGCTTACACCTCACAATTTTAAACGAGCTTGAAAATTTAATCTTAAAAATTCGATGATTAAATTTCTGATTTAAAAATTTAATTTTTCAAAAGTTGTTTTAACTGTGAGCTGTGTTATCCAGCTCCAAATGAGTATATAAGTTTATAATTTTATTTTAATTAATATAGATTATTTAAATCCATTTTGAGCAATAAAACACTATAATTTAGGGGGGTATCATTATTATTTGAAACGAGATAAAAACTACACTGAGAGAATTATCTTCACTTTAGTAGTGCATGCATAGTTTTAATGAAAATTGTCACTGGCACTCGTTATTAAAACCTTCCATAGTATCTATGAAACGGGTTTCATTAAAGTCAATGCACGTAAAATGATTTATATAATTGATTAAATTTTCATAAAACTAATGAATCATTCCGACAATGAAGCTTTGAAACTGTTTCATAAAATTGTATAAAATTAAGAAGTTTATTTAATTAATGAAACTCTTCATGAATGTCTTGAAAAAATATATTGGAATTAAGCCAATGAAGTGCTTCATATAATTAATGAAACTATTTCATAGGAGTTTAAAATACAAAAGTCTTCATTGAATTAATTAAGCATTACGTAAAATATGTTGAACGTTAAAGAATTAAATCCTAAAAATTAAGTTTAAGATAAATGAAAATTTTTAAAATTATAAATTTTATGAAAAAATAAAAAAAGTTAAGTCTCGAAAATAATTTAAAAGAATGTTTTCATTAAATTTGTGAAGTGATAATTTATAAAATCGAATGTTTGTTTTTATAAAATTATCAAATTTTATAAAAATAAAAATTCAAAATATTAATTAAATTTCTTGTATATAATGAAATTCTTCCTCAAATTTACGATAACAATTATATCAAATTCTTTCATTTATATCATGAACAATAATTCGTTCAGTGTAAACTTTCAAAATTTAAGGGTTCTCGCTGGATTAAAAAAAAATATGCAAACAAACCCATAAATATGTTAAAACATTTGCCTTTTTTATAGAAAAATTAAAACTTGTTTATGTTAAATAAAATAAATAAATAAAAATTAATAAATAATTATTTCTGACTAGGGTCGATAAAAGAATGAGTAGTGGGTATCGAGTATTTGTTTTTTTATGGGTACTCGATACTTAAAAGTAACCACTCGAAATTTTTAGAGTTGTATTTTGGACAGAAAGATAATACAAAAATGCGACTCCGTTTCTGCTAGAAGAAAAAATCAAAGGTGAAAATTTACAGAAAATAGTTGAAAAACTATAAAAAAAACACTGACAATTTTTAAAAGAGTTTAAAAATGCTTTATTTAAATTTGAATGTTCAATAAAAATTTAAATTTTCATAAAAATTTGTAAAAGATTAAAGTGAATTTTAAATTTAAACCCCGTTAAAAGTATCGAGTATCCAAATTTATATTATCGAGTAGTATCGAGAATGGAAAAGTAACCGAAATACCAGCACTATTTCTGACACATTTAGTAAAAAGCATTTATTCTTGTGAGGAAAATTGTCCTATTCCATTTAAATTTTTCTGCTATCAAACTATTTCCAAAGCAATAGAAGCAATATTCCATTCACATAATTTCGTTCTTCACCGAAATCTAAAAATTTTTAAAACTTAAAAAATGCTTTATTATCTGAACAATTTTTTTAAAGTCCCTGATTCCAAGGAATTTTTCTAATTTAAAACAAGATTTACATATGACATATGCCATGCTTTTTATATGGCAAATTCCTTCTTGGAAGCATTACTTTAATGAAAAATTTCCTCCCACAAAGTGATATTTTTCAATACAAAAATGTAAAAAGGATTTTAAAATTAACTAAAAATTACTGTTTTATGATTTTACATTCATTTTCTAAAGTTGCTTTCTGTTATTTAAAAAAAAAAATGTTTATTTATGTTTTTCTAACATATGAGGAGCCGCATACCAAAACGTACTTTTTCACATTTTTTGAGAAATTGGTTTTTTGTTATTTTTGTATTAGTTGGGTTGAAATCTACTAGAAAAAATCTTATTAGCGTTTTTATAAAAAATGGTGCATAACAAAACGTACTTTTTTACTTTTTTATATCAAAACGATGTAGATGAGAAAAGATGTAGAAAATCTTTTAAAAAAGCAGTTTGGCGATGACTGGACTGAAAACAACACATTAGTTTGGTACAAAGATATCCTTTATAATCAAAATGAAAATATGGGGATGAAATGGACAAAAACAATGAATGTAGCTGCCTTGAAGATGATTTTGGAACACACGTTTAAATAATTAATAAACTTATTCAAACTAGTTTTTGTGTTAAAAAATATCTATACTGAATTTAAATAAATATTTTGGTTTTAATTTAAATTAAATTTTATTATATTTTAAAATTTGCAGTAAAAACTGGCATCGTAGTGTTAAAAAAAAAAACAAAATTACAGTAAATTGTAATAACATAAAACTTTTATTTCTCATTTTGTCTTCACAAAATCAAGTATTGCTTATGAAAATATTTTTGTAATGTCTTTTTGTGTCTATAACTTCTTGTGAGCAAATTGGTGTATTTTTGGATGATGTAAGATATCCTGTCAAAATATTACCGTTAAAAATAAATCGCACACCAAAAAGTTCTTTTTTCCTTATTTTTTAACAAAACGTACTTTTTCACTTTTTTTATCAAAACGTACTTTTTCACATGTAAAAGTGTTTTGATCTCATACACGCTTAACATTTTTTGTGATGACTTAACGTGGTTTGAAGCATCTTATGATAAGCTATAAACTTCTTGCTATTTCCAGGTTCATGCTGTTTTATAAGGGAATGAAAAACTTAATCCTCAATTTCCCACAAATTTTAATTGAGGTAAAAAGTACACTCATAATAATCCATGCTAAATATACGAAAAAAATGTCAAAACAACAAAATATTTTGTAAAATGAACAAATTTTCGTTTATTTTACAAAATTTTTGGTTATTTTGACATTTATTTGTATTTTTACGCATGGATTATTATCAGTGTACGTTTTGGTATGCAGCTCCTCATATGTGGTTCATTTTTACTAAAATTGTGGTTCATTTTTTGAACATTAGAAAACATTTAATCGCATCTATCTGGCACACTTTATGCCTTTAACACGTTATTTATTTCACCTAATGAAAAAATGGTCAAATATAAGCCATCTTCAAGAGACTATAATTATAAATTTGAGGGTTTTGATATACTTATGGTATTTTGTCATTTCCCTCTGTACACATTCGGGAAATTTTTTCTTGTTGCACAATGCTATTTGAATGTTAATTTTTAACCCTTTCACGGTCAATACCAAGTTTGCTCCCTTAATACTGTGTTTGCACTTGTCAAAAAATGTGTTTTGGTAAAAAGAAAATGTTTTGGAAAAATTAGTAAACTTTACTAAAATGTTGTGAAAACTAACTGAAAAAATGCTAAAATTAACAACTTTTTTTAATTAGAGAAAATAACTTTTTTTTTTAATTTTATTTTTATTATTTTATTAATATTTTAAATTATAAAAATACTAAATTTAAAAATAAACATTGCTTTCAACTATGAAAAAAGAAAATTTTTAAAATTTTTTGCTGATTTTAGCAAGTAGGGTTTAAAAAATTAGTAAAGTGTTTTGCTAAAATTAGCAACGGAAATAAATAAAAATATTTGTAATTTGCAAATAGAGAATAGAAAATTTTTTTACTAAAATATGATTTTGTGCAAAAAAATAATACAAGAACTGTAAATTGGGATATAAAAGGTTTAACCGATTTTTCTACTAACTTTTTTTATTTAAGTGTAGGTCGAATATCACGAAAATAAAAAACCAATCCGCTTTGGCAGAAAATGTATTGTATACATCTGTAGGGGAATGTTCTCTAATGTGGTCCTACACCAGGTATATAAAAAAACTAAAAATTCTTTTTTGAATGTAGAAAAAAATCCGTTTTTAGTGAAAAATAAGTAACGACAACTGGAAAACCCTTGGACCGATTTAAAAAAAATTTAATATTTTCGTGATCATTAGGGCAACCAAAAATAAGCTTGTTGTTTTTTTTTTGTGTGATAGGATAGAACTTTTAGATTGACCACATGTTCTGATCTTGAAAGTATGCTACATTTCTTAGAGTTATTTTTATCTTATTTTTTTATTATTTGCTTATTTTTAGCTTATTTTGTAAATATTAGCTTGTTTTCGCTGTTTTCTTTCAAAATAGAGCTTCTTGCTTTATTAGCAATCGGTATATTGAAGCATTTTTTTTTTTTTAATTTAATCTTACTTGTTGTTGGTTTATCAAAAAATATTTTCATAAACCAATTGACTCATTCTATATAAAAAATCAAAAAAACTTGGTATGGTATGTAACGATTGTGGAAATATATGAAAAAACTGTTTTTTTTTTTTAATTTTCAAAACAATATATGTTAATTTTAGTTTATTCCACTATGCAGTTGGATGTCTCGAGGCTGACGGCTGTTCTGACCGGTCACTGGCTGATTGGTAGGCATGGCATTAGACTTGGATTTGACTCCGGATCTTGGGTGACCATATACTGGATGACCTCTCGGTAATATCACGTGTGGGATTCGGTGATCTCATACGTTATATTAACTGAACGAGGTGGGTCTAGTACTCCGGATACTAATTCCTTACGGGTAGTGTGGTCTCTTCAAAACGGAGTAGCTTTTTGACTCTACTTGATGCTCACGAGTAGCGTGAGCTGCCACTTAAACCAACCAACCAACCATGCCGTTGCCAAATTAATGTATGGAGCTCTTACGGGTTGTGGATAAAAATCTGAAAAAGGATACTAAATACTGAGAAAAAAAAGATTTACTTAATAAAATAATTTATTTAAAAATAAAAGTTTTGCAAAAGTAGTTGCACATAATTGCCCATATCTTTTTATGTTACTAGAGTACTTAAGTAGTGGTTTTATTGGTCAGTTATTAACGTTAAAATGCAGTTTTCTATCAAAATCCGTAGTTCAAATGGCAATATTTCAAAAAACAGGTTTTCTAAAATTGTGGGCGTTGTGGTGTAATGGTTAGCGCGTTGGACTGTTACACAGATGGTCCCGGGTTCGATTCCCGGTGACGACAACATCAATTTTGAAAAATAATATGTATGAGTTTTCTATCACTTATAAAATGTTTTTGTCGACCGGTGTTATAATTGATTGTTATAATTTTTTTTTACAATTGTCTACAAAAAGAGAGGACATTTGACCCCAAAACCAAAAAAAAAAACGAGCAAAAACTAAATATTGGAAAGAGGGAAGAAAAAAGGGAAAGAAAAACGGAAAGCAAAAAACAAGATAAAAAAGGAAAAAAGGTTTCAAATTTTAGCCGTTCTTGCTACTTTAACAACCTAAAATTTCCGGAAATGTATAGAATGGATGTCAATCAACATGAAGGTGCATCTTAGGAAAAAGTAAACAATTTTATTAATATTTTAAATATCGAATCAAAGGTTTTTATAATTATAAGTTTTCTTTACCTAGCTATCTTATCTTCGAAATCTTAAAAAAAACGGTTAAACCTAAACTTTTTTCTGAATCAAAAAATTTTTCCAAAACAAAAAAAAATTTATATATTTTTGTTTGTGCAATCGTTTGGGAAATATCTTCAATTGAAATAGTTTTAAAATTTTGTTTGCTAAGAAAAAACCATAATTTTAATTTTTAAGTATAAAAATAACTAATCCAAAAAACAAGTTTGGCATTTAATTTGATTTACAGCTTTCGTATTTTTCCTTAAATTTAACATTCATAGTCGCAATAAATCAATGCAACAATTATTTTTCCACACAGAGAGAATTTTAATGGGAGATTTAAGTAAAATTAAACTTTTCTTCGCAAAATAAACGAAAATTTATTTAAAACGAATGAAGAGTTCATATTTTTTATAAAACCAGTTTTTAACAAAATTTTATTTGTGTGTAAGAAAATTTACATATGCAAATAAAATTCATATAAATTTATGAAAAATTGCATTAACTTATTGAAAAGTTTTGAAAAGACGAATTTCAATGCAAATTCATTGATTTAATGCAAAAATTCTTAAATATTATGCAGATAATTCACTCAATTTAATATCGAAACTCGTCTGTAATGCCTCCAAATGACAAAACAACCATAAAATTATCTCTTGGCCAAACTGTTCAATCAAATACTACATTGAGAGAATTCTCTGCTTGATATTAATTTATTTTTGCATACATCCAGAAAAAACCAGGAATAAGTTTAATCAATTTTCGGCTAATGTAACAATTTCATCAATATTTATGAAACATTTCATAAACAACAATAATTATAATGACCACATCATAGAATCTCTGAATTTTTTCAACACAAAGATAATGAAATCCTTATACAAAATATGTTATGTGAAACATTTCATAAATATGATAAAATTGATTTTGTATTTTATGAAATGTTTCATTAATACTATGAAACGTTACATTGAATGAAAATTGACGAAACATGTCATAAATATGATGAAGATTTTCCTTTCAGTGTAGAAGCAACTGGAACTCGTCCATTGAAACTTTTAATTAAACTAATGCAAGTTTTTATAAAACTGTATGAAAAATATTATTTCATTAACTATGATGAAGAAGTTTCATGGACTCATTTTTGACACAGTGTTCATTTTTCAACCCAGTACTTTTAAGCGGCTATATTTTTTTACTGGAAAAAGATAATTAAATAAGTGATTAAAAACACAAAAATTATTCAGCATCTTGGGGACAATCGTGAATAAAAAAAAATGTGAAAAGTTGTTATCCAAAGTTGCCAAATAATTATCTGAAAAAAAAAATGTTGACCTTTTTTGATGGAGCTTTTTTCAAAAAGCATTTCAAAATATAAAACGCCAAATCTTTTATAGTTTTGATTGTTTATGTTGATAAAAAAAACTAGAAATTAGTTCATCGATCGTATATAGTTTTTGAAAACCTGACCGATAGAACGATGAACTTTTCAAATACAAAGAGTATAAAATATTCCAAAATTAACTCCGTTTTCATTCAAAATATAAATAATGGATGGTTTTTATTAAAATGTTACCGAACTTATAAAAATTATATCGTCAGAGTTGCCATATGGCAATTTTAAAAAAATTTCAACAAACACGATATTTTTCTAAAAAAAATTTAAAAATCGGATAACTTAAAAAAAATATTTTTAATGTATTTCTGAATAAATATTCGTTCGCAAAATTATACAAAATTTGAATTTTTAAAATTCCTTCAAAAGTCTACGATCTACTGTCAAAGTTTCAACATTGATCGCTAATATTTCCACTAGACTGCGCATTTGTGGAAAGTTTGGTTGAAAAGTGGCCAGCGGATATATGATGTTCCATTAATGAGATAAAAATTTGGTTTCAAAAGAAGTTATTTTCATTAATTTTAAGAAATTTTTCGTTCACTTTATAAAGAAAAGTTACATTAAGTTCACTGAACATTTTCATTATTTTTTCGTCCACTAAAATGTTTTCTGTGTAGAATTTATTTCCAACAATCATATTTTTTAGATTGTTGTGTTTATCATAAACCGCCGAAATTATTCTGCAAAACATTTCAACGTAAAATAATTTTTTTTGGTTTTTTTGACAAAAATATTTTTGTAAATTGGTGTAAATATCTGTATTTTTGTCAAAAAAATCCATTAACCAATTAATTTTGACAAATAATGCTTTTATATTGTTTTCGGCATATAAAATAGTACACTGAGAGAATTCTCTGCATGTTATTAATGAATTTTTGCATAGAACCTATAGAACGGTGCACTGGAACTCGTCCACTGAAACATTTCATTAAACCAATGCAAATTTTCATAAAATTTTATGAAAAGTATTATTTTATTTATTGAAAGTTTCATTGACACAATAAAGAAGTTACTTTAAAAAACTAGTTTCATAAAAAGTATGGAGCTTTTCATTAATTTTAAGAAAATTTTTGTTAACTTTGTACAGAAAATGTTCATTCTTTTTCTTCCAATACAAATTCTCTCTGTGTTGACAAAAAGAAGATGCATGCCGATTATGCAGAGTACCAAATGAAGGCCAACTATTCTTGACATATGCAAAATAAAGTATGTTGAAGTAAAACAGATTTCATAAAAAAATGTTCCCCCACAAATGGAAAAACTGGATCCGCACCTGATCATGACTAATTAGTGGCCAAAAAAGACTGAATAGTGTATACGTGATACAACTTGAAAGAATGGAGAATATTTTTAAAATTAGGACCTAAATTTTAAATATTAATTTTAGATTTATCTTTTTTTCCAAAACAAAACACTTTTTAGAAATAATTATTTTTTCGTCCAGTATAATTGATTGTTTTAGGCATTGGTTACATTTCATTAACATTGGTCCAATCAATGCCCATTAAAAGATATTTCTTTAACATTGGAATGATAATAACATTTTTTGGCATTAGCATTGACCAAAAGTAACGCCAATTAAATTTCAATGACAATGAAAAATTCCCAAGTATGATTTGCATTAACAATTTTATTAAAAAGTTTTTTGAAATTTAAAGGTTTATTTTTAAATTCCATTGGTTTATTTTATTGTCTTTCGGGCTTGCTTTAAGCTCTTTAAAACATTTTTCTGGTTGCCCTAGTAATGAGGAACCAAAATTTAGTTGACATGTTATTTATATATCACATGATTAATGAAATTTATTTAAAATTTTTTAAATTTTCAATAACTTGGGAACTTTATTTTTTATTTAATTAAATTTGTACTAATGAAACACAACTGGGGGTGTTGAAAACCGACAATTCGTAGTTAAATGGACACCTAAAACATAGATTACATAGGTCTCAAACTCTTATTCTTCTTTTTACAACAAACACATTTTCATTTTTTCATACAGATGCGCAGACAGCATATCTTCGATTGATTATTGGAGAGCCGCACCGACCAAAAACATTTTTGTGAGAAAAACGATAAAGAAAGTTTACAACAAAATTATTAAATTTCTACAAGATAGGTTTTCTTTTTTGTTTGCTATATCTATAGCTGCATTTATTACAAACAATATTGTTAATTTTTACGCCTTTTTGCACTGAGTATCCAGAGTAATTAACAATTTTTTAAAAAAAGATTTAATTTATTATATGGCCTATAAGCCGTTTTTTATCGCAATTTTATTGTTTTTCTTTCAAGTAGGTCAAAAGTTTTTTTTTCTTTTAACCATTGTAAAACTAGGTTGTCATAGTGCAAACCAATGCTTAAACTTGTTTATTGTTTTTTGTTTTATATGCGTTGCTTATTTCAAATGTGTCAAACCAAGATTGACGAATAATGTTTTTATTTTTCTATTGAAAGTTTGACTCATTGGCCAAAAAGTGGTCAATACACCATACCAATGTTAAGAAATTTGTAAAAATAGGGATACGCAGCACATATGGGGCTGGATATCTCTTAATTGATACGAGGTATATAAAAACGGATTTAAGATTTAGAAAGAGGACACATTAATCATATATAATCAATTCCTAACTCAATTTTGCCAGAAATGGTCTATAGGTCTCACCAATATTCATACGACGATATGTCAAATACTTTGAGATCTATGTAATCTACGTCCTAAAGATACGAATAAAAATAAAGACTTATGATAATGTTTTTTTTACTTAAGATGTAACCGCAAAATATTATTTGTCTTATTTTTAAAGTATAGCCATGTTGTATGAAATTTCATGACATCTCTAATTTTCTATAAATAAAAAAAAAGTTTTTGTATTTTTTTCTTATTCAATACAGTGAAACCTCCCCTTGCCTCATTTTGGAAGGGTATTCCAGTCTAAAAGTTTGATTTGGTTTCTATAAAATTATCTGTAGTAACACGCAACCTAAAATAAAAATGTATCGGGCCCTTCCTTGCTCTGATGCGGACTTTAAACTTAGCATTCTTTTAGTTCTGAAAAAGATTTTTCCAGAAAATTTTGACAAACAAAATTGTTTACTTGTTTTAACTATAGAGTCAAAACATGTCAAGTTAATCACTGTTCTGATCAACCATATCTGATTTCTGAAAAATCGACAAAACATAAATTACATTACATAAAAACAAAAAAATTTTAAATTCATCGTAACTGTTATACTCTACAAGAAATCGACGAAACATAAATTATCGTTACAAAATGGACTATAACGTTTAAACTATAAAAGATAAAAAATTCGTATTGACTTTATTTTTTTGGGTTAAAATATACTCTTTAAAATCATATGCATATTGATTTTTTCATTGAAAGGTCAAAGGTAATTTTTGGAGGTCTTGAGTTCAAATGCCCATATCTCAAAATGATCATATTTTTTAATAATTAAAAAAATATATGCTTATTATTGAACTCTCCTCTACATTTTTGAGAAAATTTCAGAGTGATACATCGATTAGTCTCTGAGTTATCGCCAAAGCCATGATAAAAGAATGAAAATCGTCCTAGTTTATATGAGTTGAATTAACGGCATGGTATGCATACGCACAGTGGGGTATTTCAAATAAAATAATGGTAATAAATGTAAAACTTCTAAACTACTGATCCGAATGGTACTAATCAATTAGTGAATTGTAGAAGAGGTGTTAATCTTTTGCAAGTACACCCTGTTTTAGTACAGAGTATACTTACAGGTTGTCAAAGTTGATTATATCGGGTATAAAAAATCTTTTGGAAGTTGTAACTTTTGTAAATGTAACCCGGTTTCTAAAATTAAAAAAAAATTTTTTAACAATTTTGTAAAAATAAACCAACAAAAATAAATTAAACTCTATAGATTATTTGTTTGGACAATATCCTAATAATGAACTATAGAGTATGGCCTTGAACTTGAATAAATTTTCATTTTCGTAGCTTTTTTTGTTTAAGTTAAGCTCTTTATATCTTAATGCATGTAAATAATGTTTAAACGATTTTTTAAAAATTATAGTCCCAAATATTTAATACATAATTAAAAAAACTAACATCAGTTAAAAAACTAATTAAAATGTGTTTTTTTTTTTTTTGGTTAAAAAATTTTTATTTTTAAAATTTATAATTTTTCACGAAATCTTCCGTCCTGACCTTATGTCAAGATATGCATACCAAATACTTTTTTGTCAAAAGTTTGTCATCTTCGACCATTGCTTGACGTAGAGTGCATGTCTAAAAGCTAGTGCAATTACATTTAAACTTTTTTCAAAGCCAAGTCCTTCAGAAAATATTGAAATTTGTATTTTTTTTTTAAAAAAGTTCCAAGAAAGTTGTAAAGAAATATAAATACACTCCCAATATAATTTCTGTTACCGATTCAATTTATATATTTATTTTACCTATAGTTTGTTTTCAAATGAAGAAATCCAGTAAAATCCATAATAATATTTTTTTCAACTTTTGACCCTTCATTTTAAAGAGACATTTATTTGAACCTAAAAAATAAGGCCAGCTTTATACTTTTTTTTTTTAAGGTTTTTGCAATTTTGAAATGTTTCACCGATTTCTTTTCGAGTATGGCAGTAACGGTGAATTTCATTGACGAAATCGTCATATTATTGATTGAGCTGACATGTTTTTACTCTACACTCAAATAAAAAAGTCTGTAAAAGTTACAGAAAAATATGTTAAGCCACATTCACACCTAAATACGACGTGCTTTACCAAAACACAAATTAAGACTCGTTATTCTATTATTTAGTAATAAAGTTCTTTGTTATTTTACACGTGTTTTGGCAACATTTTTTGGCAACAAACATTTAAGTGTGAATGCTATATATATTTGCAGAAAAATTAAGGAAAGTGAAACTAGTTGGAAAAAGTAGTAAACTTTACTAAACTACCTCGTGTATAGAAAATATGAACCTGCTTTTCTGCAGCAGCTTTACAACGGTTTTGCTATCTGAAACGTTACATTTTCTGACATTCCGTTTTGTTTTTTAAAACATTTTATTGAAAAACCCTGGTAAAACTTCTGCAAAAGAGCAGTTGTCATACAGGCTTACGCCGGTATTAATAACAAATCATAACTCAGATTTCCAATACATTTTAGTTAAAACACAGTTTACGCCTTAAAACTATATTCATAAACGAATATTAGCTTAAAATACCAATTTTAAACCTTGTGTAAAAGTTAATATTCTTTCATGAATTCAGTTTCAAGGCTAAAATTTATGTTTTAACTAAAATGTATTTGAAAATCTGCTTAAAGGGTTAAGCTTTAGTAAGCCTTTAATGGAATTTGATTTGCTTAAATCAGTCAATATTTTTTACTAAAAATGAGCAAATTTTATTTTTATTTAATTTTGTGTTTATTATGTGCAATTCACACTCTATCTATCAGCTTCTTCTTGGCATTTTTCGGCAATACATCATTTTCATAGATTTATTTTCAACTAAATTAAAAAAGTTATATAACAATTTTCAAAACAACTCATAAGGTACACATTGGAGAACATGTACCCTAAAGTGAACCTAAATTAAAAACTCTCTTAAAGCATATAAAATTGTTAGAAGTAAAATACATAAAAAAGCGAAAATAGTTCGGCGGACGAACTTTTAACTTTATAGCTAAACTTCGGCTTTTCTCTTAAATTTTATAGTTTTTATATAGCTTTTTGGCCGAACTGTTCGGTCGGACACTAAAAATTTGTATTGAAATTAAAATTTATTTTAATTTTGGTTATTAAAATATTTTATGTATCTTTTAAAGCTGCTTAAGAGGTTACCCTATGTTGTTCAAACTTTTTTAATTGCGGTAAACAAGCAATATTTATTTTTTTTTCCGCAATATACAAGAATAGTTAAAGTGATGCGTAAACCATTTAAAAAAGACTAAAACTTGGAAAAAAAAATAAGAATATCTATCAAATCAAAGGTACACTTTGGGGAACATTATGAAAATTTAATTTTTAACATTTTTGTTTTATTTATAATATTAGTTTTAGTTTTATTAAAATTGGGAATACAATTCTTACCATCTACAAAAATCCGACTTGGAAAATTCTTTACAACTTGTTTGTTATTCACATTTTATGTTTACGAAAAATTACACTTTATATTGCGATTTTTTTTTAAATGACGTAATAAAACCACCGCCCAGATTCTTGTTCCTCTGTATTAAAAAAATAAATTAATCAAATTTGGTGTGAATCCGATCATTTTAAGTGAACCCGGAAACGATTTCAAATGTTCAATGGGTAAATATGGACAACTTTCTTAAAATTAATTGTTTGCAAAATGCGCTTGTTTTTCAAAAAAAAAAATAAAAAACGAAAATTTCAAAAATATTTGACTTAGAAAAATGTCGAAATTTTTCATTTTTGATATAAAACAGAATCACTCTTAAAACTTTTTTTTATATTATGTTCATTTCTTCTTAAAAAGCAATATAAATGCACAAAATAAATAAAAATTGTGAAGAAAAACTTGATAACATACTAAATAACACCTGAAAGGTGTTTTTTATTTTCTTTAAAATGTAAAAGCATGGTAAAAAATTGGGATGTCCCAATTCACCCCATGTCCCACTTTACCCCACTCTCCCCTACATAATATTGAATAATGTAAAGAGAAGAAAATTTTAATAAATATCTTCTTTGAGTATATTTTTAAGAAAGTAATGAAAAAACTGCGATTATAAAATGACAGATGTATAAAAATATATGTTTTGCCCATATTTACCCGTTGAATATTTGAAGTAATTTCCGGGTCCACTAAAGGTTATCGGATTCGCTCCAAATTGGACTTAATAAATTCTTTAATGTAAAGGAAGAAAAATTTCTTTAAAATTTGGCCATACTAATAAGCTCTAGTGTTAACAGAGGGTTCCTTTCCTTTTACAGTCTATTGATGATTTTATATATATGAAAACTCTATCCGGGTTAGTAGATCCGTCAGAGCGAACAAATTTATTGCCGTGTAAATTATAAAAGTTGTCATTAAACGTGAGATTGGGCCGTTAAAAAAATACGTGCCCGTCATTTTTTTTTTTTTCTTGATCACATATTTAAAGTTTATTTAGATAGTAGAGAACCCATCGGGAGACCCCCCCTGGTAAGACGGTTTACTATTTTTTCTACTTTCTTTTTATTTGATTGTACGAGTAGATACTGTTTTAAGAAAATGCTACAATGCTAAAATGTATATTAAAACTTTAATTACACGGTGCTACAGTGAAAAAAAAAACTTGGAAAACGACCTAGCGTGGGTTATATGTCTTGTTGAGTACATTACAAATTGTGTCAAAAAATTTCAGAAACACCCTCAAATTCAGAAGTTATTCTAAACAACCGTTTTCACTGATGTTCGTCAACTTATCGACCTGTAACTCAATCAGTTTTTGTCCGATTTAAATTTTTTAACGGGTTTGGAAAGAAAACTGATTACGCCTTAAAATTACGTGCATTTTTTGATACATTTGTAAGTTATAAGTATTGTTTTTGTTAAGAATATCTACAAAAAAAAAACGAAAGTTATAAACTTTTTTGATTTTAGTAGCTTTTCATTGCTTATTTTAATATGAGAGCTTATAACAATTTATACAAACGTACAAAGAAAATTTAGTTCTTAACCAAACATGGTTTTCATTTTTAAATCGGATGAAAATTGTAAAAGTTATTAAACTTTTTATTAACACCTGTTTTTAACTATTCATGTTAACTTAGGTTAAGCTATTTGTACAGTTTTTAATTTACGTTTGTAAGTCAAGTGGTTTACCAAAAGAAAAGTCTGCAATCCCAAAATTTTTACTTTAGAAAAAGTTTATTAACTTTTGCAAATATAAACCGATTTAAACAAGTAATATCTCGTTTTTTTTTTTATATAAAAAGATAGGTTTTCATAGAACAAAATTAAAATAACTCTTGTTGAATTTGAAAAATGAGGGAAAAAAATAAAAAAAAAGAGAAACTTTTGATAAACACTTGACGAATTTCTTGGAGTATATATTTTATGAATACATTTCATGAAAACTTAATTCTTTACCTTTTCAAAACTGTTTAAAATTTTTAAATCGGTCAAAAAATGTGTGAGTTAGAGGTACTAAAGTGCTACGACCTACCCTAAAACAGTTTTTTTAAAATAACTCAAAATTTTAAGGGTGTTTCAAAATTTTTGAAACCGGTTTTTGTATGTCCTCACCTAGGCCTACAACCCCCATTAGGTCGGTTTTCAAGTTCTGACAAAAAGTGTTTTTTTTTGTAGCAGTGTGTTATTTACGGAAAATATGGTAATTATTAATTCAATCAAAAATAAGCTAGCGATTGATTTTTATTTGAAAAGATAAAACAATTTAAATTGAACACAAATTCTGATATTGAAATTATGAAAATTTTAAGCTATATTTGTTAGAACTTTTTTAGCTTATTTTATATTTGTTTATTTTAGCTTATTTTAAAATATATAAGATTATTAATTATTAATTTTTTTTTTTTATTAATTAATAATCATATAATTACAAATTATATAACATTACCCTAACCGAGCACTAGCTACTATGGCCTTCGGCGTGTTGTAGCGAAAACAGACCAGTGCCTCTGGTGGGAATCGAACCCACGACCCCCCACTGATAAGCCAGCACGCTACCAACTAGCCTACCGGGGCGCACATATAAGATTATTTTTCACTTATTTCTTTAAAAACTAAGCTTATTTTAGCTTTTTTTATTAAAATAGGGCTTTTTGGTTTTTTTCTATCAATCAGTATTTTAATTTTTTTTTTATTTAAAGCTGAAAGTTAAATGTTACAAGTGATAGACGGTACAACAATTGGTTAAATATTTTGTTCGACCAATTTGAAATTTAAGAAAAACTACTTTGTTATTACAACTTTGTTTGTCAGACGAAGTTAAAAGGAACAAAGTATTTGCAAATTTTATTTGCAGTAACGATTTTAATTTATGTTTTTAAATTTAACGGGTTATTTTTTAATTTTAACGTCTTATTTTACTGTTTTTAGAACTTTTTTTAAGCACTTAAGACATTACTTAACTGAGATCTATTTTTTGGTTGCCCTAGTAATTATGTATATCGTTCTTTTAACTTTTATTTGTTTTATTTACTTTTATTTAATAAAGACCTAATTTTATTCCCTTCCTATAGCGGACATCTCCCTTAAAAGGCTAAATTGTCTGCGACCGTCGGAGTCCGTTAATGGAATTTACACTAGGTATGATATAAAATGTTGTTACTACAACGAACATATTGTAGAGTAAATTAAACTTTCAATATGATTAAATTTTGTTTTGGCTTAAAAGAATAGAAAATTGGACCTAATGGAGCCGTACCAAGTTTAAATTACGTCATGAGCTTATTAGAACTGTTTACCGATACTCTAAACAAGTAACATTTCGTATCTGAGAATCATCAAACCTAAAATAAAAATTAAGGTCCATTTACAATGCTGTATATTCTCTGCGCTACAGATTAGTTAAAAATCGAGTAATGCGAAAAATATGTACGCAGAAAAAAGAAACATTAGAAAATCAAGTAGAAACAACATTAAATTGAACAGAAGCAGCTTTGAAATCAAACAAAGTTTGTTTTCTATTTAGTTTAAATATGTTTCTACTTGTTTTTAAAATGCGGAAATGATATCTATAATGTTGGAGTAAACTAGAATCATATTTACTTTAATAAGATTTATACTTAATTTAAAAAGTTTCGTAAAAAAATTAAGATATTAATTTAAATATGAAATAATAATTGATTTAACTATGATTTTTTTTCTCTGTGTAAATGCAAAGCAGACAACAAACTAAATACAATATTTAATGCAGAGCACTTAATTATTTTGACTGATCCTTCAGGTTTAAAAATCTAACCGTTTTTATTTAGGCCAATTTTATCAAACTACACAGATTTCAAATTAAAAGTTTTTATACGATCTGAAAACGACTTTACAAGTAAATTTAAGCTATTGGGGGATAACATTTATGCATTATAAAAATTCGAAATTTTTCAAGCTATGAATGGACTGGGCGTAAACTCGCACATGCCTCGTATGTATACATACAGTGTAAAATTAAAGAGTTTACGAGTTTACAATAAAACACTGACCTTAGAATTTTTTATGTGTCACGAGTAAAATACGAGTTTACATGAGTATGAATATTGTTTTAATTTATAATTATTAAATATATGTTATGAAAAAGTAGTAAATGTTAAAAAAAAATATTTATACACAAGAAATTATTAAAAATTTACTAAATAAAAACAAATTTATTAAAAAAAATTAAAAGCTGATATTGATACTACAACAAAAAACGCTGAATTATTTATATGAAAAACACAAAATTGCACTTGTTAAAAAATAGCACAATATTTTCATTTTCACTGAAACATTTTTAAACGACAATAATTTTATTTTGGTAAAAAGAAATATTTAAAAAAAAAATGATTTTGTAATGAAAATAATGCTTATTTCTAAATTAAAAAACTTTTTTAAGTACACTAAAAAAAAATCAGTAAAGCCAGCAACATTTTTGCTGGTAGGATACTTGCAGAAAAATTGCTAATATCAGCTTAAAAAAATTGTAAAATGTTTTTGCTGTTGCTGATTTTACAGACTTTTTTTTTTTTTGAGTGTACATTGAAAAAAGCAAAGAAAAAAATACTATTATTTATACCTAAGTTAGAAAATGGTCCATATAAGATGAAATTATGTCAAATGTTCTTACGTTTTTTTAAAGATTGGTGATCGGCACATTATGTCTTATCCCCGAAATCCAAAAGCTAGATTTTAAAATTTAGTCAAAACTGGATATTGAGCGAAATAACTCAAATAAACTATACCAACAACTGAAAAACGAAACCAGACCCAAATAAATCATTATACAAACATTTTTATTTTCCCAACAAGTGAACAAGGCAAAAGCGGATTAAACACAACAAAAATATGTCGCCGATATTTTCATGTTTCCGAACAATTGATTTTGTTGAAATTTATTTTCGAAAAATTCAAAACAATATAAGTCTGAGAATATATTTATTAAAAAAACGTAAAACCACATTGATACTACAGCCAAAAAATAGTAGTTTTTGGAATTTGACAAGTAAATACAAATACGATAGTTTTAATAAAAACAACTAGTTTTTGGCTGTAGTATGAATGCGGTATAAATGATATCTTTTATTTTTGAGAAAATTTACTCTAAATATATCATTAAAATTTAAAATAATTGTTTGATGATTTATTTGAATCTGGTAGAACAATTTGTGCCAAAAGTTTGACTTCTACACAGAACTTTTGAAAAAAGTGTATCATTTGATTTAATTTTACCTCATATGAAAAATGCTCAAATTATACATGAAAATATTAAGAAAAACTTTATAAGACAAACCAAAAAAAGAGAGTGAACCCGTACATAGAAAAATAAATTATATATCAATAAAATATCAAATACATAAATAAATGTTTAATAAAACAAAAACTAATTATAATAAAAAAGAGACAAGCAAAAAGGCACAAAAACAACTGTTATTTTATTTAAATCTCAAAGGTAAGTACCCGAGTAAAAATCATATTTTACAATCTTATATAATTTATATTTTATTTATAATTTATATAATGGGATCCAGTTTCGTAAAATGTTATATATATGACATTATATTATGTGATCCAGTTTCGTAAAATGTTATATATGTATATGACATTATTTATAGCAAAGATATGCGTGAATAGGCTATTTTGCTTAAAAAATGCAAACTTTTTTTATAGGTAGCTATTTATTTTTTTTGTTTTCAAAATGTAACAGATTTTTTATTATCTGAGCACTTGATCAACTAGAGGGTATTAACTCAAAATTTTAAAATTTTCAGTACAGTCAAAAAACTGTTTATGGCCACATTTTAACAGAATTTAAAAATTCAAACATATCATAATAAGCAAATTCCATTTGAAAATATATATACATTGTTTTTGTTTTAAATTTTACCTCTCATTGCAAAAAAAAAATCAATTTTTTGAGTTATTACCATTTTTTTTAAATTTTATCGATTTAAATTTATAGAATAAAACAAATTTTATCAACAAAACTGTATTAACTCAAAATAAAACTAAATATAAATAAAACAGTTTGATTATTTTTAACATAAATAAAGGCTCAAATCAAAATAATACCTTTTTTATGAAAATATACGATTCATTTCTATTTGAACTTTTGTATTAACTCGAAATAATACCTTTTTGTTGAAATAAAGGTAATCACTACATTGTCATGAAAATGGTCTCTAAAGTGGTTTTCGAGATGAAAGAGTAATCGGAATTCGTTGAAATTTTTACAATAGATAGATATTGATAGTTGATTTCTTGAAAAAGTGATATTTTAAAAATTTTGAGTTAATACCCTCTTGTTGATCAAGTGCGAAATGTTTTGCGAATCTTTCACAAGACATTCATGCAGGTCTTATAATTTGGTCGATATAATTTGACTTGCCACTCTAATTTTTCGTGAGACGTCATATTTAATTGCATCCATACCATAATAATGATAGTAATAAAAAATTACAATTTACACAAAACAGTATTTCATACTATAATGTATTTAAAAATAATTAAAATTCACACACTTAACTATCCACTGTAATTCACTGATTAAACTAATTCACAGTTCTTTTGTTAAAACCCATTTAACATTAATATATTAATTACACAGGCCAACACTCAATTTGCTTCTTTGAATTTATCAACTGATTCTAGTTAATTTGGGTGCGCTGAACTCAAATCTGTAATCAGTTTGTCTCTATCAGCTCATGATATAGCTATATATATAAAAAAAACGGCAAAAATAGCACTATTTTGAAATTAAAAATTAACCCCTTAAACCCCGCCCACAAATATGATTGATGCATTAATCTGCTATAGAATCTTCCAAAGAAGAGATTGATACCATAATCTTGGATAAGCTCCTCCTACTTCCTGAGATATGTCCATCCCACACATAGTTACTTTTACAAAAAACGGCAAAAATAGCACTATTTTGAAATTAAAAATTAACCCCTTAAACCCCATCCACAAATATTATTGATGCGTTAATCTGCTATAGAATCTTCCAAAGAAGAGATTGATACCATAATCTTGTTTAAGCTCCTTTTACTTTTTGAGATATGTCCATCCCACACATTGTTACTTTTACAAAATACGGCTAAAAAGCCCGCGGCGGAGGCGCTAGCTATATCATGAAAACTAGAGCTGATAGAGACAAACTGATTACAGATTTGAATTCAGCGCACCCAAATTAACTAGAATCAGTTGATAAATACAAAGAAGCAAAAATCTCTTACGCGCTAACACGAGTAATGATGACTTCACAAGAAAGACTAAAAGTACTCCAAATTATTTGCAACAGCTATAAAGCTTCATCAAATTATCATGTTTTGATCAAATTAACTTTACTGCAATTTTTTTTAAATTTTTCTGGAATTAACAAATGGAATTTTGTTATTTAAATAACAAAAATTTGTCAAAACGACAATTGCTTCGTAAAGCGATAATATTTGTTGGTTTTACAAAAATTCACATCAATTTGAATAAAATAATTGTTGTTTTAACAATAAATTTTGACAAAAGTTAACAAAAATTGTATGTTGATTTTATTCACGACTTTTGGTTCAGTTTAGTAGAAACAAAATAAGACCTGAATAGTTCAAATGCGAAAATAAATGGCTGAGGCATAGCTCGTAATCAGGCCGAATATGTATAAATATCAAATCCAATATAAAAAAAAAAATTACAAAATATAAAACTTATTTATTCAGCTTATATTACAGATTCATAACATTTTTATATGTATAAAACTTATCATTAGTAACAAATATAAATTTACACCAAAATATCATTAGAGAAATCATAATCGTACGACACCTAGAATAAAAAAAAAGTATTAGATTAAAAATATTGAAATTAAGTTGTAAATGTTTAAGCTGCTTTTAAAGATATAGGAGGTTTATATTGCAGAACAAATTTTGTTTTTTAAACCTAATTTAACTTTATCAAGAGATTATTAATTAATACTTAAATATGTATTAGCTGTGTTTCTTCGACTACGCATAGTCGTTGGCTCTAACGTTTCCGCCAGTTTTTAAGTTAACAAGCCGATATTAAATTGAAATTTTTATTGAGATTTCGAAATGTTTTGGGCATTGCTAATATTTTAGATAATTATTATTACACCAACCAACCATCCAGCTTAAGTTTTTTTCTTTTTAAGTTTACTTAAGTGGTCAACTTTTAAGTTAAGTTTCAAGGTTGATATATAGTCATCTCACACTCACACATGTTTTGTATCATGCCATCTGCACTTTAGTACACTTGGGTCTGTTTTTATGCGGTTTATTTTTATGCGGAAAAGGCATAACTTTTTTAATACTATTTAATATACATACATTTTTAATGATTGTTTATAATTTTTACATCACTCTATTAGCATGTAACTCGGTCATTCAACTTGTAATGTTAATACTTTAAGCGTTCTTTCTTAATTTTAATGATTTAAAATACTAAATTAAATTAATGTTATTTTTGTGATTTTAAAGGTAAGTGCAAAAAAATGTGTTTGTATTGCTAAAATAAAGTTGGACTTTTTCATAGAATTTTTATAAAATATTAATAAAACAAAGAAAAAAAGAAAAAAAGAACAAAAGACAAACAATTTCTTTGGAATCGAAAATTGCAATCTTAGATGGCATAGAAAAAGGTAAGAAGTATGCTGCTATTGGAAAACATTTTAAAATTGGCGAATCTTTAATTAAAGCTATTAAAAAAATAAGTCTAAAATAAGAAAATCTATTTTATCTGGCACACAACTTAGTTTAAAATTATCTTCATATTCTGGGGTACACTATTAGAGAAAATGAAACGAGCTCTTATAATATGATCAGAAACATTTCGGATAGTGATTCGGGTAATATCTAATATTCTAAATTTTTAAATTGCTAAATGAATTTTTAATTTTTTTTTTTTTTTTAATATAATCTAATTCTTATTAAACTTAATTTTTTAAATTAATTTTGTGTTTTTATGTATAAATGAATTGTTTTTTGTTAATTTTTTATACGTTTTTAGTTCAAGTATGACCCTTTGATTTGAAGTTAATCGGTTTTTCAAACTTGAGAAACGCATCTCTGATTTTTGTATAGAAATGAAGCCTTTTTTATGCGGATTTCGTTTATGCGTTTTTTTTTTGGAACGCATCTACAGCATAAAAACAGACCCAAGTGAACATTTTACTTTAGGTTAGGTTAGGTCGGAGTGGTAGCCGGCTCCGTGAGCACCAGCACACTTAGACTCTGAGGTCCGTTGTGATGCCACGAGATTGACGGATTACCGATCAGACTCCACCGTTGAACCAGTTAGAGCTCCTTACGAAGCTAAGGAGGTGCGGAATACCAGCACTTGAAAGATCCCCAAGATCGTGAAAGAACGCCGATCCAAGTGAGGCCCTCCTACGTAGCGCCAGCGCAGGACATGAACAGAGAAAGTGCTCAATACTCTTCTCCTCCTCGTCCCCGCAGCTCCTACAGAAGTCAGGCGATAACACCCCCAAACCTACGAGCGTGCCTGCCAATAAGACAGTGGCCGGTTATCACCGCCACCATGTCAGAGATTTCCCCCCTGGAAAGCGACAGGAGCGCCCTCGTTCGCCCCAGATCCAGAGCCAGCCAGATGTGCTTGTCACCACACAAGTCACGCCATTAGCCCACCTAAGGTCAGTCGCCCTCTCGGAGTAGAGCCGATTGTTCAGCTTACAGGTTGCTAGGGGAACACCAACTCCAGCAAATTCCGCAGGAACTTCCAGGGTGGTTCCTAGCCTTGCAAGCTCATAAGCTCTGCAGTTCCCTGGTACATTTTACTTAACTCTGCAGAATATTCCACAATTAAGTATCCCAGTTTTACACTACATACTACTACACACCGGGTATTTAAGACAACCTGAATATAAAATCTTCAATTATCTTGTTTCTTTTCGGTTATTATATATGTACATACATACCTTAAATGTTTAATATGCGTAAATATATGCTTATAAATCAGTTGATATAATTTTGTACGGTAGATTTTAAAAGTCCAATGACAGCTTTCTGATCAGGTGCCTGAATAATAGCAGTTCCTGAAACAATCATGTTAGCACCAGCCTGAGTAGAAAATTAAACAAATTTTATAATTATTGTAGATGTTTATAAAAGTTGTGCTTTAAGATAAATTCAAATGAGTTTAACATAACAAACCTTAGCACAACAATCAATTGTTTTTGGACCAACACCACCATCCACTTCAATATCCAAATCGGGATAATTTTGACGCAACCATTCAACTTTTGGCATCATGTCCGTCATAAACGACTGGCCACCAAAACCGGGCTCAACGGTCATTACCAGGGCAACATCCGCCAGAGGGAGATACTTTTCAAGGGCCTCCACTCCGGTACCGGGTTTAATTGCCAGACCTACTTTCATCCCGGACTCTCGAATCTTACGGCAAACTGTTGTAATATCGTCTTGTACGGGCTCAATGTGGAATGTATATAGATTGACGCCGGCATCAGACATTGGCTCTATCCATTGCTGAGGCTTTAACACCATCATGTGTGTTTCGAAGAACGCTTCTTTGATTTTGTTGCGTAAGCACTTTACTACCGAATGGCCAAAGGTGAGATTTGGCACGAAGTGACCATCCATAACATCCAAATGCAAATAGTCGGCACCATTGTCCAGCAAACGTTGAGATTCTGCCCCCAAATCGGCTAGATCGGCATTTAAAATGGAGGGACCAATTTTCGCTTGTACAGGCATTCTGGAAGATGACACAGCGTATAACTTTGTTAAGGTCAAACGATTTCTGTTGGAACCTTTAGATGAATGCACAAGGAAAGTAGTACACGTGTTACACAGCAAGATTGCCAGCAACCATTGATAAGCGCACTTTAAATAACAATTCACAATAGTAAAGAATAATAATGAACAAAACAAAGCCTGATAAATAGACTTAGAATGAGATATTATGTAAAAACCAAAAACATACCGTCAGCTGAAATGTAAATATGTAATTTTTAATTAACGCAATGATATATGAGATGTTATTAATTCAGAATTAAATTTTTTGTGAATTAAGCTCAAATTGAATTAATTCTTTCGAATCTCTAATGTAAATGGACTATTGGTAGGGTGGTCGATTATTCGATCATTTTGGAAAACCGATTTTTCGATTTCCCGAATAGTTGAAGTTAAAGAAAAAAACCGATTTCGGTTTCTGGAATTTGAAAAAACCCATTTTATAAGATTTTAAAATTTTACTCAATTATACTCAGGAATAGAAAATGCGTATACTACAACCAAAAACTAGTAGTTTTTGAAAACTGCTTGTATTTATTTGTCAACTTCCATACAAGTTTTTTATCAAAAAGTAAACTACTAGTTCTTGTCTTTAGTATAAATGGGGTATTAGAACAGAAATTAAAGATGTTCTAGCAAAAATAAAGTACAACAAGGCCCCAGGAGAGGACCGTGTCAGTTACGAATTCTTCAAGAATGCAACGGAAATGTTTATTGAAGAATTAGCCAAATCATACAACATTATATTTGAATCCGCAAAATTAGACGAGAAATTCACGACAAGCATCCTTACAGAGTATCAAGCAGGATTCATAGAGAGCTATTCAACTGTAGATAATTTGTACACTTTAGCAGCAATTGCTCACCTAAAGTTTAAAGAAAAGAAAAAACTATATGCTTTTTTTGTAGACTTCAGAGCAGCTTTTGATAAAGTTTCAAGAAAAGCACTAATTTACAAACTTTATAATACTGGAGTCTCAACAAAAATGATTAAAATGATTGAAACTATATATAGTCATACCAAATTTAGAGTCTGGAACGGTGAAGATGTGTCTGATGAATTTAGTACCGAATCTGGAGTAAAACAAGGCTGTTTGCTTTCGCCAACTCTTCTCTATATATCTTAATGATTTGCATTCATTTATAGAGGGAGGAGTAAACGTTGGTTCTACGAACATCCGGTTATTAATGTATGCGGACGATATTGTAATTCTAGCTGATGATATTGTAACAATGCAAAATATGATTAAACAACTTGAGAGATACTGTGTAATGTGGAACCTTGAAGTTAATCTGAGTAAATCACAAATGATGATATTTAGAAGTGGAGGTAAAACATCTGAATATGAAAAATGGGTTTTTAATGGGGAGCCTATAATAGTCACAAATGAATACACGTATTTGGGTGTTACATTGTCACCAAAAATGTCTTTTAGAAAACACTTAGAAAAGAGAACCTTGTCAGCAAAAAATTGCATTAACTCAACGTGGAAGGACTTTTTGACCAAAAAGCATATAGGACTTAATGCAAAATGGAATTTATTCAAATCAGTATGCCGTGCTATACAATCATATGGTGCACAAATGTGAGGATTTTCCTTATTCGAAGACGTATTTAAGCTACAGATTAAAAAAATTTTAAAATTACCACCTTTTACACCCACATATGCAGTGATGTTAGAAACTGGCATGGAAAATAGTAATACACTTGATCTACACCTCCGATATATTATAAAAACCATTTATGAATATGATAGTAATCGACTGCCAAACCAGCTAACAAAACTTATAATGCAGCTAGGAACGTATTGGTATAAAAACATTGACTCGTTGGGTAGAGATGTTTGTTCAACTAGAATTTCAGAATGCTCAACAAGACAGAGTTGGGAACGTTTACGAACCAATATTATAACCGGCTTAAAAATCAAAGAAAGAGAGTTTTACGTTGAAAAGGCATCTAATTCAAGCCGTTTTTATTCCAAACTCAATTACAGGGAACCACAAACCTATTTTGATATCACTAATATGACAACAATAAGTTATATATTCAAAGCTAGATGTGATTTAATTGAGCTTAATGGAACAAGGTTTCAACAAAACAGATCTCGCTTATGTTCGTTATGTAATCTAAACGAAATTGAAAATATTCTTCATTTTATAGCTAAATGTCCTATAGTAAAACAAATAAGGTACCAACATTTAAAAAAAACTACCCTATCTGAAAATGAGTTAATAAATATATTAAATACAAAAGATAATTTTAAAGATTTATCCCGATATATTATAAATGCGATAAGGTACAGGAAGATGTTAATAAATGAATTTAATTATTAATTTGTATGTAACATTAAACACTGTTTGTTAAATAATATCTTTTTCCGACTGACGACGTTAAGTCATAGTCGTATGTTCTGTTTTATTAAACTTATAAAACATTGTAATACAGAAAATTGAATTTGAAATAAAGAACAATTAACTAACTAAATGGGGTATTATTCATAAATTTGAGTAGCTTTAGGAGGTGTTTCTAGATCATTCATTTTAGGTCAGCTTTTTGTATAGTCGAGACGTTTTCTTCGGTAGTTTTCAAACACAATAACTATTCTGATAAGTTTTAGTTATGAACGCTCCGAAGTTGTTGCCTGAAAAACACCTTTTAAATGTTTTATTCAAACAATTTATTTAAATAATATCAAGGGTTTTCACAATGTGTACAAAGTGTTGTATATGTTATATTGTAAAAATAGAGTTGGTAAAATTTTATTTTAAATTTGACGAAGATTTAGGTTGGGTTTTAACTATGTTAGCACACTAAACATACATCTATTGTTGTATATTTTAAAACAAAATTTTACCATCTCCATATTCGATGCGACAATACAACAGATACATTTAGTACACCCCTTGTGAACAACCTTATTCATTATTAAAAACGACTCAAATAAATCTTATTTTTGAAAAAAGCTTTAAATTTTAAAACAAAATTTTGCAATCTCCATTTTCGATACGACAAAACAACACATACAACATTTGGTATATCTCTTGTGAACAACCTTATTCATTATTAAAAACAACTCAAATAAATCTTATTTTTAAGAAAAACTGTTTAGTACTGATAACTTATCTAAAAACATACACAGTTTAGGGCTTAACCATAGCTATGAATATCACATTTATATGGAAATCACTGTGGTTAAGTTAAACTCAGCTTATTTTGTGGAAAAGTTACTCCCACTTATAACACATTAGCAGGTCTTTGTTAACAAAAATGGTTTGAAAATGCCAACAAAAAGATGATTTTAAAAATATTAAAACTTTTTTTTGTAATTGTTAAAAAAAATAACAAAACACAGAATCATAACACTAGAAAAATTCAAAAATGGCAGAGAAAAAAAAATCATTTTGTGGCGTATATGAAATTTTAAAGTCACTTGCATAAACCACTATTATAAAAAAATGTGTTTTTAAGAAAAAAGTTTAGAACATTCCGTTTTTAAAAAGGAATTTTGTTTCAGATACATTGAACATAAAAAAGAATTAGCCGGGTATTCGAAAAGAAAAACCGGGTAATTTGATATTGGAAAGTTCAACCGGGTTATTCGATATTGGAAAGTTCAACTCACAAAAACCCGATTTAGATCTGTTTTTAAAGGCTGAAACATAATTGGCTTAATCGACTTAAATCAGGTTAGTATGAATCAAAAAATTTTGAGATACATAAAATTATTTAAATTTAAAAAAATTATAATTTTCGTTTCATACCAATACCCAACTTACAACACTTAGCTAGTTAGCATTTTAGGTAACCATATATGTAAAAGAACGTACCAGTTGATTTGCGTAGCTATTCATATTATTCCATTTATTGTAAAGATTTGTTCATATGTATTTAGTTTAATTTCTTAACCTATTTAAATAATGAGAATAATGAAACAATAATATTTGGTTTACATTTATTTCGTTACCATCTAAAGCTCGTCCTTCAACTCATCCGTCTTTGTGGAATGTATTCCTGGGTATTCTTTGTTTTCAATTGTGACACCTTTACAACGTTCTTGTTGTATGAGATAGTCTTTAGCGTCCCATGCCTGAGAGCCATCTTTAAACATGAATATGGCACGATCATCATCGACCATGTACCGTTCGGCTTGTATGTGATTATTCCATAGACTAGTCTGCCACAATTTTGTAATAGTTTCAGCTTCTTCCCGTGTAGGACTGCCATCAACCGCAACGAATGTCATAAGTGTACGACCCTTTTTCGAGACTTTTAGTAAGTCTTCCGGATTGGCAGTGTTTAATTTCGAGAGATCTAACTGGGGCTGAGGACGCAAATGTTCTGGCAATTCATCAGGCTCTAGGGGATCTTCATCCTCCTGCGAGAGAAAACAGTTTTGTGTTTGTTAATCAAACATTAAAAATGTTTTTGATTTCTTTCTTTGTAATACTAACCTCCCATTGATCCAATAATCTTTCCATATCGGCATCTGTAAAATCTCGTATATCTTTTTTAGCCCAATCCGGCTTAGATTCATCATTAAATTTTTTAGCTGTTATCAATGGAAGCAGGGCAATTAAAACAAACACGTAGCTGCAATTCATTTTCTTTATAAAAAAAATGTTGTTTTGTTATTAAATTTTTAAGAAAATAAATATCTTTTAGAATGAAAGACCAGCAGAATGAAACGTTTTTGTAAACAAAACACACCACGTCATTCAACAACCTATAAAGAATGCGAAGATAAAGCAAGTGTCAAAATATAAAGACAGACCACATCATAAAAGAAAAAGGATTAAGAACAAAAATAAATGCCATGCATTTTGTATGAAAGAGTATAATCACAACTAGGATCATTATCCCAATGAAAGATTAAACAATCTGTGGATTAAACTTACACTATGCAATATTCTTGTGCAACTTTTGATATTGTGCAAAAAATGACCAGTGTATATGTCATATAGGATGGTTGTGCAATATTTTGGGAAAAATCAAAAAAGTTTTGATTCTTATTGCGCCACCAAGAAATGTGAAAAATAATTTATAGTGTGTTGATCACATTGTGCAAATTTTATATCCCTACACAACAGAACAAAGCAGAGGTGCCATATTTTTGTGCAAAAGTATTGTTCATCGTATTGCACTGTGTAGGGCAAAATGATAATAATATTGGCAATAGTATTTGCAATAATATTGCCAGGTAATATTCCAGGGTTGTCAGGTATGGATTGTCGGCAAACGTGGCAATTTTTGAACTCGTCTGACGATTTAATTTTTGAAATGGCGACGGACGATTTTCAAGTAAATGGCGATTTTCTTGGCGCTTTTCAACAATAAAAGTAATTTCAAAAAACTTGAAATATGTCAACAGAATTATTTTTCGCAAATTATTCAAAAATAGAATCATTTTATCAGAGTATATATTTAAATTGCTACATTTTGGCATATTACTTCCGAAAAATCCTCTTAAGTTGATATTTTACAAGTTTTTTGTTAACAAACCCTTATGTGTAAGTTATTTGGCGATATTTGAGAAATTTTTTCGTGGTATAAAATTAACTGAATTTCTGTAACAAAATATTGTCAAAAAAGTACTCTACAAAATCGGTAATTATAAACTCCACCCCATAGTGCAGGAGGGTATATATTTTAATATTATTTTTATAGTAAAAACGCATTTTTTGAGAATTAAAATTCGACAAAGAACTAAGAAAACGTTTTTGGCGACTTTTTCAATGCAAAAATTGATCTTAAAAAAAATTGTTGCCGATTTTTGGCGATTTGCATTACTCTGTTTCACGGCAAAGTAAATCTAACCAACCTGGTGGGTACCTTAAAGGCGAAAATATTTCCCCATGCATTTCTTGGTATATATCCAATATTCGTGAAAGTTTATTTATTTATTTATTTTATATTTATATATTTCGTAATTTCCAGATTTTTTTGTTAAAGTGACAAAATTATTTAGTTGATAGAAATTGAAAATTTATAAAACTAATTTTAAAGAACAAATAAATAAGTACAGTAGTATTAAAATATTTTTCAACATTTCAACAACATTTTGTATATAAAAAAAAAATCAAACATTCGACGGGCTACTGGCAAAGTTTAGCGTTTCATACAATATGATTATAAATTTATCAAAATGTCTACCCTTTTAACTAATTTATGTGGCGAAAGTGTAAAAATGGCCTAATTTAGGAATTAATAAGCGAATTTTACATCCTAATATGTTAAAAAAAAATTTTAATTTTAAGTGCAAATTTACAGCAAAAATTCATAATTAGGAACAGTTTACAACATTTTTGTATGCTCAATTCTAAAAATAGGTACATAAAAAGTAGTATATTGGTCTAAGAAGTTAAAATTGAACTTTTCACAAAAAAGGCGCTAAAGCCAATGTTCACAATAAAGGCCAAAAGATAATAACTAAGGAGTAATTCACACGCTATACATCTCTGTCCATCCACATCTAATATTTTCCAGTATTGAAGATAGAAATTGACAAATTATTGTAAATTCTCTTTTGTAAATTGTATTTTAATAATGCGAGTTTTGTGTAGTACAAAAGCGCTAAATCTAGCGCAAAAGCGCCTAATTGTTGTAATAATACTAATTTGCTATGATTAGACCAAGATATATTTATAAAGGTAGTCTCAGTAGCTTAGTAGTTTATCTTCCTCTTACCTGATTTTGACATTTCTTACATGGTTTTGACATCTTACTGTACTGTACCCAACAACAAAATGCCTGTTGTTTTTGTATTGTTTGTAGTTGTTTGTTGTAGTTGTTGTTCTAGTGAGATTACCTATATAAATATATCTTGGATTAGACGTCAAACTTAGTTTTCAATTTCGTTTGACGTTTAGAAAAAAGGACGCCACAAAAAAAAAAAGAGAAAATAAGAAAAACAAAACAAAAATAAGTGAATTTAGAAGAATTGAATAAAATATTTTCGTTGTTATGAAACAACCAAAATAGCAGGGCTGTATCGTACAGAACAATATTCGCTACAAACTTAACTTCGATCTCTCCAACTTTGTATATAAAAAATAAATTTGTGACTGTTGGAAAGAACAATTCTATGTACAGCAGTATTTTCCCATAAAAAACAAAAAATTTGGTATCATGCGTTTCGTAAAAGTACAATTTTTTAATCTGGCTTTTACAAAATCTCAAAACCAATTTTCCATCCCTGATACAGCTTAAACAAATTCACAATAACTTTTAACATTTTTTCCAACTGTGTTTCCAAACAGCTGATTTTGCCTAATTCGTTATGGTGACATTTTTATGATTAGTCTTATTCGAATTTTCTTGCTATCGGGACGTGTGAGAATCTGTAATTACGTTTTTATGGAAATTTAAGAAAGTTTAATACTTTTTTTTTAACAAAAATTTAAGAATCCAAAATCTAAACAATTAGAAGAATTAAAAATGTAAATTGAAAAATAGTTTTTAATGAAATATTAAAAGAATTGTTAAAATATTAAATTAGAATATAGAAAAAATCAATTTACTTTGATGATGTCATCAGTAATAAAAATATAGACATTTTTATTGTGTTTCCCATATTTGTAATTTTTGTTTTTTTTTTTTTGTGTGTATTTATTTTCTTTTTAGCTTCATTTGTGATAGCTTTGAAAAAAAAAATTCATTATAATTGCTTCAATATGGTTTAAAACAACAAGAAGTAGTGAAAATCTTAATATTTCCAAACTAATAACTTAGCTAGGAATTCAAAACAAATATAAAAAAAATCAATATAGAAAAGAATCTGTTTAAATAAATAAAAAAACTTAAAATATCTGTGACAACCGCGTGGCCCTAATGTAAATCGCGAGATTTCTAAACCTAAATAATTGCATCTATAAATCTGTTGCCGAAAGGATTGAGTTAGTACAATATGGTTTTGGAATCCGTAGTGGCACATTACCTTAACAAGTACCTCTTCAACTATGTCGAGAATCTTGATAGTAATCAACTCAAAATAAGCGTTTGGGGTGGTGAGTAAAAAATTAACATATTCATACTTTTTAACGTAAACGTAATAATTAAGTATTTTTTTTTTGTACTAATTGAGCCTTTATGTGTAGTCTACATTTATTACATAGCAAATTTAAGACATTGTCACGCAATTGTCTTAATTCGTTGGTATTATTTACCATGTTTTAACATCTTTAATATTCTTTTGTAATTACATGCGTGTTGCATGTACACTGCACAGGGATGCCAGAAGATATTTTGAAAATTCCATACGTTTGTTATAAAAATTCCCTCTTTTTTCCCTATATCCAATATTTATTTTTCCCTAAATTTAACATAATATTAAATATACACTTCTAACAAATCTGGTTTAAAACCGAGTTAAATCCAGCTACAAATCACCCTAGTTAACATTATAAAATTTGGCCGGTGAACTGAATTTTGGCATGACAACAACAACATTTATTTCTTTATTCATTTATTTATAATTCATCTATAATACTTAATCCCACAAGGCCAAATAACAGTATTACATAGTAATAAAAACCTGAGTATTAATCTTAAATAAAGAATAAAAATATTCATATTCGCTCCCCAGCCATAATATTTATAAAAAGTTTATTAACAAAGTTTATAAACAAACAAAATAAAAAATGACCTCAAACAGAAAATGTTTCTAAAAAGTTATTAATTTACTGCCGGAAGACAAAATTATGAAATAAACAATGTTAATTTTGTTGAAGAAAAGTGTTTTTATTGGGGATGACTTCTTGGAAGCACGATATTTCTTATTTTTCTTCTGTTCACCATATCCATGTTTGTACAAACAAAAATAAGTAACTGGATTATAAATTGAATTTTTCTTTCAATAAAAATTTCCATTTTATTGGGTTTAACACTCGTTTTATTTAGTTTTCCTAAATTAAATAATTTTTTTTTTATTTTTTTACATTTTTTCCACAATGTGATGCCACGTTTTGCAAATTTTTCTCCAACAATTTGTTTACATTTTTTCCACAATGTGATGCCACGTTTTGCAAATTTCTCTCCAACAATAGGGTGAAAACTGTGTTGTATCGCAACAATCTAATTTTGAAATTAATTTTAAACCAGTTTGTACGACAATCTAGTTATGATTTTGTATGCAAAATCTGGTTTGAAATTACGTTTCATAACCAGATTAGCAGCAAAATCTGGTTTTAACCAGATTTCAGGTACTATAAAATACAATCCAAATTTTTTCTGCTTTATATAATATATAATAAGTTTAAAATCAATTTTTCCTGAACTAATTCTGATCCATAATTTTTTTATTTTCTGGCGGATACGTTTTAAATCTTCTATTGATCGCATTAGGCATGTTTGTCATTATTACTAATTCTTGGACAAAGTAAATTGTTTTATAAAGAAAGCAATCGAATTTCCAAACGGCTTCTTTCACAGCTTCAGTCACAACTTGTCAACTTATGAGCATCGATATAAAGAAAAGATGTCACGAATAATGTTCCACACTTTACCAAATACCGAATATACTATCGGGTCCACACCTTAATGTTTAACATGCCTTTTGCCGAGGCAAGTGTAAATGAATAAATAACTTTTGTAACAGACTAAAGAGCTTTAATATGTGTTTTCTCAAACGTGATGTAAACGTGATTTAGGTGTGAACGACATACCAGTTATTCCCTTTTTTAATAAAAAAAAAACATCTAAAATGTTTACACAATTATCTATTTGCTAAATAATAAGGTCGAATAAAACTATTATGGTGTATCCAATCGAAAAGAAAAAAAACGAATTCCGAATAAGGGTCGAATATGTCACGAATACATTTCTACTACTAGCTCTTAGTACGAAGTTCCTTTATTTATGAAAAAAATTTTAAAAGCAAAATTAAATATAATAAAACTTATTAGAATATTTTTCGTTTTCACACTGATTAGTTTCAGGTAAAATTATTAATTATTTGTGTTTTTACATGTTTTTTTGTACTAAATTTCATTACATTTGCTCGAAAATAACTTTTTCCCTACACGTGAAATTTGGGGGGAAAAATATCTACAAAAAGTAAATTTTTCCTACAAATGGCATCACTGACCCTGCACCTTTTATGTACATTAGTGTCATTCTTGCCAAATACTTTTTTCGTTGTCCCCAAACAAATCAAAGGTAAAGGCCCAACTATATTTAGCGAAGTTAAATTAAGGGACTGAGTGAAAAAAATAGTAAGAAAGAATAGAAATAGATAGATATAAAGAAAGATAGAGGATATATACTCCCTAGAACCAGCTCCTATCGTCCCCTTGCTAGAAACAGCAGTCCTATCTCCCTGACAAATCTCAGCAAATCTACTGGATTGCATCCAGCGACACACCCAAGTTCGTCGTGAAATCTATCTCCTAGCCATTTCTGTCTGAGACCCTGCAACCTAGGACTGTGGCACATTATATGCTCAACTGTCTCCAGTTCCTCAACGTCCTCGCACAACCTGCAAAAATCCGGTATGTCCCTGTCCCATCTGCTTGTGAAAGCCCTGACAGAACAATGACCGGTCAGGAACCCCGTAAGGGTCCTGATACCCTCCCTGTCCAGTCCCAAAAGAACCTTGGTTACCCCTGCGTCCAATGCGGGCCATAACGCCCTGTCATGTTTTTACAATAAGCCCTTCAATTCACAAAACTGTCGAAAATTTTTCAATTCAAATAACTTAAATGGTCATTCCCAATTTTTTTTTAGGAAATCGAATTAAGGACTTTCTGAATTTTTCGAATAGTTTTAAAATTTAAAGACTTTGTGGGAAACTATAAAAAAAAAATGATGCAGAAATTTTACCTCGGTTAATATGAACTACATATTGTCAATTGAATTTTTCTTGAAAAACATTTATTAGATACGATTTGAAACTTTTAAATTACCGTTCATGGATAATTTTATTCTTAACTAATTAACTGCGTAGTCAAAATAAAAAACCTCTGTTACTCGCGACGAAATGAAAAAACATATGCAGGGCGGAGGTATATATATACGTCTTACGCAGCAGAGAGGTTAATTAAATTCAAATCAATTGTCCTAACTTAATTTTATGTACAAATTAATAGTTTAAAAACTACAGTAGTATTTGAACTTTTCTTACTTTCAAAATGCAAATCTCACCTTCCGTGAAAAATGTTTTATCCAAAATTATTTAAAATCATAATTAATCAATCATTTTTTATTATATTTAGCAAAAGTACAAATTTAACCATTTATACGAAATTGGACCTAATTGTATTAAATTGTATGTTGTATGATATTATTTAGTACAATAATATCTGGTCGAAATTCGGATTCAATTGTATATCATTAGAAAAAATTAAATCAGATTTTGATCCACGTGTATACAATTGTATTTACAATTTTTCGGATTAAATTGTATCTGATTAGATTAGATAAGCCACCATATCAATTTTTTTTACTCTTGTTCTTCTTTAAATCTTTAGATTATACGCATTTTCCCCTTCAATCAATATAACGATTAAAAAGAGACATTTTATTTAATAGATATAAAAAAAAACAAAATTTAATTATTGAAAACCAAGCGAATTTTAGCAAAATTTCTGGGACTCGTCTATAAAATGTTTTAAGAAAATTTAAAATTTTTTAAACAAAAAACATGGAAAAAGCAGGTATCATATAGGCTTTTTCTTGATTTATTTTATTGTTAATCTTATTCAATTAAAATATTTATTAAAAATTTTAAAATCCTTAAAAACATATCCCATGTCCCCAATTAGAAATTTCTGTTCCCAACGCCAAAAAAGTCCCCAAATTTGGGGACAAAATCCTGATAATTTTATTAATGTTAATAAAAATATGATGACCAAGCGAGCAATTAAAAACAAAGATGAATTAAGAAATTTTGATGTTTTTCACTTAAGTGATTAATTCAAATTTAGTTCTTAAATGTATTATCGCTTAAGTAGCTTAAGCTATAAAATTTAAACAAGGGTAAGACATTTTTTTGACTTGTGAGCATAAGCTAAGTTTTAAAACTGTTTTTTAAGTTTTTAAGAAAAAATAAATCAACAAAAAGCTTATGTACAATAGAGTGTCCCGAATAGTAAAAAAGTAAAAAGTAAAAGTAATACCACTCAATTGATGTGAATTAAATAAAGAACTAAATATGGGTAAAATAAGTAAAACAAAAACTGAGTGGATCTTCAGTCTTCCCTACCAGCGATTGAAGTTACCGGTTGTACTGCATTTTGACAAAAAAAAAAACAAATTCGAATTTTTTTCGAAATAGGGCTTAAAAGTTTCGTAATTTTTTGCATATTGCTGGAAAATATTTTGAAATTTTCTGTAGTTATATACTTTTTATTTTTACGAAAAATTACACTTTAAATTGCGTTTTTTGGAAACGACACAGTAAAACAAAAAAAAAAAAAAAACGTGTGCATATAAGCCGCGGAATGATGATAGCGGAAATTAAACTCAATGACAGATGACAGTTTTGACATATGAATGCAACAACACGGAAAAAACTAAAGGTCCACTTTAGGGACCAGTCCACAATTGAGTGCATTCCCTTACAAAAAAAAAACGAAAAATAACTGAAACCGTTGTTTTTCTAATATTCAAAAAACGAAACCGCGGTTTTAAAATTGTTCTGTTTTTAGCAAACTCTAACCAAATTTGGTAATTTTTCATATTTTTAAATAGTTTGCCCAAATATCAGACAACATGTACAACATTTAAGTTCATTTTCAAGACATTTTAGATGCCCATACTAACTTGGCCAACCCCTGTATTTATTGCTCACAATTACAGATAAGAAAGTATATCCTTTATTTATGTACCAAATTTCAGCTATTTAAATTAAATAATATTATAGAGTTATGACCGTATTTTACCACTGTGCAATGTCTATATACAAATAATAAATATTTCGCTAGAAATAAAAAAATTTTTCTTCTGTGTTTTATATCTTAAAGACAACGTTGTATTCTTCTTTTAAAGTATGTAACTACAGATGTTTTATTTTTATACCCTCCACCATATGTGATAAGGGTATATTTCGGTTTGTCATTCCGTTTGTAATATGTCGAAATATCGGTATAAGACCCCAAAAAGTATTTATATTCTTGATCCTTTTGAAATTCGAAGCCGATTTAGCGATGTCGGTCTGTCCATCTGTCGGTTGAAATTTCGACTACGGCGCCAAAAAGCAATAGAGACTGCTCATTTTCACCTAGATTGATGGAAATTTTCGCGAAAAGTTTGGTATTGTAAATGAGCCAAATCGGTCCAGCGGTTTAAAAGTTATGAGTGAAAATCTGAATTTTCCATACAAATTGGTGTATACATTGTTAGGGTTTTTATTTCACGGAATTTTTAATTTCCCGGTACAGTGGGAGTTTTTTTTGATTTTCCTGGGATTCCGGGATTTCCCGCTCAAGTAAAAGTAAATAAGTTTTACAATATTTGTGTTTGTTTATTTTATATAATCCAAAAATAAATTTATTAACCCGAAACACACCATATGACAACAAAAGAACTGTTCAATACTTTATTTATAAAGATAAAATCAGGAATACTGGAAGAATATTTTTGGAATTCTTTTAACTTACGACAATATCTAATAATCCATATTTGCATACTGTCTATAAATCGCAGTTTTGTATTGTATCATCCAGAAGATTTTCGCTTTTAACAAATAATTTGGGAGAAATCACACTATCAGGTTTCCGGTTAAATAAAAATTAAAAAAAAAATCAGGACCTTTTTCTTTATTTTTTAGTTTCGATTTTCATACAAGTTCGAAGTTTTTATTTTTAATGTTTTAATTTTTTATAATTTATAATTTATTTAAATTCATACAAAAAAGATTAATGAAAATTCAAAAATTTCCATTTTCAATTAAAATTTTTATATCTATTTCCACTAGTTCCATACAAATGTCAAAAAAATTCGTCGAGAAATTTTAAATAACAAATATTTCAAACGATACTGTTTTGCACACACATTTTTAGGCGAATTCATCAGAAATTGAATTAAACGAATTTGTTACTTTAATAAGTATTTCTCTAATTCACAATATTAAATTTTAGTTTAATTGAAGAAACAAATTTAAGATACCAATTTAAAATACAAAAATATTAATAGTTTTGAATCAAAATAGTTTTTTTTTTTTGTTTTTACTAATTTTTAACAGTTTTTCTTTAATTTTAAATATTTTTTTTACAATTATTTATAAAAACTCAAATAATGATGTTTTAATTTCAAACTAAACATCCAAAAAATGTTCAGTAATTAATGAAAAAAATCCTGGAAAATCCCGCACAAAATTCCCGGGATTGCGGAATTGAATAAAGAGCGGAATCCCGGGACAAAATCGCTATACACTGTATATTAGTACAAATTAATAGTGTCCGACCGAACTAACTTTTTTGGCCGAAACCGAAGTCCTTTCCGAACCTTTCCGTCCAAATTTTTAATCCAAATTTTTGTGTTTGCAGTCGAAATTGAAAAATTCTGAAAATGTACTCAATTTCTTCAAATACACGGAGTTCGGCCAAGTTCGCCCAAAATTTGGCCGAATGCCGAACTTGGCCGAACATCACTTATTGCCGAACTCCAAAGCCAAAGCCGATTACTCCGTCGGACACTACACATTAATTATAACTTCTGGTGTATAAAATATAAAGTCATATTTTTTACCAGCCGCTAAGAGATCAATAATATTTAAAACTCACCTCAAGTTTTTATTTCACCTCAAAACTTTTTTCACTACAAAATTTTTCTTTCACCGCAAAAACAGTTTTTCAAAATGTTATCTCACCCCAAAAATATTTTTTTACAACCAAAAAAGTTTTTCACCTCACACAAAAAGAATTTTCACCACTGTATGTACTATTATTTTTATGTTTGTTTTATTTCTAAAGGTGGAGGGTATAAAAAAAATTTGTAAAACCAATTTTAATTCATTTTAATACATGTTTTTGTTGTTCTTATTTTAAAAACATATTTTTACTACTGCTATATTTAATTTCATATACAAAGAAGTCAGTCGTTAAAAAATGTGCACTATACACACCAACTTGTTGCTTTCAGTACAACAACACCCTACTCGGTATGAGGTCATACTCTTTTCAAATACAAACATACATCCATACGTAGTGTGTGAATGAATGTTTATCACTTAACGGGCTTCATCATGCTCTATTTTCCATTTTATAGAAACCCAATATAAATTATATTTTATGATTTGTGTAATGGAATAATAATAAATTATGTACATTTAATTTAAATGTGATTTATTTTTAATCTTTTTTAACTGTTTAAAATTACTTTTTGTGTGTAAACAAACTCCAGATAGCTCTTTAAGGGTAAATAAAAATACAAAATTGGTTAATTTTTCAGTTTTATCTAATCTCTAAAAGTTAACAAACCAAAATATAACTTTTGAAACAATTTTTTTATTGGTGAGGGTGGGGGGTGTACGTTTTAATTTGTATAATCTGATACAGGAGTCGGCTTTTCTGCGCATTTTTGCATTCAACGAATACAATGGAATCATAAACATTTTCAATTACTCAAAATCAGTTCACTAAACTTTAGCAATATATCAGCGTTGGTGCACATATCGCACACTTAGTACAAAAGTGACTCAACTCAAAATTTTAAATTTTTCAGAAATCGAAAAAAAAATATTTGCAACTTTATGCCAATTGAAACATAAAGAAAGACATAACTGTTTTTTAGCAACAGTTAACAACAACAAAATACACTAATAGTTTAAGCATATAAAACCGAAAAATTAAAGTTTTGAGTTGAGTCACTTTTGAACTGGGTGTGCGATATGCTATAGCAGCTTTCGCAAATTCTTTGTCCGACGTCTCGCTAGTTAGAACTGGCTCAGAAAGACTGACATTCTTACAATATTATTAAGTTTAGTATTTAATAGAATAGTTTTCTGTAAAGTCAAAAACAAATAGATATTAGGGGGTTCTATAAAACCAAAATGCTATTATTGGGCAAGGATTTTGTTGTTGTTGTATTGTTTCCTTTCCAAATAAAAAAAGTATATATGAAATTTGGTGCCAATCGGATAAAAAGAAGTGGTGCCGAAAATCTATTAAAAATTCAAACTATGTTTATATGGGAAAATAACGACTTTTTACAGTTTTTGTCAAATTTTTTAAATTATGTAATAGCTTTTTTTCTAGATGATTAACTAATCGATATAAAGTTAAAATTATGTATTAAGAAAGGCATAAAAATGCAAAATCCGTTAAGAACTAGCCTAGTAATAAATACTAGTGTCCGACCGAACTCATTTTTTTCGGCGGAAGCCGAAGCCGAACTTCGGCCATAATATCAATGTTCGGCCGAAACCGAAGCCGAAGCCGAACTTTTTGTTTTAATAAAAAAATATATAAATTGTTTTTTTAAATTATTAAATTTAAACCAAAAAGTTATTAAACATAAATAAAATACAAATTTATAGGTATATTTTTTTAAAAAATCATATTTGGAAAATAGTTGTACTATTTTAAGTAAAAAAAGAATAAAATATTTCTACTATATCTTATAGTCAAAGAAAAATAGGCTGTTCGCTAGCTACACTAGTTGGTGGGGCTGATAAATATTTTATTGCTACAGCTTTTTTATTTGTCAATGGACTTGAATTCCAATACTCAAATATATTTATATTTCGGGACCTAATTCATTTTCAATAAAATTTTCGTTTGGTTCTGCTACTTCTAAGTCTGGTACTGCATCATGTCTATCCCAAATTGATGAACCTGTTATTCTCTTTTCAGGATTACTTACCACTCGAATTTTTTTTTTATATATTTAATTATATCGCATTAAATTTAATTATTTGGTTATAAATCTTGTAGGTATATTTCTGGAATTTTTTTTTTTAACTCTTTTTGGCTTTTTGAAATTTTTTCACACAAATTGATATTTAAATATCGTTGTTTTTTTATATTTTTATATATTTTATTTTTTATATTTTTTATGTAGTTTTTTTGTAAATTCTGAAAAGTAAATATAACCACAGTTGTTAGTTATTTGTGCTTTTTAAAAATAATCATAAAAAGTTCGGTAGTTCGGCCAAATTCGGCCAAAATTTGGCCGAACACCGAACTTGGTCGAACTTCACTTTTTGGCCGAACTCCGAAGCCGAATCCGAGTACTCGGTCGGACACTAATAAATACTGCCCCAGACCACTAATGTGCCAATAATTACTTGACCGAGAAATTCGAGCACACACCTTAAACATTTTTGAAATTGATTACTGCAGTATAATTTTTTTATTTAAAAGACAACATTGTGAGAGATGAAAAAGTTTTTTTTGATGTTGGGAACTTGTCCTAAGGTGATGCCAAAAACGGACAACATTTTTGGGGTGTTGTTTAAAACTCAAATTTCAAATTTAAAAAAAAATTTCTTTAACAAAAACGAAAAAGTTGCTATTTGCACTCCAGGGTCTTGTTTAAAACATCTTAGAGAAGAAAATTAAAAAATTTTAAAAATATTCCCCGGAAAATTGGGGAATATTTTTAATTGGGGAATGGGTACGGCACCGATTTTATTTTTACGGTTTTCGAGGAAATTGTGTTTTTTTTTGGTAACAAGGCTTATTTGTTGTTATAAAATATTTAAAATCGGAAATTAGCTACTTTTGTAACTTTTGTGTTTTTATTTTATTATCATTACTCAAGGTCGAAAGATTTTTTTTCGAACATCATTAACCCATGTGGACCTGCAGCCCCAAACGACCCCAGACTTAATTATTTCAATTTACAAAAAGTAAAAGCTTTGCTTACTAAAGGGTCCGCCAAATAACTTTTTTTTTTTGAACTCCTGAACCAATTGGACTTTGTATGGCATCATACCAAGGTATTTATGCAAAATTCGTCTCAATGATGTCTCCGAAATGTTCAATTGTTGAGAACGACGGTGAATTGATGTTGATGGCGCTTCACGCACACTTTCTGCCACAGCAGCAATATTCTCGGGTGTACGCACTGTTTTTGGCTTTTCACGCTTTGGTTTATCGATGAGGATGCCAGTTCACTTTTTTCACAAGATAACGAACATACGGACCATATTCGTTCAGCGGAAGGATAAAACTAATTATCTATCAAATGAGACATGAGCTAAGTGTTACCATTCACGAAATAAGCACTAGTTGAAAAAAAAACGTTAGATGGCGGACCCTTTACTATTAAATTTTAAGGAACGTGATTTAAAATAGTATAACACAATATTTGAAGATTCTGTGACAAAAATTTTGGACAAATTGAGCAACATTAACCCTTGCCGTGCCGCAATGAGATCAAAGAAGATACAGCGGGAATTTATATATATTTGAATAAACTTCTTTTTTTTTGCAACCCTGACTAAAGCCATTCTTAAATTTCATAAAAAATAAATTAAATTAACCCTTAGATGCTCTTGGTGTCAAAATTACCCTTAGTTAAAAAAACTTTAAAAATATATTTTATGTAGCAGATATATATATAGGCCATTCCACTCAAAATCGGCCAAAATCTGACCTTGGGTTTTCCGATTTCAATTAAATTTTGTATTCAGAAATTTTATGGACCCACTTAAAGATTGGCGTTTTTAGTTTTTCAAATTTTAAAAAATAAACGGTTTTATGCGCGGTTTGGTTTTTTTAAAAATGAGAAATGTGCAAAAAGTGTGTAAGTCTGTCTGTTCATATTTTCTTAAATATTGATCGGATCATCACCATTTAAATTGCAAAGCTTTCATTTCTTTTGTAAATTGAAATAAATAAGTCCGGGGTCATTTTAGCTCGCAGGTCCACATGAGTTATTAGATTAGATTATATGGCACTATGCACCGCGACCAACTTAGGTCTTTTGTGCTGCCTAAAGTTACCCTAAAGATTCAAGCTACCTATAAAGCCAATAATCCTATTAGGCAAAATCTTCATAATGTCCGAAGGGGAGACAAAGCGATTGCCAAGAAACTTGGCACGCCTTTCACATAGCCTCGGACATTCGCAAAGAAAATGCTCTGATGTCTCAGCTACCAGTTCGCAAAACCTACACTCATCCGTGTCCGAAAGACCCCTTTTGCGCAGGTGGTATCTGAGATTGCAGTGTCCAGTCAGGTAAGACACCAGGGTTCTCAAGTCACCCCTCCCGAGGGACAAGAGTCTCCTCGATCCTGCACTGGAAAAAGAAATTAATCTCTTAGCCTGTCGTTGGCCAAGAGAGTTTTCCCAATAGAGAGAGAATTCTGACTCCCTCCACGACCCGAGCTTCTCCCTAACATACCCCAAAGGTATACCACAGAATGGTTCAGGGCCAATAAAGGGCCATGGGTTAATGATGTTCGAAATTTTTTTTTTCAACATTGAGTAATGACAATAAAATAAAACAACAAAAGTTACAAAATTAGCTAATTTTCGATTTTAAATATTTTATGATAACAAATAAGCATTTTTATTACAAAAAAAAAAACAATTTCCGTAAAAATCAAATCGGTGCCCTACCCAAGTGTACCAGAGGATATGTTTAAAATTTTTTATTTTCATTCATTCTCTAAAATGTTTTAAACAAGTCCCTGGAGTGCAAATCTTAATTTTTTCGATTTTGTTGAAGAAATTTTTTTTTAAATTTGAAATTGGAGTTTTGAAAAAAAACAAACCGAGCAATATTGTCCGTTTTTGACATCACATTAGGACAAGTTAACGACATCAAAAAAAACTTCTTCCATATCTCACAATGTTGAGAATCATTTTTATATAGCAACAAAACAAACCAGACCAATACTTGCCCAAAAATCGCATTTTGAAAAATCTCAATACAACCATTTTTAAAAATTATGTTGTATTTTAAATTTATCTTTTTATTTAAGTTTTAAATAATATGTCTTACAAAATTTATAATGTCTGAGATACTGTTAAGACATTATAAATATGAAAAAAATAAAATAAAAAATAATAACTATTATATTTTATTAGTTTAATTTAAATGTTTCTCTCAAATAAGGGCATTATTACCAGATTGTTAAAAGCGTGTGTTTTTCTCAATACGATGTTTTAGTCGATGGGGTGCAATAACGCCTTACGAAATACGGCCTTAAAGGCTTTATTTCTCAATGGAAAGTGAAATAAGGCCTTTATTTCCAAAAAGGTTTTATTGCACCTTGAAAGTGAAATAAAGCCGTAAAGGTCTTATTTCACTTATATTTTTTTTTAAATGAAGCAATAAAATTTCTTATTCTTATTCTTCTTATATTTTATTGAACAATTATAAAAAAATTTCATATTAACAAAAATTAATAGAACATTAATAATTAATACCACTTCTGGAAACGAAATAAATCCCACCAAAATGAAAAAAAATCACTTTAATCATTACACATTTTTGCAAATATGAAGATAAGCAAAAATTAATAGAACATTAATAATTCAACAAAAAATTTAACTGCAACAATATTGAAAATCTTTGCTTTATAAAGTTTTTCTGCGTGGCGGCCTGCGGCCGCTCTTAGGGGTTTTCTCCTCCATGGGACGCGGCAGGTGGCTTCGCTGAATAAAGTTTCCCTGCGCGCGTCACACTAGGGAGGATAATGAGACGCGCGCAGGAAAACTGTATTCAGCGAAGCCACCTGCCGCGTCCTATGGAGGAGAAAACCCCTAAGATCCCCACGCAGAAAAACTGAACAGTGTAACAAAAGAATCAAAAAATACAAAATAATGGTTTTATTGCACCATTGGCTAAATTTCAATAAAGGCCTTATGTCACTTTCAAAGTGCAATAAAGCCCTTTTCGCAATAAAGGCCTTATTTCTCAATTGGAAGTGAAATAAAGCCTTAAAGGCCTTATTTCGTAAGGCGTTATTGCACCCCACCGTTTTAGTCACAACTTGCATGCAGCTAAAAACAATTTATGTCAAAATTTTTACATTATCTTTAACCGTGAATTTTTCGTAAAGTGGATTTTCTTAGACTGCAAAACTTCTTAAATTGAAAATTTAAATATCTAGTTTGCCCCATTTGCAATACTTGATAAAGTTCATGACTTCTACTAAGTGTTTTTATTGAAATGATATTCAGTCTCATAAAATTCGAAAATCTCAAAAAGAGCTAATTTAGAAAATTGTTTTCAAAAATATGAAATAATGTGTTCAATCATTTTAACGACATGTTTTGGAAAAATTGGAAATTGATCTTTTTTATTTTTACGAAAATATAAAACGAATTTAATACAAAGAACGAATTTAATACAAATGAAAGAATTTTATCAGAAAATGTATTCAATTTATTGAAATACTCGGAGTTCGGAAAAAGTGTTAAAAAAATAGCTGACAAATATTTTTCATAAAAATATTGAGATAAAAAAATAATTTCTGAAGAAAAAAAACAAAATTTTATTAAATGAGAAAATTTTAAAATGACAACAACTGCACAAAGTTTTTGAAGTAATATCTGCTAGGAAATGCATTTTTACATAACACAAATTGTTAATAATTTGTCCGTATCAGATTGTCTTAAAAAATTTTTAAATGATTTCAGATAAAAAAAATAGCAAATTTGATGAAATTCGTATCTTTAGACAAATAGTTTTGAATATCCTGCTTTTTGGAGCAAATTGCCGTTTTTTATGTTGGGCTCGTTAAGTATACTAGTACAATTTCATAGTAGCGTCTAGTGTATAAAATATGCATCATTTTTTTTCATCAAACGTAAAGAGGCGAATAATATTTCAAATCCACCTCAAATTTGTATTTCACCTCAAAATGTTTTTAAAAAATTATATGGTTGCATATACCCTATCTACTCGGATTAGAGATTGCAAATCGAGTATATTCGTAATCAAAATCGCGGTTAATTCTTAATCGAAATAGCGATAAATCAGGTTCCAAAAACATATATTTTACAAAATATTACGCCAATTCCTTATAAGTTTGTCATGTTCGTATCCCATTATTGGTACACTGACATCAACTTGGTATAACTCAACCTATATAAAATTACACAAAATTTCTAATACTGTTCTCAAAACTCAATTCCATTAAACGCCGCAAATTTTTCAGCAAGCAGTGATATCGAAATTATTTTTTCAGTGAATGTATCGCCCAAGTCCAGTGAGCCCATTTGTGTTGGTTTGGATCTGAAAGTTAAAAATCATGATCAAAAAAATAAACTTATTAAAAAAACTTGTAAGTTTCAAGTAATTTTGTTGACTTTTGAATGGCCAATTCTTTTGGTGAAGACGTTCCAACGTGAAACTTTGCAAGTCATAACGTTCCTCGTAATCCAATAAACCTTCAGAAATAAAAGACATTTAATGTCGGTTTCAATAGGTGTCGAAAATTTTTGAAGTAGGTCATATAATCTTTTAAAGTAGAGAGCTGAAAATATCGGAATATTAAATTTGTTCGAAGAACAAAAATTATATATTTTTATATATTGTGCCATACAAAGCAATATATACCGAAATTTAGTTGTATTAAATAAATATTTAATAGGGGGGAGTCCCCTGAGTGCGAAAGTATATTTGAAAGTGTCAGTTTGGCTCCAGTTTTTGAGAAATCGGTATATATCCATTTTTCATGGATAAAAAATTTTTATTCGACTGTATTAGTTTTTTTTTGCCTTCTTAGCTTTCTTTTACGGAATGTTTTGACTGTTGAATGTTTTGAAGCTTAACTTGAGGCCTATGTTAGGAAAATTTTGGTAAGACGACCTAAAAACCTGAAAAATGGCTAAAAATGGTCAAAAATCGTTACTTTTGATCGACATTAATGGTTTAAATTACGTGAAATTTTATAAAAAATAGTCAAAACATTCCGTAAAAGAAAGTTAAGAAGGCAAAAAAAAAAACTAATACAGTCGAATAAAAATTTTAAATAGCACATGAAAAATGGATATATACCGATTTCTCAAAAACTGGAGCCAATCTGACACTTCCAAATGTACTTTCGCACTCAGGGAACTCCCCCCTAATAGTTCGAAAAGGATTAATCGAAGCTCATTTTTTTCGGGTCAAAAACTATCACAGTGTAATATAACACAATCTATTTCTTTTTATTTGGGCACCAAAATTGTTTTCACCACAAAAACTTGTTTTCACCTCAACATTTTTATTTCACCACAAAAATATTTGTTTACACCCAAAAAAAAAAAACGTTTTTTACCTCACAAATTTTTTTTTTTTCACCTCTGAGATGTTTTTGTTTTTATTATATTTTTGTTTGTTTTATTTGTAACATATACACAGTGGAGAGTATAAAAAAAATTTGGTAAAACCAATTGCAATGCATGTACTAGTTTTTATTTACGATTGTGGTCAAGATGTTAAATAATTTTATGGTTTTTGAACCACTGAATTATTTTTATCCGCTAAAAATATATAACCTTTTAAAGCACAGGATTGAAAACGGAACCGTGTGCTCAATATGAGTTAAGGGTGTCACTAACTTTTCAACGAGTTTTTTTGTGAGTAACAGCGTTAAGTTTACCATTACAGCAAAGAGTATATACAATTAGAGAGACTACACTTCCCATGCCTCTCAGCAACAAAATATTGAACTCAGACAAGCAAATGAAAACATTTTTGTTACATTACAAAAATAATTGCAACATGTTGATATGGATGGGTGGATGGGTGGATGTTTTAACGTTATTTTACATGCGAACGTATTTTTTAATTTTTTAATTATTTATATTATTTTATAATTATTTAGCATATAACGATATAAAACGGGTAGGTAAAGTTAACAATAGGACTTAAATTTTTAAAAAAAATAATGGTATTGCTATTTTAAACTAAACGATATTTTAGATTAGTTCAATAACGGGATTTTTAGGGTAGCGCTATTTCATTTATTACGTGAACGGTGTTTTAAGGATATCTTTATTTTAGTTATATAGGTAACGGTATTTTAAGGATATCGGTATTTGAGTTATATCGGTAACGGTATTTTACGGATAACGTTTTTTTTTAATTATTTCGGTAACGGTATTTTAGGGTTAACGATAGTCATTTGAAAGGGTTTTGAATCGATAACGGTATTTTAGCGGTATTACCTGCCAACCATGATGTTTACAAATTTTCTATATACTCAAAAAAAGTTAATAATGTCAGCAAAAAATTTTGCTGAGTAAGAAAAATTTTAGTCAAAAGGGTGCTTGCAAAAAAATTGTTAATGTCAGCAAAATCTTTTGCTGATTTTTAGCAACAAAATTAGTAGATTCAGCAAAAGTTTTGCTTGCTAAAAGTTAACAAAATTTTGCTGAATATTAGTAGACTGAAAAAAACTCAAATTTTGTTCATTTATTTGTGATTCTTTTAAAAATAGTTTACAATACGTTCATACTCCCACATTGAAAAAAAAATATTGTACTTATATTAATTTATAATTTTGTAATTATTATGTTAATAGTCTGTAAGGATTTATTCCGTATACTTAAATAAATAAATAAATAAATATCTGAAAATATATAAAAATAATTATATATAACATAAACAAAATTATCTTTCAACTACTTACATCAATGGTTGTCTAAATGGTGGCATCTTTTAAATACAGACATATGCCGTAGATCATACTAGAAACGAAACGAAAAAAATAACAAAATATGACATACCAGTACACAAGCCTGTTTTTGCACTAAGAAAAAGGAAACATAAAAAATTACCTAAGCTGTGTGTACTTGTCTTTCGCTTTAGTCTGTCTCTCTGAACGTATACATGTTTGCAATTGTAGCACACTACATTATCAATCACTATAAACATTTAGTTTACAAATACACAATTAATGTTTATTAAATTTAAATAATTTATTTTGTCTCTAATTTAGTTAATATACACTTACTTTCACAAGCCGGTGACAACACCAAATTTAATTTTTTATCCATAAGTTTGTTTTATGTATGAAAAACAGATACAAAAATCTTACATGATTGTTTTCTTTTTGTATATGCCTTACAAGAGTTGTGCTTTTTAGTATCATTTTCCTTGTATCTACTAAATCTTGACATGCCGCAACATCTACTTCATTCTGCGTATATCTTTCAATCTAGTTGTCGTCCAGAATATTAATGTGCTTATCAGCACATTTTTTTTAACAAAATAAATTAGTAAAACACTAGTAAAATAATAGTAAAACACTAGTAAAATATTAGTAAAAAATTTGTTCAAAACAGTTAAGTACTGAATAAGTATAACTAAAATTTTAGCTGAAAACATAATTTTAGCAAAAATTTTGCTGAGAAATAATACTCGTATACTTAATTTTACTAACTTATTTTTTTTTGAGTGTACTTCATATTGTCTTATGAACATATTTTTTTGGGCTCTAAACCTGAGGTGGATAGAAACCCACTGATTATGGCATTTTTATTTTTGTATACATTCACGATTTTTTTTTTCTTTGTTTTCGACCAAATAAAATCTGTTATACGAGGAATCGGTATACATCTGCGTTTGGTTTCTTCAGGGTCATTAAATTTGTTTGTCGTTTTCATTTTGTTTTACCAAATTAAAACAATAGCGAATCATCTCACATACAGTCAGAGACTAAAGTCTTAATACCCCCTTTCAAATTTAGTAGTAAAAGAATAGTAAATATTTCACAAATATTGTGAGTATTTATATAGTTTTAATTTAAATTTATTTTTTACAGTTATATTAGTTTTTTGTTTTTATATAAATCGAGATTATTTTTATGTTATTTTCAATTTATAACGAGCTTTCAACCTCCGTATATTTACAAAAATAAAGCAAATCAAACATATTAGCTAGGTTGATACTAGTATTTCGATCTGGCTAAAGATCTCATCAGAACCCGAAGTTTTAGAAAAGTTAGAGCCTCCATAATAGGCAGAACTTTAACAAATAATCTCGATGTATATAAAAACAAAAAACTAATATAACTGTAAAAAATATTACTTGAGCCAGAGTACACACTAAAATTTGTTTATATAAATAGAACATTTTTGGTCTTCAAAGTTTAGTAACGTCATGATGCTTATTAGGAAAAGACCTAACCACGTACTTGATTACTAAGAAGACAAGAATGTAGCAAAATTGATTATTAATAGGTTTTCTGTTAAAGTTCTGCCTATTATGGAGGCTCTAGCTTTTCTAAAACTTCGGGTTCTGATGAGATCTTTAGCCAGATCGAAATACTAGTATCAACCTAGCTAATATGTTTGATTTGCTTTATTTTTGTAAATATACGGAGGTTGAAAGCTCGTTATAAATTGAAAATTTGTTTGTTTTTGATCGTTCATGAAATGTAATAAAACTATATACTTATTATTTTTGTGAAATATTTAGTTGAATTAAGCCCTTAATTAGAAAAGTGTATTAAAACTTTAGTCTCTGACTGTATATGTTGCGACATGTTTTTGTTACACAAATTTTTAAAACATTATACGCTATTACATTTTGTATCTGTATCTCTAACTGGTTTTTTTTAGGTGTGTTTTGTTTAAAATATGACTTCTTATTTTTTAATCTGGTAATGAGGCACTATTCTCTAATTTGTTTGCGTTAAAATTCAGTAGATATAAAATAAACTGAACTTTAATATCAAATTTTGTCATTAAACATTTTAAGAACGCCACAAGTGAAATTAAAACTTATTTGCTTTCAAATACTTTTCTGTATACGTAATTTAATAAAAGAGTTGTTCTTTATTGGGGGAAAAGACGTATTTTTATCCTATTAATTAAAAAAACACATGCGAATAAATAGTTAATAAATATATAGGGCAAGGAATTTCATGATCTTAAAAATAAAAATATGTAACGAAAAAAATACATTGACAAAATTAAAAATATTCACTTGCAATAATTATTTTTGTAGCATACACTCGTGTAAATAAGTATAAGGGCAACGTAATTTTGTTAAAAATATCATAACCAGGTACCGGAAGTTCATGTAAATGAAAAAACTAATTGACTTATGGCAATATGCATAATCTTTTTGTTGATTTTTATAACAGTCTTGTAAATCAAATTTGCATTAATCATTAAAACTACACTCAGGAAATTAAGAAGGTAGAAATGACTAAAAATTACAGTTAAAATGACTAAAAATGAAGTTAAAACGGCGATGACTGTACACTCTAATTAATTTCTGTTGAAATTTACCCAACTTATAGTAGGAAACTATACTCCTACTATAAGTTGGGTAAATTTACTCTATGTGTGTAAATGAAAAAAATACACACATTACGTGTAAGTTGGTCAACAAAAATCGTGTAAATGTACTACGCAAGTGCGTAAAAATGTAATAAGATTTAGAAATAAATGAATAGTTTTACTGAATTTTTGAGTAAAAAAACATGCTTTACTTGTAAATATACGGATAAAATGCGTAAAAATACATTTTTATATGCGTAAGAACCCCCTAAAAATGCGTATATTTACCTTGCGGTAAGAAAGAAAAACAGCCCAAAAAATGTTTCAAATAAAACAAAGAATTAATTTTTAGAAACAGTTTTATTAATGTGTTGTATAATAATAAATATAAAATATAAATATAATATAAATATTTGTATATATGTGGTTGTACATATACAAAGCTTCAAAGATTGAATTCTATTTTGAAAAAATCAGATTGGATTTTTTTAAATCTAATGATTTTTTCTTAATCAATCGCAGAGAATTCATTCTTCGGAAATCACTAGTGGGGAATTCAATCAATTTAGCTAATTCGATATTATCAATTATTGAATTCAATCGTTGGGAAGCCAATTGTTGGGAATTCAATCATTGCGAATTCAATAATTGGGAATTCAATCTATTTTTTACTCAATCGATTTACAATTTGCCAAAATCGGCGAAACTAAAAAACACCGCCAGAATTGAAAAAAAAAAAACTCTAAAATTTGAAAAAAATATCGTTATAATGAAAAAAATCAAAAAACTTCACAATTTAAAAACGGCAAAAGTAAAAAATCGCGAAAATTTAAAAAACAATCACCATAATTGATAAAAAAAAAAAAAAGCTCAAATTGGAAAAAGTTGTCTGTGTCAGTTATTTAAATCTATTAATTTTTGAAACATAGGCGATGTTTCAAATAAATACTCGTTTTTATCTGCGATGCTTACTTTTCGAGAAAAACGCGATTTGCGAATCCAGCCAATCAAATCGAAATTTAGGATCGAAATTTAGGGTTGAGTTTTGAACAATGGTGCAACCATTTTTCCTCCAGCTCTATTAGTTTTCGAAATATGTACATTTTAAAAATGACTAAATAAAAACCGTCCATAACTCAAGAAATAAAAGAGCTACTGGAAACATTTTTGCACCGGTGCTCAAAACTCAACCCCAATACCGGTTCTAAATGTCTTAGATCGCGTTTTTCTCGAAAACAAAGCATCGCAAAGCAAAAAGAGAATTTATTTGGAACATCGCCTGTGTTTCGAAAACTAATAAAGATACATTTACAACTATTTTAAGTTTCTCGGCAATACTTTTCGTTTTTTCAATTTAAGCTTTCTTTCCAATTTGAATTTTTTTTTCATTTTTGGCGATTTTTTTTTCTTTTGCAATTTTTTATTTAAATTTTTTTTTCATGTTTGGCTATTTTTCTAATTTTTGTCGATTTTTTTAATTTTAAAGATTTTTTTTTTTTAATTTTTGTTAGTGGTTTTTTTTTTTAAATTTGGAGTTTTTTTTTTAATGTTAGCGATTTTTTTTTTATAATATTAAGGTTTTTTTTAAAAAGATTTTTTCAATTTTAGCGCTTTTCGGCGATTTTTTCAATTTTGGCAATTTGTTGGCGATATTTTTAAATCGATTGAGTAAAAACCGACTGAATAAATCAATGAAGAATTTTATTCTTTAAAGCTCTGTACATATATTATATTTTGAAAATATTTTTCCACAATTAGGCTGTAAACACTTGGAAATAAACTATAAACTAAACACTATCACAAATACTACAGTTATACATTTTTTTTGATTAAAATTCTCAATAAATTAAATTTTTCAGATTTTTTTGGCTTTTTTTAATTTGTTTCATTTTTTTTTTCAATTTAAAAATGTCAAAATATTGATTACTATTATAAGTTAAAATATTGATTACTATTATAAGTTAGTATATTTACAAACTTTGTGCGTAAAAGTTTTATTTAGCAAAATAATACTACTTTTAGGCATAATGTGTTTAATTGTAAACACATAATTGGTAAAAATACTGCAAGTTAGTATTATTGTAATAAAAGTGTGCGCAAAATTGTTTTACGCATTTTTATGTATAAATTTACCGAATTTGCGTAATAATACATGAAACTTTACTCGTTTTAGTAGTAAATTTACAATCATTTTTTAGAGTGTATTCGTCATAAAAATGACTAAAATTTGTAGTCATTTTAAACTACTCAAAAACAACTACCAATGTAGTAAAAATAACTAGCGTAATGGAGTTAAACTGACTTACTGAAATCAACTACATGTGCAGTAAAAATAACTAACAATACTATTTAATTATCTAATATGGTATTTATTTATATTTTTTATTAAAATTTACAATACAAAATCCAGAAAATAATAAATCAGCGCCGGTGGGTTGTACGTTTTATTAAATGCCGAAAAGAAAAAAAGTAATTTACATCAAAATACAAATAACATTTTTTAAATTATTATTTACCATATTAGGTTCCATGAAGCTACTTAAAAAAGTCTATTCCTCAAAGAAAAATACTTATCTTTCAACAATAAATGAAGAATTCAATTTGTTATACGAGTAATTACTAGGGTATTCAATCGGTTAACCGTTACTCGATTAATCGATGAAATGATGTCGAACAATTGTTCGAGTAATTCGAAGTGGCCAATTTCGAGTAAAGAATAACTCGAACAATTTTGGTCGATTAATCGAGTAAATAGAGTAATTTAAAAATATGAACTATTTTATATTTTTTTAATATTTTGTATAAAATAATGTGACTGTTATAGTGAATATTTAAATGTTAAGTGTATTTTTATATTAAGTGAGCACTGTTAAAGAAATTATATTACGAAAAAAGAAGAACTTAATGCGAAAAACTCCGATATCGAAGAAACTTGGATATTTTTTAAAGAAACAAGTTCTAAGACTGGGGAGTTTAAGATTATTGGTGCGGATTTGAGGGTTAAAAGTGGGATCAAACATTATTTTTTTTTTTCAATTTAGTTGCCATTTGATCTAAAGAAACTACATATAAATACTATATTTTAAAAAAGGAATTTTTAAATGTCATTTACTAAAAACTTTTTGTTGGTCCCTTTTATGTCGTTGTAACAAGCCAATTTTAGAAGCCCTATATGGAAATTCATAGCGGTCCTACGCAAAATTTCCACATATTAAAATTTACATATAGAAGTAATGAAGTTTTCATTAATACGATGAAAATCTTCTTAAATATTCATGAAAATTGTTTCAAAACTTCTTTATAATTTTTTTAGAAAAATTACATATCTCAAAATCCCAAAATGATAGGACAAAATGGACTATTTTTTCGTTTAGTACTAACACACTAATATAACAAAACTGTGTCAAGTCTGAGTGAAATTACAAAACGGATCACCTTACAAATATTTTTATAAAACAATTTAATACATATTTATGAACTAGTTATATTGAAAGAAAATCAATGAAGATTTCAACATATTTATAAAGAATATCATTGATATAATAACGCTTTTGCTTTGAGTGTACTGAGACAAAACTGTCGCAATAATAAATGATCTTAGCAAATGTTTTTCTCTTTTAGATATACTTTTTACTAAAATTTTTAATTAATTTGTTAATTTTTATATATATGTTATATTAGTACTAATAAAATATAAAAACTTACAAAAATGTGAGTTTTTGGAAAATAAAATTAAAGTATTAAAATTGTTCGAGTTACTCGAGTTATTCGAGCAATTTTAAAATCTTATTCGCCTACTCGAGTAAATTAAAAACCTAAAAATCGAGTTACTCGATTACTCGAACAAAAGCAAACCCGAGTAAATTGAATACCCTAGTAATTACTTACCAATTTAATTTTTTTTTATTTTACTAATAATATTATTTATTTTATATTTTTCCGACACAACATTTTTTTCGTTTGTATTTTCTTCACAACTATGTGCATCACAACATTGTTGTTTTTGGTGCTGCACTTTAGCGAATTGCAGTTTTATCAATGTCGCGTCATATATGCGCTCTAAAAATCGTGACATATTTTTATTTTATATGCAAATTTCTGATAATACAAATTGAAAATGACTACTCTGGAGCATTGGTCATTTTCACTGATATCCAGACTGCGATAAGAGTTCTGTCAGGGGAATCCGTAAAGACGAGGACGGTTTTAAACTTCAAGAGGGAAATTAACGTTTATTCTTGCAGGTTACGTCTGAGTCTGGCATTGGTACCCGGACTTATATTGCTCACATCTTAATTTATGATCGATCTCTTATCATAAATTATGATGTGAGCAAAATTGCTTTTATTTGCGCTCGAAAAAATAAAAATTTTAATTTTAAAAAGCAGAGCATTTTATGAAAGTCTTATTCAAGAGTGCTCTGTTCTCCGACATTCTCCGACTTCTATATTTTTTTTTTGTTTTGGGCCCTTGCAATAATTTTTCTAGTGGGCATTTTCCATTACTTATTTAGGAAATTTGTTGATTTGTTATTATTTTATTTTTATTATTAAAATTTAATTTTGATAAGAAAGTGAAGAGACACCATTTGATTTATTGATAGTATTAATTACTATGTCATTATTGTTGTACATTCATACATTTTTAATGTAAATTAAATTAACAATAAAGTTATCAGCTATTAACTTGTTTGTTTATTCCCGAGTAAAAAAAAACAATATGATGTCTTATTTCTCAAGGTTCTTCGAATTGAGAGAAACGTTGAACAGTGTTCGGAAGACTATACTTAAAAGATATGAAATGCAAAGTTTCACGTTGAAAAGTCAAAAAAAGAAAAAAAATACTTGATACTTCCAAGAGTTTTTTCATTCATTTAATTTTTTTTTCACATAGTTTTTAACTTTCAGATTCAAACCAACACAAAATGGAGTCACTAGATTTGGGAGATATATTCACTAAAAAAGAATTTTCCATATCGCTGCTTGGTGAAAAGTTGTATCATGGTTTACAAGTGAAACCAACATTTTGTGTTGTGGTGTAATGGTTAGCGCATTGGACTTTTACACAGAAGGTCCCGGGTTCGATTCCCGGTGCCGGCAACATCAAAATAATATGTATGAATTTTTTCTATCCCTCATACGTATCGCAATGTCCACCTTCGGTGTTCCCATAGAAATTAACCCCACCGAAGTAAAATAATGAATCAGGGCTATGAACCAAAAAGCTTCAATAAGTTCGCCAACTCTCCATCAGGTGGCGAGCAACAACTGTTCTAAGACTTATCATCTTGCGCAATTACAGTGTTGCCATGTCTGAAGCCCTTCATCTTTCCCCATCTTTTATCTATATATTATCCCTTTCCAAAGAAAGCAACACACTAAATATAGGAAGTATTTCCTGAGTGTTGACTCTCTTTTAAAAAAAAAAAAAAAAAAATTGAGTTTCAAAAACAGTATTTAAAAAAAGTGTAATTTTATAAAGTTTGAGGTATACCAAGTTGATGTCAGCGCACCAATAACGAAATTCCTGTTAAGTTTGTGGATATCACAAACTTAACAGGAATTTGAGTAAATTTTTTGAAAATGTATGTTTTTTGCGTCTGATTTCACAATTGTATTTGAAATTGGCTAGCGTATTGCGTGTAAACTGCACCTCCGAGTGAAAAAGGCATTTAAAAATTTTTAAACGCAAAAATTTGATGAACTTTTTAAAAAATTTACGAAATATAATTTTTTTTCGGTATTTTTTTTATAAAAAAATGGCTTTAGAACATATTTATGTACGGACTAAACTGATAAAGTGGAAATTAAATTTTTTTCGTTCCCAGCGAGTAGTGCGGCAGTTTTTTCCAAATACACTTCGCTTTGTGACAACTTAAGTGCTGTATAAATTCTGCCAAAACGTACATTAAATACAAGATTTTTATGAGCTTAATACTGAAATCGTTAAGGCATCAACAAATATTAAGGATTTTAAATGTTATGGATCAAACAAAATTTCCATAACATCAAAAAGCATCCTTATATAAAATTTTTAATTTTTTAATTGTAAAAGTATTTAATACGATTTCCTGCAAATAAGTAACCCTGAACCCAACTAAATATCATTAAACTGGCAAAAAATGCGTCTTATCCAAAATAATAGTGGTTTACTTTCTAAGTTCTAATACATGAGAAAAAAAAATTTTTTTAAGTGTATTTTTACATTTTTTGGTTTTGTAATATATATTTTAAAATGTGATAAATACAATGAGATCTATAAATTAATGTAGCTTTAATTAAATCCAAGCAAAAACTGTAATTTCAATATTTTTAATTTGATTGAAACTTAAAACCGCCATAATTTTTGCGCCGTTAAAGCTGCATGTTTAACGCGAATAGATTTAGTGTGCTTTAACATCGGCTAACATATACACAAAATGTTATTCAAGATATCCAAAACATTTTTTTGTTGAATATTTTACCTCAAAGTGTCAAGAATTTTTGAAGTTCGTCATATATTAAATTATATAAAATTTTATCCGGATTTTGACCTAATGATATCTAATTTAATGTTGAAAGGCATAATTTTATAGTTTTAAATACAATTTTTCATATATGCTTCAAAAACAAAACCTTAAATTTAGTATAGATTAAAAAAAAATCCGATCTTTTGTTTTTATCGGAAAAAAATTAAAAAAAAAAATTATTGTAAAGTCTACAATAATACATTAAACAAAATAATTTACATTGTATACCAATAATAAATTATTTTGTTTAATGTATGTAATGTATACTATACAAGTTAACATTGTCGATTTTTTTGCTTGAAAAATGCATTTGTTATAATAACAAAATGAATTGATACATTATTCAAAGTATTGTCCATCGATAGCCACTACTTTTTCCCATCTTTCTGGTAGCATATGAATTCCGCGCCAAAAGAACTGCTCCGCTTTTCAGGTAAAGAATGATTCAAGCCAATTTCTGATACCCTGTTCTGAAGTGTAGTGTATTCCAGTAAGGGCGTTTTGCATCGATCGAAACAAATTTTAGTCTGAAGGGCCAAAGTTTGGGCTATCAGACGGCTGAGCCAAAACTTCCCATCCACTGTTTTCCAAATAGTTTTTGACCGGTCTTGCAACATGTGGCCAAGTGTTGTCATGATAAAAGATTATGGCCTCGTGTATGGTCGTTTTTCGTTGATTGCTCTCTTCAAACGAATCAATTGTGTTGGGTACAGGTCCCCTGTGATCGTCTAACCCGATTTCAACAGCTCATAATGCAAAACACCCTGCTGATCCCACCAAATACAGAACATTACCTTGGTGCCATGGATATTCGGCTTTGACGTTAATTTGGCTGGTTGGCCAGGCTTTACTAATGACTTTTTGCGCTTGGGGTTATCGTAATGTATCCATTTTTCATCACCAGTAACAATACGATGCAAAAATGACTTCTTTTTGTAGCGTTCTTTCAACGTCTCTCGGCAAGATATTTCATATTCAAACAGTTTGAAAATGGAGTGGCATCAACCGGGATAAAAAGAAATGATATTCAAAAAAATTTACCTCAGCGGCGGTTAATTAAATTGGGGCATCAAATCGTTATATGGATACAACATTTCGCGTTTCCAAGAAAACAATTCGCAATAACTTAACAGTATCTAAATATTGTAAAAAAAAATTGGCAGAAATACCAACAAAATGCAGACAACTGACAAAATATGTACTTCTTGTAAAAAAAATGTTCAAATAATTTTGGATGACGAAAAATACTTTTCTTTTGCTTGAAACTAGAGTTGTGTCGTTCATGAACGAACTAGTTGAATTGAACGACTCACTCAATTGAACGATATGACTCGTTCACCAATATTCGATCTTGTCGTTCAATCGTTCATTTCGTGCTTTTTATTCGCAGGGCAATTGAATCTATTCAATTAAAACTGCTTGTAAGAGCAATTATTTTAATTTATGAAATAGTAGTAATATTGTTTCAAATTAGGAAAAGCAATTATAGTCATACAAATAAAATGTTTTTTACACAAAATAAATAAATTTTTGCTAGAAAAGTTGCAATTTTATAACACTTTTTGTCTATGTACAGTAAAATTTGTGAAAAAAAACTCGTAAAACATGAATAGTGCGTAATAATTGTCAAACGAACGACACAGTTCACAACACACAGATCAGTCACAAGTCAAAGGAAAAAAGAACGATTGAACGATTTGAACGAACTAGTTCACTGACTCGAATTGAACGATACTGAACGAGTCACCAAAATGAACGATTAATCCCAACTCTACTTGAAACAACGGAAGTTTAAGTTCTAGATTTTTTTCTGATGACTTGAAAAAGCTCCCGAAAAGGTACGGTATTCGGTCAAAGCGAAGTTTGAACTAAAAGTACTAGTCTGGGCAGCCATTTCGGCAAAAGGTATATCACAACTTTACATCCGGGCTGTAAACGCAGGCTGTTACACAGAAAAAAAATTCTCTTTGTAATATTAAACATATCTCATGAAAAGAGCATTTTTGTAAATGCAAAAACATAATTTTTTAAATTGGCGCCTTCAACGGGTATTTGTAAATACAAACACCCTTTTGTTAACGGGCTTGTAATTTTTAACTTTTGTGTTTGAAGCATTTCAAAAAAATTGTTTTTGGAAATACACTTGAATTTAAAAAAAATGAATTTGTTTAAATTTGCAAATTTAATTGTTGGTGCATATTTATTTATGAAGTCAAATTGATTAATTTTTTTGTTGTGTTACCAATGTACGAGTATTTTATTCACATTCATCGTATCAAAATTTTAGTTTTATCAAATGTTACTTTTATATTCCATTATTTTTAATATTTCATCAATTTAAAACTTAAAAAAAATATATACTACTACACTCATAAAAAAAGTTAGTGCACTCATACAAATAAGTCTAAAAAAAATCAGAAAAAGGTAAAAATTACGTTGCAGGAAAAAGCAATAAAATTAACAAAATCTGTTTGCAAAATATTAGTACAATAAAAACTTATTTCTTTTGTTACTATTATATGTACATCGGCTTGCTATATGTCAAAGACTGAAGCGTAATTTAAAAAATGCAAATAATAGAAAAATAAGTAAAAATTGAATTAAACATTTGTTAAGAGAAAATATATGTTTTAAATTATTTTATTAATTTTTTTAACATTATAAATTATTTTATATATACAGAAACCACTTATTATAGTCCACACTTGCCTTTATATAATCATATTTGTCTATGTAAAATTATATTACTGTCTATATAAATTTTTTTTATTCGGGTTTACATCATAAAAGAAATTAAGTTACTTTATTTTAAAAGATACGAATTTGATAAAAATAAATTTCAAAAGGTATATATTTCAATGCGTTTCGGAAAACCCTTTTTTTATTTTGCAATTCTTATGCCGAATTTTTTCAGATTTAACAAAACCAGATAAATCACATTTCGATTCTACTAAATAAAACCCGCGATAAAAACAATAATTATAAATAAAATCAGTTTGTTTTTCTACCATTTCGCATTAAAATTATGTAATTTTCTTTGGGTTTTAAATGACTAATGGATTTTATTTTATGTCCCATATCATTAAAGTGCTCCTTACGCAAATAACACACAGTCACAAAATTATAAAAAGTCGATTTGGCTTGAACCGCGATATATATTTTTAACAGATTTTGTCTCACTGGTTCCAAATTTGTTTTCCAGATTTTTCCATCACGTCACAATTTTGAGAAAACCGCAATTAAAAAGGCGAAAAATTTCGTTTTAACCATTTTTTGAATTTGTGTTCACAACACATCCGACCAGCTTAAGCATTTTTATTACGATGGTAGATAAATTGAACTTTAATCTAAATAGAGTTTAACATGCGTTTCAAATTTGTTTATTATTATAGTTAAAAATTGCATTTGAAAAATACTCCATCAAAAAAATTACCAAATATTACATTTTTAAAAGTAGCCTAGGAAATTAATCCGACCAGCTTTATTTTTATTTTAGGGTCCCGATATAAACTTTGAACTTGCATTTTTCTAATGTCGGCGAAAAACGTCAAAATTATTACACCTACTTCGTTTAAATTACATTGCAAATATAAGCAATTTTGAAAATTGTACGAAATTATAATTCTTATTTCCCTATTTCGCAAAAAAAAATGTATTTATATTTTTTGTAGAAGGCATTTGATAAATGTATCTTTACGCTATTTTAACAATTTTATAAAATTTTATTGCGGTATCTTCAAGAGTAAAGTGTATTCTAATTACTTATCTTTATTTTGAATCCTTAGAAAACGTCAATCGTATGATAAAAGGCTTCAAAAAAAGCCAAAATGTCCATTTTTGGCAATTTTAACCACTGTTTCTCAAAATTGTGACGTGATGGAAAAATTTGGATGCCGGATAATTTTTATTGAAGATAGTTTTTTTGTAGGCTGACACTCTTTTGAATTTCTTTATCTGGTTTTATACCAACACAGGGGGAATTATTTTCAGTAAACTAATAAAGTTTTCTTCAAAAAGTAAATGAAAAATGTCTTAATTTTAATGAGGAGCGGTATTTTAAGGATATCGTTATTTCAGTTATATCGGTAACGGTATTTTACGGATATAAGTTTTTCAATTACTTAGGTAAAGATATTTAAGGAAAGAGTTTTGAATCGATAACAGGTTTTGAGCGGTATTGCCTGCAAAACATGAGTATTAATAAATGGCTCTTTATATTTTTAGGTGATATCGTATTAAATAATTTACGAATACGTGAAAATGCCCTAGATGACTTAGAGTTACCCGTCCAATTGATTTACGGTCACTTGGGTAAATTTGTTTTACAAATACCATGGAAATCTTTATATAGTCAGCCTGTTGTGGCTCAAATTGAAGATCTTTTTCTGCTTGTGTCGCCAAAACAAAGTGTTCCATTTGATGCTGAGAAAGAACAAAAATTGGATTTGGAGAAAAAACAAATTGCTTTGAAAGCGATTGACGAGGCATATCAAAAAGAATTGGAAAAGGGTATGCAAAAATGCTGTAGCAACAATTGAAAGACACATTAACTATTTCCTATATTTTCCAGATGCTGACAAAGCAGATCCTTCTTATGTGGAAAAATTAGTTGCTCGTACAATTAACAATGTACAAGTTAAAATTGCCAATGTTCATATCAGATATGAGGATAATTCCAAAACTGGTCGTCCTTATGCATTCGGAATAACTCTCAATAATTTTGAGATCTTTACCACCGATGCAAACTGGCAAAAGTGTTTTGTCGACGGTGTTATACGACACGTCTTTAAATTGGCCAGTTTGGATTGTTTCTCTGTGTACATGAACTGCAATGCTGAAACGTACGGCACTAAAGCCGAAAATGAAATCAAAGAACTATTTCGAAATAATATTGCAAGCAGAACAAAGAGCCCAAAACAATATTCCTTTTGTAAGTATAAGAAGAACTGGAATATAAACAAATGAATGTAATATAACTTTATACGTTTTGGAATCTTTTAGTATTGGGTCCTATATCTTCTGTGGCGAAATTGCTTTTGAATTCCGATCCCAATCGAGATAGCCCCCCATTTACCATACCAAAGACAGATTTGACTTTGGAAATGGAGAAACTGAACATAGGTGTCACTAGTACACAATTTCAACTGATTGTGGGTCTATTGGATGATATGAATCAATTTCAATTGGCAGTGCCATATCGCAAATTTAGACCTTATAATAAGCGTAAGTTTTTTTGAGCAGTAGTATTTTAAATATCAAATATTTATGTTCCATAATTCTTTTTGATCTTTGATTTTGTTTTATCCAGCCTATAAAGGCAATGCAAAGCTATGGTGGCAGTTTGCTATAGATTCTGTTCTGGAAGAACAAGTGCGTAAGAAAAATCGTACTTGGACTTGGGAATATATGAAGGAACATAGGGAGTTGTGTAAAGCATATGCCGATGCCCATAAGGAACGTTGTGAAAGCAAAAAACCATCGGCTACTGTGGAAGAAACGTGTTCGATAGCCGAACAAAAGTTAGATCTGTTTAATTTAATTCTCATACGCAAGAGAATACAACTGGAAGTTGATCGACTGCGACAAGAAGAGGAAACGAAAAAAGAATCTGGCAGCAAGTCAGCGTGGTTTGGCGGTTGGTTTGGACGCGGTAAAAAAGAAGATGAACGGACGGACATTGAAAAAAGTATTCAAGCTGCTATGACACCAGAAGAGAAAAAGAAACTTCACAAAGCCATTGGCTATGAGGACAATATGGCTCCTCTGGAATTACCCCAACATTATGAAGCTGTGCACATGAGATTTACTTTGAAGGCGCTAGAAATAGGTCTCTACGATGATTCGAAATATGGTAAATCATATGAGCAAGGTGCATCGGATTGGCATTCATTGCAAACATTGATGTTGGTAAAACTCAATATGACAACTTGTACGGTTAAACAGCGTCCAGCCGCAAGTGCCCTGAAGTATTTATCTTATTAGATGTGTTCGACGTACGTTACTGCGGGTGCCCAATATTACTATAAATCGTTTTTATAGTGAAATTTGTTTGTAAATTGTTTTTGTTTCGGGTAAATTAGGTTCCCGCGGGAACCCGCGGTAACGAAGTCGAATAGAACTATTATTGTTTAGTTTTTCCTGTACAATAACAATTGTTTTTTAATTTCTAGTGTTTGTGTGGGAATGAAAGAATTAATCTTAACTGGTTTGGAGCAAGATAGTATGGCTCCCACAATTATAAAATCAAAAATAACCGATGAAAATAATCTATTGGATATATTCTTCGAAACAAATCCAATCGATAAACAATGTGATCAGCGTATTAAAGTAATGGCGCGACCATTAGAGATCATCTACGACTCGGAGACTGTATTAAAACTAATGGGAGTATTTGTTCCTCAACAGCAAGTTAATCTTTCTGAGCTGGAAGGTGCTGCTACCTTGAAAATATCCGATTTCAAAGAACGTTCAGCTACCGGTATGCAGTATATGATTGAGAGTCATGCTATCGTCGAACTGGATGTAACTTTAATGCCGAATATATTGATATTACCGCAGGGTGGTAAATATAATCCTGGTGAGCAATCCTTGGTCGTTATAGGTTTGGGAGAATTCCGTTTAACATCTGCCCCGCACAGAGACAAATCGAAAGATGTTGTTACTATGCACCAGGGCGGCAGGGAATCGAAAGATGTTGTTACTATGCACCAGGGCGGCAGGGAGCAAGATGAAATATTACAAATGGTACTACAGAAGGCCTACGATCGTTATAAAGTTTCGATACAAAACATTCAGGTTTGTAATGAAAAGTAGTTGTAAGACAACTATAAGTGTAGTAGTATTTGGTTGTTGTTTTTGTTTTTCTTTGATACTTGAAATGTTGAATAACGCTCCTAGATGAGAACAAGGAATTCTCATTGAGTTTATAATTTAATATATTAAATATATCTATATATTCTAAAAACATCGTCACCTGACGATTTCCTTAGTCAAGACGGAAGTTAAGATAGGGACCAGACTACAACAAATTATTTTTCACAATTTGTTAAATGTGTTTTAGAATTTTAGTAAATGTGCTACCTTAATTCTTTGATTAATTGATTAATTGCAGATTATGGTATCGAAGCCAGAAGATGATTGGGAGTTGTGTATGAAAAAATTAATTGTTACCGATATGCATTTGCTACGTCCCACTTCCGTTTTGGTTGATGCTGAAATATGTGTGGTCGGCGATGATCCCCGTTTACCAAAGACAAAAGTTAACATTTTACTTCCATCAATTAACTTGAATTTAACAGAAGATCGTGTTTTTGAGGCTTTGAGAGTGGCCATGAGTATACCCCTACCTGAGAGGGAAACTCCTGTAGAACAACCAAAAACAAATCTGAAATCTGCCAGTCAATCTACGCTAATGCGGTCAATTCCACAATTTCTTAATCAAGATGAACGTCGCAAAACACTATCAGCGACCACAGCTACCTCATTAACGCCAGAAGTTGTTCAGTACACAAGCCTTGAGGTACATTTTGCTCTTAAGGAATTTGGCATCACCCTAACACGTACATCATTCGATGTTTATTCACCCATGAGTGATGAGTCTTCAATGGATTTCAATACACCATCACAGCATTCAGAGGAGTCAGAATTCCTAGATACACGAAGCTCTGTGAGTCTGCCCAATCAGGAATCGCAAAAGTTGCTGGCATTCCAAGTTCTACAGTTGGAGGTATATATGGCCCAGAGGACTTTTGAAATGGTTGCTCAAGCAAAGTATGTTCATTACTGCAATTGGTAAATTTAAAATTAAAATGCATATTTTTTCTTGCTATTTTCCATTTAGACTTGGCGCCATCAGTCTAACGTCTTATGAAAACCGTAACAAAAAAGAAGAGGAACTTGTTTTCATAGAAACGCCTGGCTTTACTGATGCTGGAAAATCGCTTTTGAATGTCACATTTACCGCCGTAGATAAATCGACACCGGATTTCATTACCAAGTACAAATCTATTGAACAATTGGCCAAAATCAACTTTGCTACCTTAAACGTTATTTTACATCAGGAGAATCTATTACACCTTATGGAAATAGCTAATCAGCTTCAACGTAAAGTTGAAAAAATAACAGTAAGTAATAAACCTGTAGAAGCGATACATACTAGAGATCGAATGGCTTCGGCGGCTGCCGCTGACGGTTTTGTAGATCGTCTGACACGCATTGCTGAGGAAACGGAGTCCACTGTGTCGCCTGCACAAACAATTACACGCAAAAGTCGCAAAGGAGCACAAAATGTGGTGGAAAGTATAAAAATGAAAATAGAAGCTGATTTGGATCAAGTTGGTTTGGAACTTACGTGCAAAAAACGTTCTATTGCTTCACTTAAAATAAACCATCTATACGCTGGCGTTGTATTGAAAACTTCATACACCGAAGTTCAACTAGGTCTTAAAGACATTTTGATCAACGACATGAATCCGCTGAACATACATTCCAATATATTATCAATTGTCGGAAAGGATGCTCTAAAGTGCGATGTTATTTTGTACAATTTGGATGAGACGCGCAATTACAATTCCGACGATATGAAAATCAATGTGGAGATTGGTTGTATGAAAATTGTATTTGTCAATTGGTTTGTTACGTCCGTTATGAGTTTTACCAACAATTTCCAAGCGGCCCAACAGGCCATAGCCAATGCAGGAGCAATGGCAGCTGATGCTGCTAAACAAAATGCTGTAGCTGTTTATGAAAAAGCTACGCGTATGAAATTGAATGTTAAGGTTGGTTGATTTTTATTACACACTGTGATGAGGGTATATATCTGTTAGTCATTCCATTTCTAACGAATCGAAACATAGGTCTACGACCCCATAAAGTATATATATTCTTGATCCTTATGAAATGCTAAGCCGATTTAGTGATGTCCGTCTGTCTGTTATAGGGACTGTTCATTTTTACCTAGATTATTGAATAACTTCCAGAGCAGTTTTTTTTAAATAGAGGCAGCAGTCAGGAAATTTTCCCTATTTATTAAGAGTTGGTTTCTGTGCAAACGGGATAGAGGAGAACATGAAATTGCGCGAGATGATAAGTATTAGAAAAGTTGTTGCTCGCCACCTAATGGAGAGTTGGCTGTGTTAAGTGATATAGGAACACCGAAGGTGGTTAAGTGATATAGCCGCGAATCGAACCCAGGACCATCTTTTTAACAGTCCAAAGCGCTAACCATTACACCACAACGCCAAGTTTGGTATTGAAAATGACCAAAATCGGTAAAATTAGTAAAATGTTAAGATCCCTCTAAATTTTCAATTCAAATTGGTGTATATAGACAATGTCATAGTACAATATGGTTTATAAAATATAAAGTCATATTTTCTCGCCAGACGCTAACACGTGAATAGTAATTTCGCATCAAAGTTTTATTTGCCTAAAAAATTTTTATTCATCACAATTTTTTTTTTACCACAAAAATAGTTTTTTCACCTTAGAAATTTTTTTTACCAAAAATTTCTTTTCTAAACCCAAAAAGTTTTTCACCTCAACTAAATTTTTTTTTCATAATTGTTTTTTGTTTCATTTGAACCACATACACTGCGGAGGGTATCAAAAAATGTTGGTAAAACCAAATTTAATGCATGCACTTGATTTTTACTGTATTCTTAAATTTAGATAAAAGCACCTGTTATTATTGTACCCATCGACTCCAAAAGTCTTGAAGCTGTAGCCCTAGATTTGGGCCAACTTACCATGAGCAATGTCATCACAGATATATCAACGAAAGATAGCGAAAAGGGTCCTGCGGTTATGGATGAAATTAAATTGATTTTAAAAGATATGAGATTAGCTCGTGTTAATATACTGGAAGAAACCCATTACCATCAAAATCAGTCATTGGACTTGACAGACTCCTTGGATGTGGTAGATTCAAATTTTGGTTTCAAATCTAAAGTTAATATTTTAGATCCTACAAGTTTTACTCTGGTAGTTAAGCGTAATTTATCATTTTCATGGTACAAAAACGTACCCGAAATGGATATATCCGGTAGGCTCAGGTGCATAGATTTAAATCTTTTTATGGACGACTACGCGCTGATTATGTCGATATTAAATCGTAATATGAAAGAAGGTATTAACGAATTTCCCACTGTTGCGGCGGTGCCTGCTGTGAAAACTCGCCCATCTCCACCGAAAACCCCGGCTGATAGTCCAGCGAAAAAAGCTGGTGACCAATTTATTGAGAAACTACGCATAAAGAAAACGACTCAAGAAAAAATTAGCGAACAGTTTAAATTCAATATTCAACTGGATGGCGTTGTTCTAAATCTAATGACCGATGTCAATGAAGGACTCGCTCGATTTGGTTTATATATAATATCGCTAAAGGGCACCAAACTAATGGATGAAACTCTGACGACAAATATTGTGCTATGCAACATGCAATTGGAAGATACTCGTCCAAGTAATACGAGTGAAATAACCAAATATCTTTGTCGTAAAGATTGGGCTGTTCAGGATAGAGAAAAAACGTCCGATGTGGCTCTCGATGGCACCGATAAGGTCAATAAAGACTCTCAATATATGTTGGACATAACGGCCGTTTTAAAAGAAAATGATACTGTGGCGAATGTACGAATTTCTAGTTTCGACTTGATATTGTGTGTCGATTTTCTTTTGAAATTAACGGACTTTTTAAAAACACCGGATATAGAAGAGCCAATTGCAATGGAAAAGGAAAGCGCCGTTGAAAACGTACAATCGGCGATACAAGCAGTGCCGCCTGCACAATCAACACAGTTACGTAGCCTTGCAAATGTGGCTGGTAAGAAAAAGTCTCCCCATTTTAATAGTTTTATAAATTATAAAAACCCCTTCTGAATTTCAGCCATTGCACGTGAAACTAAAGAAACAACTGAAGTTGTCAATAAGATGAATCTAACGTTGATTATCGATGAACCTGATATTATACTTGTTGAGACATTGAAAGATATGAATACAAGTTCCATCATATTTAATGTAAGTTTAAGCTAAATAATAAATGACGTGTCTGTGTTTTTTTTTAATGCTTTCCTGTCCTTTGCTATTGTAGCTACAAGCCAAACTCATCTACCGAGCGATAGGAGAAAAACAACTGATTAATGGCAACATAGATGGTTTGAAAATGTACATGTGTTCGTTTTTGCCTGAAAGACGTGAAGCCACACGTCATTACATTTTACATCCTTGTGTTATAAACCTACATGGCTCTACGCCCGATGAGGATGGCATGCATATTAGCTTGAAAACCAGTGAAATTATCATTAATATTTCTCCGGCCACATTGGAACTATTCAATAAGGCGATGCAGTCGATAAATACAACGGAAACAGACCAAACAAAAATGTTACAAGCCAAAAATTTCAGTGATATTTGGACACCAAAGAAATTTAACGAAAACGAATATTGGTTCCTTAAGCCGGGTAAGTTTTTGGAGTAAAACTTGTTTAAACATACATCTATCGAATTGTACAGGAGGGTGTATATACGAATATCAGTTTGTCATTCCTTTTGTAACTTATAAAATAATCAAGGACGTCGTAAACTATTTATGTTTTTGACCATCAATAATAGTGAAGTTCATATAGCGGTATTAGTCGGTCTGTCGATTGAAACGCGAAATACTCCGCCAATAAAAAATCGGGGTTGCTAGTATTATAAACAGTTTCGTATTGAACTACGAAATAAGATATACATTCTTAATACTTATACAATTTTAATCCATTTCAGTTTGTCTGTCCGTGTGTCTATTGAAATGGCTAGAAGTTCCTTATTAAAAATGAGAAAAATCAATCCAGCGGTTAGAAAATTATAGTGAAAATGTAAAGGGGCCTTTAACTTTTACATACAAATTGATGTATCTTAGTACAATTTCATAGCTTTGATTAGAATAACATTTTAAATTCAACTTGAAATTTTTATTTCACCTCAAAACATTTTTTCACCACAATATTTTTTTTTTTTACCTCAAAAGTTTTTTTTTACGTTCAAAAAAGTTTTTCACCCCGTAAATTTTTTTTCAATTAATTTTTTAAAAAAAATTGTGATGAAAAAAGTATTTTGAGTTGAACGATAGTATTTTAAATTCAACTTACATTTTTTATTTCACCTCAAACCATTTTTTTACCTCAATTCATGACATTTATGAACGATTTTTCTGTGCAGTAACATCCCAATTAAAAAAATATGATATGAAGCTTTATATAGCGTTGTCTAATTTAATATGACCTCATAAATAATTATATAAAATTTCATCCGAAAAATTGCCCGATTAAATTGTATCAAATTACATCTAGTTGTATCATATTGATGAATTTAGATACAATTAGAAGTGATACAGTTTTTTCCGAATTTTGTCCTCATCCAATTTTATTAAGTTATATCCAATTTAATATAATAGGATGCGTATACATTGTTTTAAAAATAAATATCGTATGGTTTCCTTCAATTTTAAAAACATTAATATTAGATATTTTCATTAAAACTCGCATATAACTTGTAAATATGGTAAAACTTTGATAAACATAAAATTTGTTATCGTTTTCAAGCTACAAACGAGTTTGTTATATTTATTTACCACTTCAGTTGAAATCAAAAAAACTTAAAATAAATTAAAGTTTTCTATTTGAAAAGCAGAAAATTTGCAATTGATATTGAAAACTTTCATTTGCAAAAAAGAACTTATAAATAAATTTAAAAAATTTTCAATTTCTTTTAATTTTTTAAGCGATATTTCGAATATTCAAATTGAAATTAATATTTTCGCATTATTTATCAATTTACTTAAAATTTTTTCTATTTAAAGTAGTTAATCACAATTTAATTTATAGTTTTTGCAAGTTTTAATTTAAAATTCCAATTATGTTTCTTATATTTCTTATTCCAGAACAATATATTAAACTTTCTGCTAAGATTTTGAAAAGAAAAATTACAAATGAAAATATAATTTTTAATATATTTTTTAACTGAAATTTGAAAAATTTTAGGTAGAATTATTCGTAGAACTATTAATTGAAATTTTTTTGACAATAATTTTTTCTGTGTATTTTGATATAATCTTTTAACATGGAGATACCACTAAGACTCAAAATTAATTTTACTTGTGCCGTAAAAGTCGATACTTTATTTATAGTGCAATCTTTTTATTTAAATTTGGTTTGCTAAGCACGCATCTGGTAACTAAGTTTTCAGTATTTTTTACGATATATATTACGATATCTCAAAATCCATTAAAGCGACTCGTGTTCCCCACACAGAGACCATATTTTTTTAATTTTTCGAAACAAATTTAAGCTTCAAACTTTGGTCGATATGCATAATGTGTTAACGTGGTCCAATGTGACTCAAATTTTCTCAATGTAAACAAATTTCGATCGGCGCTCCTTGAAATGCGACATTTTAAAATCAAGCAGCTAAACCAGTCTTTGTGTTATAACGATGTTGTTTTTTTTTTTAGAAATTTTAAAGGGTTTTTATTTAAAAAATTGATTAAAGAAAAGCATTTGAAATTGTCCAAAATATAAATCAAAGTGAATTGGAAATACATAATTTAGTTTAAATAAGACCTGGGCGGTATCAGGTATATTTTTAAATTTTCCAATTGTATATTTTTTCATTATCATTATTTCTTTCAGACTACAATCACGCTTGCTTGGAAAATTTACAATTTTTTTAAAACAAGACATGAAGTATAGCCCCCGATCTTAAAAAAAGTCGGATATATGAAAAAGGGGGAAAAATAGTGAATAATTTGTTAAAATGGGTTCACGACACATTGTCAAAATGGTTTTCAAAATGTGTGTTTTCTCGAGCATTTTAACACTGTTTTTAAATAAGTCTAAATTACCTAAACTTTAGACATATTTTCATACAAAGAGGTGGTAAATTTCACCGCCAATTTTAAAAATAAATACGTTTTTCATATATTTTTGCTGCTTTATCACCTCTCTGAATTTCATTAACTTTAAAGGGAACCCATCGGAAAATCTTCCACAAAATCTTCATGTTCAATTTTTTTTAACAATTTATGTTTTTGGTAATTTCAAGAGAATTTTTTGAATATAAGGTTGTAAACCTTTTGCAAGTGGCTAAAGTCTAAAAGTATTAATAGATATTTCGGATTTCATGAAGTTTTAAAATCAAAAACCGGATACAACTATAGCTTATTTTGTATATATCAATATCAGTTCAGATATAAATTTATACCGTTGTATAAAATCGCATTAAATTGTATCTCGTCATTATTCGGATGTTATTTAATCTGAAATTAGCAAATTAAAACTAAACTATAATTATTATGGCCATTTCTCTTATAAAACTGTATTAAGACTCATATAAAATTTCGTATGAGTATATAAAGCATCATATTAATTTTAATCGGGTTTTTAAAAGTCGAAACTTTTTTACTTTTTTTTACATTTATCAAATTTTAGCTACCCTAGACGTTTATTAGTACATAAAAATATAAAGTAATGCAATTTTATTTTTCACGGTTTTCCGCAGTTTTCCGCATAATTTTTATTTAATTAAACAAAAAATTAATATTTAGCTAGAATTTTAACTTATTGTGATCAACCACATTAAAGCGTTGTTTCGCGATAAAGACATCAAAATTCGCAAAATAATGAACAAATAAGTAAAAAATTAAAAAATGCATTCTAAGGAAATGCACTTTATGCGGGAGGTTTTTGCTTCAAAATGACACCTGAGAAAGCGATTTCTGTTATTAATACATGATGGCCCATTACGTGTTGATAGGTAAAAATTTAGCAAAAAAAAAAAAAAAACAAAAACAAAAGCTGTAACTCTAGGGTGCACATATTTTTATAAGTTTCCCCGGGTTACACAAAAAAAAATATATATAATAAAAAAAAAAATCAAAAAAGATCGAACAACACAAAATTACCGCACTATAAATTTTTGCAAAATTGAAAATTCATATAATGCCATAGATATATTTTTGCACGTAACATTGTATTAAGCGATATGAAATAATATATGAAATCATGATAATTAACAAATACCATATGTAGTGTAATATATCTCACATCTACGGTAATATCAATCAATATATATTTAGTTATTAATATATATGCGTGCAGGGATAATAAAGTTTGTACTATATAACTTTCTGTAGTAATATTTAAAAATTTTAAGCTGTTGTTTAATTTTTTAATAAATTTGAGTCAAGTAAAACTCAGTAAAGGATATTTCACCTTAGAGTCAGTTGAGTACACCCGGGGAAATTGTTTAGTGTATGAGTTCGTTATTATCCAACTTCACCATATTATTATGTTTAAAGTTTTGTTTAAATGCACAAAATAATTAGTATATGCTTTTTGTGTTGATTTAAAATAAACATTTTTTTTTCCTATGAGTGTGGAAAAATTGTGTTCCTATTTAATATTATTTTTGAGCAAGTAGTGTAACAAATTTGACTAATTCAATTGTTCACTACGCGACGCACTTAGTTTTTTTTTTTTTGTAAGGTTTACATTATGATCAAAATCTAGTTCCATGGTAAATAAAAATGCAGTTTAAGACAAAGGGTTGCAAAATGTTTACAACTTTATGAAAAATGTTTGGTGTTCAAACAAATTTTAAGTTTTTAATAAAAATTTTTAATATTTTAAGTGTCTTTTTACTTTTTAAAACTGTTATAAAAATTTAACTTTTTTGGTGTTTTAAAAAATTCTGAATTAAACCAAATATTTTATTCAATCATCTTAACATGTTCGACAAAGTTTTAAAAAGTATTTATTCCTTGAAGAGTTTTAATTAAAAAATATATAAAATATTATAATTTCACTTTTTTCGATGAAAATTTAGCATAGAATTAAAGGTTTCATAATAAACATTGTGTAAAATAATTGGGAACAGCAAAATGTCTCTAATTTTATGATATAACTGAAGAACGGAGATGAAAGCCGTGGTAAAACGTCGTCCACCGCGGCTAGGAGGGAAAAATTTCGGCGGCGACTAATAATCGGCTGTTACAGGAGGTATAAAATTTCTCCAAGACGGCAAAACACACGCAAAATAAAACAAGCTTAATTTATTTTTGGGTTGTATACACTGTTGCCCACTTGGTTTAAGAAATTACTAAAAATAGCTAAATTTAAAATATTTTAAAAAGTAGCTAAATCTTAGAAAAAATCACTATAACTTCATAATATAGGTTAGTAGTGCGTCCGCTTAAGTGCGTTCACCGTTTAAATGCGCAAAAAGTGCTGGCAACAATATATTTCATACAAAATGCATGGAAATAATTCCGTTTAAAAGTGTCCCGTTTAAATGAGCTATCCATAGGCTGAGTTAAATTAGTAAAGTAAAAACGAAATCGATTGATTAAATGCATTTTTGAAAATATGAACTTTTTGCCTAAAAAGAATCCATAAAATACATCAACCTTTTTCAACATTTTTTCGTTAAACACAAAACCTTTAAAAACTTTTTATACCATCTAAACTAAATTTTCTGATCCCCAAAATATGTATTTTTGTATGGAATTTGAAAGTAGAAAGTCATATGAACGTAGTACTAGTATCTTTTTTCGAATAATTTTTTTTTAAGAATTGTTCATATCATAATTGGATCAACAAATAGTAGAAAAGCAACTCACATCAGTCTGAAATTGTAATAATTTGTTATATATTTAATTCATAAAATCTAATGTGTCATAATGCAGGCAAAATCATAAAATTTGTTGTTATTTGTGTATTAGTTTGCAGTCGATAGTGTCGACGGCGGTCGGCTTGAAAAAAAGCCTGTCGGCGGCTAACCGGCGGCTTGCATCACTGCTGTAGAACGAAGATTTTGTAAATATGTGTTTTTTTATACACAAATTAAGCAATTTTTTGGAACCAAGATATGACAACACTACTGTTGACTAATAGCCAGAAGGCCGGGGATCGAATCCTGACAGATTTGTATTATTATTTTTGTATATGTACTCATGGCTGCCAGATGATTTTTATGAAAAATCGCCAATGAAAACAAAAAACGACAAAATGCCGTAAAATCGGTAATTCTGGCAGCCCTGTTGTAGCACTAGTTCTCAAAACACCCCAAAGGTGTTGTTAAAATGCTCAGTAACTTTCTCTTGCATGAGTTCTAGAACTAGTTGCACCATTACTAGTTCTAACAATGCTATTAAATAACCTGATATAGCTCCCCTAGAAGTAGTTCTGGAACTATCAATTTTAGAGGGTGTTCCAAAAATGTTCCTGGGAAATTACAAAAAATTGATTTAAAAAAAAAAAAATAATTCCAAATTTATATTGTTAATTTTTTCTAATAAAACTTGTAATTTGTTAATAATGCCTTAGGAAAAATTCCATGCTAGGTTTAAATTAAGCAACTAGGAAATCACCAACAGCGATGGCAATTTGTCGGTTTTTGTGCAAGATTTAGTGTTTTTTGTGTTCCGCAAAACTCGCATTATATTCTGTTAGCGCTTTTTCGTCCTGATTAAATTATGTTTTTCAACTAGCTAATGCGACTGAAAAGATTAAAGTCGCTTAAAAGCATTCATATATTTATAATGTATTTGATTTTTGTATTGAAAATTGTTATTATGGGAAGGGGTGGGGGAGATGTCCCATTTCCCTCCCCCTGGACACGCGCCTCATACTGGTACAAACAGCGAGATGGAAAGTATCCAAATATTCGGCACAGCCGAATTTATTTTTTCCGCTTGTTTTATCATCAACATCTGGTATTTGATGTTGCTAGTGCATTGGACTCATGCCAGGTTTATCGTAATCCCAGACGCACGAACTGGGAGGATTTCCGATACAATTTGGAACGAGATGCAGATGTCTCTAAAGGGCTCATTCTGAGCACTAGAGAGATTGATCATGCGGCATCCGAAATGCAATCGAATCTAACTTCTGCTTTCTTTTTGAGCTGCCCTTAAAAGACCAGGAAGACGAAGAGGGACGTTCCATGGTGGAATGATGGTCTGGAGAAGCTTAAAAAGGAAGCCAGAAGACTGTTCAACAGGGCAAAGGAAACAGGTGACTGGGTCACCTATAGGGCCGCACTCACTGAGTACAATAGAGAACTACGCAGATCCAAAAGGACCACGTGGCGCAACTACTGTGAGAAGATCTCTGATCTTCCAGAGGCGGTGCGACTACAAAAGGCCCTGTCACAGGATCATACAAATGGTCTCTGCACTCTTAGGAGGCCGGATGGCTCATACACGGAATCTCCCACTGAAACTTGTAAACTCTTGCTCGATACTCACTTCCCAGGATGCGTTGACAACTGCGGGTCCGCTGTGATTCAGAGAATCCCGAACCTGACAGGTAGGTACGTACGCCTGGCGGGTGCAATCTTTCAGGAGAACCGGGTAAAGTGGGCGATAGATGAATTTTCTTCATTTAAATCTCCGGGTCCAGATGGGATCTATCCTTGTCTCTTACAGAGAGGGATGGACTTAATTGTCCCACAACTGGTTAGGATATTTAGATCGAGTCTATTATTCGGACATGTACCGAGACCCTGGAGGGAGGTTAGAGTGGTCTTTATACCGAAGGCGGGGAAAAAGTCTGAGCAGCTACCCAAGTCCTTCAGACCAATTAGCCTGAGCTCGTTTCTCCTCAAGACAATGGAGAAAGTCTTGGATCAGTATATTAGGGACACTTACCTCAGACGAAAGCCGATACATGAGCTACAGTTCGCGTATCAACGGGGTAAGTCTACCGAAACTGCTATCCATCATGTTGTCACAACAATAGAACGGGCACTGGAGGCAAAGAACATTGCCCTTTGTGCATTTATTGATATACAGGGCGCTTTTGACAACACGTCCTACGATGCGATTAGGGTATCCATGTCTAGGAAGAGCATTCCTCCAATCATAATTAATTGGACATTGGAGATGCTCCGCTCTAGGATAATCACGTTCGGAATAGGGACTACTTATAGGACCGTGAATGCGACCAGAGGGTGTCCTCAGGGTGGCGTTTTGTCGCCTTTACTATGGACACTGGTCATTGATGAATTACTCGAGGGTCTGAACGACTTGGGTTTCAGGACCTATGGATACGCCGATGATCTTGTCATTTCCGTTGTGGGTTGGGATGACAGGACCATCTCCGAGCGTATGCAACAGGCTCTGAACTTCACTCTTTCGTGGTGCCGGGAAAAGGGGTTGTCTGTCAATCCGTCGAAGACAATCCTGGTACCATTCACGAGAAGGAGAAAACTTAACCTGTCTATGCCGGTCGTTGAGGGCGTAACGGTTGGCTTCTCTAGCAGTGTTAAGTATCTTGGAGTGACTCTTGATAGCTCCCTCACCTGGAACGAACATCTTGACCACGTCTCCAAGAAGGCCACCAGGGCATATTATGCCTGCCAGAGGCTTTTCGGGAGAACATGGGGCCTAAGGCCACAAATGGTCTACTGGTCGTTCAATACTATTGTTAAACCGATGATCACCTATGCTGCCCTTGCATGGTGGCCAAAAGTTGAACAGAGTAAGGCAAGGGAGGCTCTTAAGAGAATCTACCGTCTTGCGTGTGTTGGCATTACAGGGGCCGGCGGAACTTGCCCGACGGATGCCTTGGGGGTTATGCTGGGGATCCCGCCATTGCATATTTCTGTAATGGAGGTTGCCAGTATGGGTTCCTCTAGACTAAGTGAATTCGGTGGCATGAGGGGAGGCGACCTAAGGGGTCACATGAGGATCGCGCGAATCCTAATAGATGACCCAATTTCTAAGGTTGCGGACAAAGTGTCACCGGAGTGGATCTTTGATAGATATTTTGATGTGTTATTGTTTGACAGAGACATGTGGACCAATCAATCCTGGGAACCGGAAGATGGTTCTCAGGTGTGGTTCACTGATGGCTCTAAGCAGTCGAATGGGAACACGGGTGCGGGCGTCTTAGGACCAGGTTTCCAGCGTGCCTTACCTATGGGTAAATATCCGTCCATTTTTCAGGCGGAGATTTGGGCCATTTGTGTCTGTGCATTGGAATGCCTGCGAAGGGGAACTCGCAGATCTCGCATCTACATTCTTTCTGACAGTCAGGCTGCACTGAGGGCCTTAATGGCCTATAAGGTGTCGTCCGGGTTGGTCATGGAATGCATTCAGACTCTCAATAGGCTCGGTAGAGGCAACTCTCTAACCTTGGGGTGGATTCCTGGTCATGAGGGGCATGAGGGCAACGAGAGGGCAGATTGTCTTGCCAACCGCGGGGCCCGAAAGCCCTTTATTGGTCCTGAACCATTCTGTGGAATACCTGCGGGGTATGTTAGGGAAAGGCTCAGGGCATGGAGAGAGTCTGAATTCTCTAGTTACTGGGAAAACTCTCCTGGTCATCGCCAGGCTAAAAGATTGATCTCTTTTTCCAGTAGGGGGTCGAGGCGACTCTTGTCGCTTGAAAGGGGGGGGTTTGAGGACCCTGGCGTCGTACTTAACTGGACACTGTAATCTCAGATACCATCTGCACAAGAAGGGTCAATCGGACACGGATTTGTGTAGGTTTTGCGAGATGGTGTCTGAGACCTCGGAGCATGTTCTCTGCGAATGTCCCAGGCTTTGTGATAGGAGACTTAGGTTTCTAGGTGATCGCTTCATTTCGCCTTCCGACATCACGAACATTTTGCCTAATAGGATAATTGGCTTTATAGGTAGCTTGAATCTGTAGGTAATCTTAGGCAGCACAAAAGACCTACATTGGTCGCGGTGCATAGTGCCTTCTGATCTAATCTAATCTAATCTCAAAATATTCACGAAATTCTTTTTCTTCGAATTTATTTTCGAATTTTATTTTTTATTTCAAACTTCTTTATCCATAATGATCTTGTATTTTATTAATTTGTTGATCCTTAGAACCGGCAGAAGATGCTTTGATGAGCCTAGAAGCTCCACAAACACAGGTAACTTCGCCTACTTCTACGAAGACGGAACGTTGCGTCATTGAAATACCCAGCATTATGTTAGTTTTAGAAGCTGGAATAGGCTACTATACCACGCCGTTAATTTCAATGGATACATGCTTAAATGCTGTGGCCAATGACTGGAGCAATAGTTTAAGTGTAAATGGTTCTCTAACTTTGTCTATGAATTACTACAATCAATCGTTGGCTGTTTGGGAGCCTGTAATCGAACTAAACGAACATATATCCAAAGATGGTGAACGTATCTTTTCACCGTGGGAATTGAATTTCAACCTGGGTATCGAGAAAAACCCCTCAGAGTTTGAAGAGAACAAAATAGATCAGACCACAACAATAAAGATTCATTCTGAAGAAAATTTAGAAATGACAGTTAGCAAAACGTTTTTGGATTTAATCGGCAAACTAGGCGAAGCCTTTGGTCAAGCTATGGATCCTAATGGTTTAATGAAACCAGATGTTATTGCGCCCTATGTAATTGAGAACGATACAGGTTTTGATATTAACTTAAATTTTACCTCTGGCGTCTTTACATTGCATGAATGTCATATACCCAGTGCAAGTGGATCAAGTTCCTTAAATAGTTCAATAGTTTTTAAAAATGATTTGTCGTGCAATGTAACCGCAGACTCGATAAAGTGCTGCACTTTGTCACCAGGTTGTAAAGCATATTTGCAAACCAAGAACTTGGCTACCATTGAAAATCCCGATGAAGAAGAGTACAATGTATATGTTACGGTAAGTAATAGTTATCATCATCATCATCACTACGGAAAATATATAATCACACTCCCATATAATTCTAGGTGGGTCACATTCAGAAGCAATTGGTATTGCCCGTCTCAAAATCTGACAAACGTTACTTTTCACTCTACCGTGATACAAATCAAGATCCATGGGGCATAGTCTCAGAAGTTAATTCAGAATATGGTACAACTAGCATCAATATACACAGTGTAGTCAATGTATGAGCAAATAATGAATCTTAAGAAACCTATAATCCAACTAATTGTAATTGTTTCAGATACAAAATCATTTTACGACACCCATCAAAGTGTTGCGTATGAATGCAAAAACAAATGAAGTAGTATTAGTGGGCGTGGTCGAACCTGGTAAAATCTATCATGTACCTTTACATGCCATCTATTCTGAACGCAAATATTTACATTTTGCCATTGAGGTAAGATTGCTTAAAATATGTTGGCTGGCATTTTGAATAACATTTTGATTTTTAATTTAAAGGACTATAACATCTCGGTTCAGGGTATTAAATGGGATGATTGTCCAACTGATATGAATTATATGCGACACATTCAATGTGATCCTATTGAAACGTTTGAACCATTCTTTATAAATGTGAATCGTGAAAAGACGGAAATCTATCATGAACACTCGAATAAATTCAAACTAATGAGCGCTTTTTACACTTTGCATTTAAGACCACCGGTGTATTTACGCAATGCTCTGCCTATTAACATTACCGTATCTGTGGCCGGTTGTTCGGTACGCGAAACGGTTGCCAGTTTAGCTATACAAACCGAAGAATCGTTAACATCATCAACCTCGGAGACCGATAGTAAAAAACCTCTAGATCAAAGTGATCATTCTTTTGTTAAGGAAGATCTATTGGATTATGGTGAAAAGGATATTGTAGCTGGTAGTGTTTTGCATTTGCCCACTGTTAAATTGGCTGGTCGTAGTAAAGATTCCAAAAGTTATTTAGTTGTTAGGGTAAGTTTAGCTTTTGTGGCAATTAGCTTAATGGATATAGCATAGCATAAATATTTGTATTCCAGATGATACAATATTTAGAACGTGATTGGTCTTGCACTACAGAAATTTCGGAAAATCATCCTGATGTTACCAACTGGAAATTCAATTCATATGATTCCGATGTTAAAATGAGCATGGATTTGTGTGTTAAGTAAGAACTTAAATAATCTTTTTTGTTTACAATTAGTTTATTATTGTGTTTGTTTGGAAAGGTTCGAAGATCGCAATGGTAGTTTACTAATTACTCTCTATTCGCCATTCTGGTTGATAAATAAAACTGGCGAAATGTTGAGTTATAAAACTGATAGTGAAACCGTAGAGGTTTTATATCATCCACCCGAATACAATGGTCCCATATTGTTCTCATTACGCGATAAATATCTATTTGACAAGAAGAGTTGTTCGATACGTGTTGAAAATGGTGAATGGAGTAACAAGATACCATTGGATGTGGCTGGATCTACGGGTTCAGTTGGCTGTAAGACAAACGATCAAATTTATCAGGTACAACATTTTATAAAATTCTGAACTATATTTGTGTATTTATTCTCTCTCTCTCTCTCTCTTTTGTATATTGAAATTTAGATTGGTGTCCATAATCACTTGACTCAAAATTCCTTAACGAAACAAATAACATTTATTCCCTACTACACAATCACCAACAAATGTAGCTATGTCATCGAAGTTCAAGAGAATTCACGTCCTGGAGATCCCTGGACAAAAGTTTGTTTTAATATAAATAAAAATTGAATATTTGTAATAATGTTTTTTTACTCTTATTTTAGTTATTACCTAATGGCTGTTTCCCTTTGTGGCCTAAAAATGATTCTGATCATATGATGGTAGCTAAAGTGGATGGCCAACGTACGGTTCCTTTTAAATATTCAGAACCCATCTGCAATCTATTGCAATTGAATACGAACGTGGTAAGACTAGAGCATTGATTGTTTATTCTCGATCAGTTTTTATTTTGTGGCGCTTTTTTTTTTCTTTTTAGAATGGTGGTATCAATGTTGATGTCCAAACCACTGAAGGTGGTATTTATATAACATTTACTGAATATAATCCTGGTGATGCACCTGGCCTCCTAATCAATCACACTAAAATGCCAATTTACTATCATGAAAAGGGAGTGGGTAACAAAATGGTTTTACAACAACAGCAAAAAGTACTCTACACTTGGTGTGACCCAGCCGGCGAAAGAATATTAGTTTTTGGTGAAAATTCTCTAGAAAGTGATTTGAGACGAGATGGTATTGGCAATATAACGTAAGTATTTATTTATTTAGTTCTCTGAAAAAACACTCGAAATAATTTCTTATATTCGTCATAGTTTGGAGGGCAATACAAAAGTCTATTGGGTATCATTTTTGGATGGTCTACAACGTGTCATCTTGTTTACCCAATGCGAGGATATTGTAACAAAATCTGAAACCTCAACAGCTCTACAAAGTATAACACAATCGATAGAGGTTAAAATACATGGTATTGGTTTGTCCGTAATAAACAATGAAACCGGTGTTGATATATTGTATTTGGGCATTACTAGCTCAGGTTTGTCTTATGCCGCTGATTTGCATAGTTGACATATATTTAATTTATGAACACTTCTATACTATTTCAGGTGTCATCTGGGAATATAAGAAAGAGTCAAAGAAACGTTACAAGCAGTTGAGTCTGCACGATACTGCTCTAATGGAGGCACTATATCAGCAGCATTTGTTGGAAAAAGGTGTACATGGCGATTCGAATAAATGTTATTTATTGGAAGGAAAACATCAGGCAAGTATAGGAAATGAAAGCGTATCTTTGATTGTTTTCATTATCAAATTTCTTTAGGTTAACTTTGATACCCGAAAAATGATCAAAAATAATGCTGCTCGTGATATAAGACGTTATTTCCAACCCGGTGTATGGATGGCGCTTAATTCATCTCCCTTCCAATCACAAGTGCATGCTAAAATCAATCGCATTCAATTGGACAATCAGCTAACCGACTGCATATTCCCCGTCGTATTGGCTCCGATACCACCACCGAAAACTTTGGCAAAGACTATTCACTTCAAACCTATTATTGAAGTCAGTATTGTCGAGAGGGTTGTGCCCCATTCCACTGTCAAACAATACAAATATGCCAAAATGCTAATGCAAGAATTTCATTTCAAAGTGGATCTGGTCTTCCTCATGGCCATTGCGGAATTGTTCACAAACACCGTGGACGATGAACGCGAGGCCAAACTTTTTAAGGATGATGTGGATACTATAGAAAAACCTCTTTCTGATTTAATACAAATTCAATCGCAGCAACAGCAAAAGAATTTCTATGACAACTTGCATTTGGGACCCATGAAGGTGCATGTGAGTTTCTCCATGGCTGGTGTCGATACATCGGTTCTTCCTGGTATTCTCTCGAAGCTAGTACAGGGTGTTGGTGTTACGCTAACCGATGTCAATGATGTTGTCATACGTTTGGCATTCTTCGAAAGAGAATATCGCTTCTTTACTCAGGAACAATTGGTGTCCGAAATCACTTCACATTATACGGGTCAAGCATTAAAGCAGATTTATGTTTTGGTCTTGGGTTTGGATGTTTTGGGCAATCCCTACGGTTTGGTGGTTGGCATTAAAAAGGGTGTAGAAGATTTGTTCTACGAACCATTCCAAGTAAGTTGGTGGTGGTGAATTATTTCAAGTATTTGTCAAAAATTAAATTGTACTTTTTTCTAACAGGGAGCTATTCAGGGACCAGGCGAGTTTGCTGAAGGTTTAGTTTTGGGTGTTAAGTCCTTGGTAGGTCATACAGTTGGGGGAGCTGCTGGTGCGGTCTCAAAGTAAGTCGGGATTGTTTAAAGAGGTCGCTTTAATGTTTAATTAAAATTTAATTCTTTTATTAAGAATAACCGGAGCTATGGGTAAAGGTTTAGCTGTTTTAACATTTGATGAAGACTACCAAAAGAAACGTCGTCAGAACATGAATGCCAAACCAAAAACGTTCCAAGAAGGCATGGCTCGTAGTAGCAAAGGTTTAGTAATGGTATGTCTACAACTTCTCTTGTGATTGCCCTTTACCTGAATTTATTTTATGTTTTGTTTTTAGGGCTTTGTGGACGGCGTTACAGGCTGCGTAACAAAACCCATTTCTGGAGCTAAAGAAGAAGGTGTCGAGGGCTTTTTCAAAGGCTTGGGAAAGGGTACTATAGGCTTAGTTACAAGACCTACCGCTGGTATTGTTGACTTTGCCCATGGTACCTTTGATTCCGTCAAGCGTGCCACTGAATTACAAGGAGAAACTAGACGTTTAAGACCACCTCGCTTTGTACACGAAGATAAGATCTTGAGAGCATATTGTTTGGATGAAGCCAAAGGCAATCAATTACTAAAGTATGTTTTTTTTCCAGGTGGCAAAAAAAATATGAGTGGTGCATTAATTATTTTCTTTCTATGTCTGTTTCATTGCAGGGAAATTGAAAAGGGCAAATATGCCAGTACTGATAATTTTGTACATTGTGAGGAGATCATTACCAAACAGGAATATGTTGTTGTTTCCAATCATCGCATCATCTATGTAACACGTAATGATATGTTTGGTTCATGGAGTGTAAGTAAAACAATTGCAAATGTTTATGGTCACTTTGAAAATCGAATTTATTCCCGTTTTAAATATCTTAGGTACAATGGACTTATTTATGGTCCGAAATAGAAAATGTCAGCAGTACGGATCGTGGTGTTGAAATTCTTTTGAAAAAAGAGGGTAAAAAAGTGTTGGGTCTCTTTAGCTCGGGTGAGCAACAGCACAAACTGATAATGATGCCTTTAAGAAAACGTCGTGAAACATTAATTGAAGCTATAGAATCTCATCGTATTGTCTCGTAAAAAAAAAACAATGCACATGCGCACAACAAAATATCGAATCAACGACCATTATTTATTGGACTTGATTGATGTACTGCTCTACACATACTTCATTGTCAGTACTACACAAGTACACACACTACACACATACATATATATACATATTTTAAGTCCTCTGTATTAACAACACTTTTTTATATGACATAATGAATTTACAAAAGAAAAAAGAAAGAAAATCGTTTTGTTTTTTATTTAAATAACATTGAATTTAATTTTTTATGCAAAATATGATATTAACTAAAATATATATTTTTTGTTGTGATATTCAAACAAAACAAAGAAATGCTTAAAACAATAATCCTTAAACTTTTAAAACAATAATACGAGTATAATAATTGTTGTTATTTGGACTAATAATTTTCCTTTTTTTTATAAATGTTAAATGTTTTTAAAACATGTTTTAAACATAAAATACATACATTTTACACATGCTATTTAAAAGATGTGAAAACCAAACCGAAGAAAATGAAATAAACGTTATGCATCAATATTTGTAAACAAAAGAGAAATGTCTTTTTTTTAATTGGAATAAGGATAATTTTGTTTTAATATGTTTTAAAATCTAATGATAAAAATCGTTATATACCAAAACATAATTGCATTTCTAACTTCAAACAGTAAAACCCCCCCCCCCCCCCCCCCCCCCATTAACAGACACTCCTAGTAGTGGACATCTTCCCAAAGCAGACAATTTTATTGAAGCAATGTCGAAAATCTAAATGTGAGTGTAATATTCTAATATAAGATCCTCCCTTGAGCGGTAGCACTACTCGACAAATTTCACTTTTTTGCGGAACCTCTCTTTGAAATACATATTTTTTAATACACTTATGTACGCTTAATCTAAATCTGTAAAAAAGTGTTTTATCTCATTTGCAGTTTTTGAAATATCGCGGTTTTTATATTTAAATCATTTACCCAATTTTTTTCGTATATTTTGCTTAAGTTTTCGAAATTTAGCCGCAAAGTCATGAAATTTTTTTTTAAGATTAAAAATCTACACAAAATTATCTTTCATTTGAGTATAATCATGTCAGTGTTTGTTTTAGGATATTTTACCCGTATTGCAAGGATGTTGAGAATTTTGCATGTTTAGTTTTATCCTTATAAATTTTATGTTTGCTAAAACAATTTTAAATTGTATCACTATGCGTGAACTATAAGCATTCCACTAAACTTATTTTTGTATTTAAATTCCAAATCCATTAAAAATATCGTGAAATATTTAGAAAGAAAAAAAAAATGGAGTATATAACGTAAATATAAAAACCGCAATATTTCAAAAACTAAAAATCAGATTAAAAAAACTAAAAATTAGATCAATGGTTAGTCAGATTTAGGTTCAGCGTACCTAAATAAAATATGTATTAGAAAGACAGGATCTACAAAAAGTTGCAAATTCTTCAGTAGTAATATTAATAATATATTTTGATATGAAAGAACTTCTTTTTACTTTAGTATTTGAAGCATGTCGAAGATTAGTGAAAATTTGAAGTTCTTTTCGAAATATTTCAGGACAATTTGAATGGATATGCAATTTTAATACAAAAATTTGTTTAGTGGAATGTCTGTCTAGTTTATGAGCAAAGATAAAATTTATAAATTATTTAACATGCAAAAATTTTATAAGGATAAAACTAAAAAAGTAAAATTTGGAACTTCCTTGCAATACCAGCCAGCGCGAATTCCTGATACAAACGCCGTCATTATTATACTCAAATTAAAGATAATTTTGTGTAGATTTATCTTCTTGAAAAAAATTTAATGATTTCGCGATACAATTTCAAAAAATTAATCAAAATATGAAGTAATTATTGTAAAAACTTGATAAAAAATATAGTACTAGGAAAACACTATCATGTTTGCAAAGCATGTGTTTTTCCAGTACACTCTCAAAATTATTTGCCAACATTGTTTTTTTTTACCAAAATTACAACCAATTAGAAGCAAATTTTTTTATTTTATTTTATTACACACATTTAAATATGATTTATAAGGCTAATGCCGAATTGTATTGCTACTTTTTAAATGTGTTTTATTATAAATATTTCTCAAAACTAATTTAAATTAAGCTATTTTAAAAGCACCAAATTGTTTAGATTACCAACGTTATGCCAACGGTGGCAAGTTCGCTTAAACCAACGGTTGGCCACTGTTATCAATCGGGTGACAGGACAATACTGTCAAGAATGTTAATCCCTCGTTCTTCCAAACGTCTCCGACGCCGACGCTTTGCCAACACTGTACCGATTGTATTTTTCTGCCTGGGTATTTATTGTTCAACAACTATAACAAAAATCTGCTTTCGTCGAGGGTTTTGACATTTAGTTTGAACTCATTTTGAAAAAAATAATAAAGTATGCGAATTGCGAAAACCCAAATTACTATTTCGTGTAATTTCGCAATTTCATTCGAATTAAAAATAGAACTTTTCTGGAGCAGGGGTGTTAGATTTTCCTTTATTTTAATTTTAATAGGGTCACTGACGTCATTGAGTATGCCATTATCGAAAGTTTATAATGTTTTACGTGAATGCCATTAATGTTTTATTTCTAGCTCCAGGTTATCAATTAAAATGGTTTTTTTTTTTATTAAAACATTTTATGAAAACTATATTTAATCACTATTACAAATTGAATTTGAACATATTAACTTATACAAAGCATTAAAGTAGTGCGCATCATTTGCTGATATTGAATTTTGATTTCTAGAACTAAACTTTTTTCATAAAACTGCTGGGCGGTGTTGAAACTGTCATGATCGGTTCATAGTTATTACAATCATTGTCGCAAAACGAACTAAATGAAGACACAGCATCCACGCTAAACATGCTGGTTAAATGACCACTCGCCTCCAACTGATTGATGATCATATTGACTTTACTTTTACCATTCGCTGAAGTGGATGTTTTTAAAATCGGCGATGCTGGATTGCTGCTCAAATGGGAGTCATGACTGTCGTAACCATCACATGTGTCTGATGAATTGAGGAGATTTTCTTTTTCGCTTTGCTTACATTTTGCTGGCGAATTCGATGGTGATGCTGTATTGCTTCTGGTAGACGAAGTGCTTTTATTGAGTCTATTCAAAAACCAATTCTTTGTAGATGATGACGATGATGATTTATCTGTCGAAGATTTGTGTGGGCTACTTTGAGGTGTTGTTGATTTTTTTTGCTTTTTCATCTCCGCTGTCGATGGTGTGCTAGGTGGCGTTGTGGCAATTAAAGTTTCTACATCATTTTGGGATGACGTGGATGATATCGATTTTTTAAGAGATTTTTTCAGATTTGGTCCACTTGTCAGTTGGCTAGTTAACTTTATATGAACATCTTTGACCTTGGCTTGAAAATCAAGTTTCTCTTCCATTTTCATATTTAATCTTTGTGTAGATGAATTCAAGTTTGATGGTTTTGTTTCGGCCGAAGTGGGTGGATTTAAAGTTTCGGCCGATTCTTTAGCATAGGGATTTATAAGATTTGTAGCGTTGTCGTTGCTTTGTTGACATTCTAATGGTTGTGGTGGACATTTTGGTACATCGTATTCAAATTTTACAGCCAATGCCAAGGGACTATTTTGTTTGTAGGGTAGTTCTGGCGGTGTTTCCGAATTTGTTTTTGAATTATCTTGTGCATGATAAATGGGCGAGGGTTCTTCATAAATGCCATCATTCGATGTTGTGCTGGTTGACATTTCATTGGGCTTTCGATGTTCGTTGCCCCTATGGAAAGAACTCAGAAATGTAATTTTCTTCATTACGGGTGGTGTGGGCAATTTGCGTGTACTTGAATTTCTCATTACTCCGGTAATATCACTTCGAATTGCTGCTTCTATAGCGTGTATCCATTCTTTGGCATCGATTTCATTTACAGCTTGAAATACGAATTTCCTGTTGGGATCAAAGGTTGTAATTTGAAAACACACATCTCTGCGTTTGCCCTCGCCGAAATGTTCAATCTCAATGCCAGGCATTTTCAAATACAAAGTAATTGTGGGCTTACACGAAGTCGGTCCCTCGGCATAGCACAGTAGCCAATCATTTAAAATGCCACAATAACATTTTTTACTTTGATCGAAGAATAATCTCTTTTCGATTCTTTGCAGTTGGCCATATTTGGTAGACTTTTGTATTGACAAATGTCCTGCGGGTAAGTCCATATATGGACAATCGATATGCGGCAGAGAAAAGTGTGAGTCTGGTGTTATTGCCTTTTGAGTCTCCTCATGAATAACATTATCTTCTTCGCCATCCGATCCCTGGGTGGTTACCTGACAAATATCATAGATCTGTGGGTCATCTTCAAAATCATCCAGAGCACCATCGAGGCTTTCGTTCTCTTCCTCATCTTCGGCTTCTTCATCGGTGGTTGTTGTCATGGTATCGTGGATACGATGTAAAAAGCTTTTATTTTGTTTAACTATTAACGTGGAACAACGAAAAGTTTTGTCGCTATCAACGGAAGTGTTCATATTGTCTACGGGCTGTTTTGGTGCTGGCTCTTCTAAAAATTAAAGAAATACATGCGATCATAATAACTAAAAAGTTAATTTTTTATAAAACTGGAAATTTTTCTCTTACTCTGCTTGTTATTGTGTGCAGCAGACATGTCCAGATATGAAACGTCTTCTTGTTGTTTGGTTGGTTGCTGATCTGGCTGTGTTGTAGAACCATTTATAGTAGTGATATGACGATGTTGTTGATGATGATGATGATGAGGTTTCATATCAACGTTGCTACTATCTTTATTTTGCAGTCGTTGATGATTTTCCAGACCATTAGTCACCAACTGAGGAGAACCATTGTCGATATTTGTGGTTTTCAAATTTGAAGATTGATGATTTTTATTACTCAATCGATTCAGCAATAGCTCACAACGATTTAAAAGTTGTTCTGTTGTTTCAGATGCAGTCAAATAAAACATATTCGAAGTATTTTCATATTCTGAAGTTGCCAGTGAAGCTTTAAAATAATCTCGAACATCTAAATGAAATAAACAAGAATTTAACGGTTATTGATGAGATTTATTTATTTATTTATTTTTTTTTTGCTACAATTAAAAACTTTTTTGTTTTTTAAGGCAAATGTCATAAAGTTGTCGTGTCTGTACAATGAAATGACCTCATCTTCCGTAGGAAAGTATCGTTAATGTTTTGTTCGTTTTGTTTCTCCATTACAGTTTATTCAATACTAAATCATCTCAATGCACTATGGTCTAGGAAATCCCTTTTTCTACTGTACTGATGTGTTTGGAAAAACCCAGTGTTAAAAAGTTATAAAAATATATTAGCGGTTTTCATTCTTGATGTTATATTTACTTAATGTTATATTTAATTTAATTTAATGTAATTTTAATTTATTTTATTTATCTCATAATGTTCAGTGCAAAGAATTAATCTTATATATATATATATATTAGAGTTCGTTTTAAAATTTTTTTTTGATTTTGATTTCTGGATTTTATCACTTTTTAGAAGGTTTTTGTATCAATAAAAATAATGGCGTATTTTTTTTTTTTAATTCCAACTCCTTCCCGTGCCTATAGGCGACTCAAATCGCGGATTTTGGGTCCCTTTTCCCATACAACAAAAACGGCTAAATATATGTCAATTCTTACTTCATTATTCGATTCTACGGGAAAACTTAGGCCCATAAGCTTTTTTTAGTTTTTGGAATGCAACAGAATGCATAATAAGAGTGGTCCAAAAAAAAAATTAAAAAAAAAAAAAATTAAAATATTTTTTTTGTTAATTTTTTTTTTTTACAATGAAAAAACCCAGCCAGAAATTTATGATGGTTCAAAAAACTAAGTACTATCAAAGCATACAATATACCAAATCCAAAACGTTCTGAGAACGTTTAAAAAAAAAAAAAACATTTAAATTACTTTAATAGCACTTTTTAAACAAACTTTACTGATGTTTATTGAAATAAAAATGATATCTGTGGAATTTTGATAAAATAGTGTAGTCAATAAAACTTTTAAATGTGGATACACTCAAAAAAGTTTTACAGTTACATGACAGTTGTTTGTTGTTTACATGACAGTTGTTTGTGTAGTAATCATGAAAATTCAACGTATTTGTCAATTACGTTTTAATGTAATAACTTTTTTACTTTATTATTCAAAAAAAAAATTGAATTACTAATAAAATATAAAAAAATAATTAATGTGTTTTTAGCACTGGGAAATTACTTTCTTTTCGGTATTTGGAGTACTGGAAAATTATTCCACATTTTGTATTTAAAATTCTATGAAAGCAGTCAATTTTTGCATTAAATGCACTTTAAAATCATTATACTTTTGGGTTTTCAAATGTTTTGGAAGCGTTTTAAAAACAAAAGACGTAGCGCTTTACAACTACTTTATGTTTGGTTTTTGTAACGTTTTAAGAATACTCTAAAATACCAACATGAGACCGTAAATCTGGGTTATCATTTGAGTGCCCTGAGAACACTATAATCATTAAAAACATGTTGCTTTAATAACGTTTCAACTACCATACGTAGTGCTTTCAGAATACTTCTATGTTTGTTAATTTCTGGCTGGGAATACTTACATCTGAGAAAAATGGTCCAAAAATTTTAATTTTGTAGTTACCCGTTCAAAAGTTATTAAAGTTTAAAATTTTAATTTTTTAGTGAATACAAAATAATTTATTGGTTTATATAATAATTTATTGGATTTGAGTCGCCTATAGGCACGGGATGGAGTTGGAATTACAAAAAAAAAAATATTTTTATTGATACAAAAACCTTCTAAAAAGTGATAATATCCAAAAATCTATTTTTCAAAATTAACTCTAATATATATATATATATATATATATATATATATATATACCCAGCAAAATAAGAGCTGAGGAAGAAGTAGTAAAAACACCACATCTACTGATCTGGATGTGGTGCAAATTTAGGTGAATCATTGATGATTTCAACATTGTCGTGTCATTGGGCTGATGGAGTGAATATATTACTTCTTTAATAGCATTTTAAACAGTGCCTGAATGCTATTTTTCAATAGTTCATGGAAGGTCTTTTTCAAATGTATATTAACATTTTTATTTAATAAAAATGTGCAGCATACTTTAGGGATGAATGTTTCTTTATATTAAAAAAAAAAACTTTTAGGGTCAGTGAGTATTGAACACACGAATCTGAGTTACGATCTGCTGTATTAAAGTAGACCGCTCTACCATTTGCACCAAAGTTACTTATGCAGTACAACAAACTTAAAACGAACTTAGGTTGAAAATATTGATATGTTTTTATGAAAACAAGAAAAATATGCTACACAAATATATAATAAAAAAGATAAAATAATGATTTTTAAAACATTTTTATTATGTGATTTCGTATCACTGAGATATAAATTATTTTTAAAATATTTTTAAGTTTTGATGAGGTTAAAAAAAATATTAAGAAATAATGAAAATGCTCATCTAACAATTTTAAATTCGTTGCATATTTTAAAATATTTTTATAATAATTAATTTGACGAGAAGTGTCTTTAATAAGATAATTACAATGAAAAAAAAAATATTGGAGAAGTAGTTTAAATACAGATAGGGAAAAGTGGCCTGCAATAAAACGAGAGTGCGTAAGATCTTTTAATGTTTCCCGTATTTTAGTTATTAATTAATTAATTTACTAATTAATTATTATTATTAATAAACTAGCTTTCAAAATTTGACTTCGATATTTTTCGTGTTTGCTCATTTTTTGCGATCCGAAACAATAGAATTAAAAAATCAAATAGATTTTTGAAGCCAAACTCAATTTTTTTAACCTAGTTTTTTTGAATATTGTTTGCACACGTTTCAAGGCACACCTAAAAATTATATCTTGAAACAAATATGAAAAATTCGATAAACCAATTTTTAGCAGTACATATACATCTTTGCATTTTCTTATCAACATAACAATAAAAATATAAAAATTTAGGTTTTTTTAGTGAATTTTATCGTTGATCTATAAGTTTATGTGTGAGATTTTAAAGGTTCGGTTTTAGATCATGACAAATTTTTCTCTAAATTAACAGAAAAATTATAATTTTTATATGATAATTTACTTTGACTATTAGAAAAAAACACAGAAAAAGTTATTAGACACTAGCATGAATGGAATGCATTTTCTGACCCAACATTCTTCGTGCCATTTAGTGTTAATCGTAAATAGTTTTTTTTTATATTTTTAAATAAGTTTTACAAAAAGTTCCATCGCAAAGGCAAAAAAAAGATTTTTATAAAATAATTATTTGTCCACTCTGGATAACAATTTTGTAGAAAAATTTTTTTTTATGATTAAAGTAAAGATGTTAATTATTTGGTCATTTTTAAATTACTTAATTCTCTTAAAATACTCAGAAAAAACTAAATTAGATAAAAAACACTAAAAAAATTAATTAGAATTAAAAAAAAAAATTATCTCCCCGGCCCGGAATCAATCTTGCAACCTTCTGATTGCAAATCCAACCACTTACCACCTCAACCACCATATAAAATTAACAACGTATGAACTTATGAAAAAGTACTTCTTAGGATGTTATTAATTTAGATACAAATTAATTTATATGGTGATGCAAATGCTGTTTAAAACAACTTTAATTTAACATTTTTGGCAGTTGTTAACAATAACTTCTATTAAAGTGAAAAATGTGCGTATGCTAATGCTTTGGAAGTCAAGTTAAAGAGGTTCTTAAAGCACTACTTCCACTTTATTTTGCTGGGTATATATAATTATTAAGGTGGTCCTTATTTTTTTATTTTCGATTTTCCAAAAACGACGGGCAGTTTTGTGTGAGGTTAGGATAAAAAAAAATCTGTAAAAAATTTGAGCTCGATCGGTTAAAAATTGGCGTGCCGCACGAGAGTTAAAGTTCGTGAGAACGAAATTCTGTCAAAATGGATAGAAAAACACTCGTAACTACTGAGGAGTCACACCTATGAAGGTAAAAAGTATGAGCAACCCCCATTATTTTTGTATCCCCAATATTTCTTTAGAACAAACTAACCCTCTATCTGCAACCCTTAATGGGAGTCCCATACAAAAAAAATCAATTTTCACGAAAATTTACGAAAATATAAAACAATGGAATTACACAAAGTATAATAGTGTACAAAAAAATATACACCAAGAACTTCTTTTTTAGAAGGGAACTTTTTTTTTTTTTTAATGTAATTTTGATGTTTTAGTTTTAAATGTTTTTTTTTTTCTTTTACTCACTTTGGGTTACTTTTAGATTTAATCGAAAGGATGATATTCACTATCACAACACACAAATAAACTTTAAAAAACTTATAATAAAAAAAATAACTAATAAAAAAATAATTTAAATAATAATAATGTTGATCCGAAAAATGAGTCCTGTGCGGTATTTGAATAATACGATAGCCTCTTTTCTGATCTAAAGGGTATAATTTGATCATACAAATATTGTGGTTGACGTGTATATACTTATTATCTTATGGAGGTAAATTAGCGATCTACAATCCAGTAGGTTCTCGAATTGTACTCCAAAGAGCTGTTTAGAATAATGCGATATTCTACGTACTAAAACGGCTAATACCAAGGACGTATCGTGTAATATTATTAAAAGCTATTTTCAGTTAACGCAAACTAGAAGCATCACAACCAGATATGTTTTGGCCAGTGTAGCATTCTAACCTCTAGAGGTATAAACCATTGTGTACACCACAAGTTCCTTAACATTCCATAAATTTTTCCAGTTGTATTACTGACATGGTAACTCCAGAGCAGATGTTTATTGAATGTAACATCAAGGTTTTTAAGAGTATCAAAAGTAGTAATTTTTGAATGACCCAAAAAGACATCCGGTGTATAAGAAGTACTATGTCGCTTCGTCGAAATAAACATACATTTGTTCACAACAAAGCGTGAGAGTCTTTTTTTAATGTATGGTAAATTTATAAATCAGCTGATTTTTGTTGTTCGCCGCTGTATGTATTGAAAATTATTTAACGTTTAACGTTTTTTGAAAATTGAAATAAATAAGTCTGGGGTCACTTGGGGTCGCAGGTCCACATGGGTTAATAATGTTCGAAATATTTTTATTTTTAACTTTGAGTAATGCTTATAAAATAAAACTATAAAAGTTACAAAAGTAGCTAATTTTTGATTTAAAATATTTTATGGCAACAAATAAGATTTTTTTAATACTAAAAAACACAATTTCCCCGAAATCCGTAAAATTTAAATCGTTGCCCTATCCAAGTGTACTGGGGGATATTTTTAATTTTTTTTTATTTTTAATCTCTTAGATGTTTTAACAAGTTTAAGCAAAAAAAATCTAAATTTTTTCGATTTTGTTGAAGAAATTTTTTTAAAATTTGAAATTGGAGATTTGAAAAACACACCAAAAATTTTGTTCGTTTTTGACATCACCGTAGGACAGGTTAACGCCATCCAAAACAAAAAACTTCTTTTATTTCTCACAATTATGAGAGTATTAAATAAAAAAATTATGTTTCAGTAATCAATTTTAAAAACTTTTAGAATTTAAGCTCGAATTTCTTGCTGAAGTGGTATTTGGCACATTAGTGGTCTGGGGCATTATTTATTACTGGGGTAGTTCTTAACCGAATTTGGATTTTTATACCTTTTTGAATACATAATTTTATCTTAATCTCGATTAATTTATCATCTAGAGTAAAAACTATTGCAAAAAAAACAGCAAAAACTAAAAAAATATCCCTTTTTCCCATATAAACGCATGTTTTGATCTTTAAGGCCCTATCGGGTAGGGAAGGCGTGGTCGTAGGGGCGTAAAATTTCACATGAGTTATTTTCAAGACAAATACAAAAAAATTAGAGGGTAGCGTCTCAACATTTGTAACATTTAACTTTAAGGGACACTCTAATATATATATACACTTACATATATATATTTTTTATGTATATAAAACACGATTATAAATGCATTAACTTCCGAGCCCTAGTAATTACTGTTAAAATAAGTTAAAATGTAGTTGTTTTTAATTGTTGAAAAACAACTAACAAATGTAGTAAAAACAACTAACAATGTCGTAAAAAATACTGACAATTTTTTAACTCAAAAATGTTGAAACATTTTTTTTTTGATTTCTAAAAATATTTTTTTAATAAAAAAAAATATTTTTTTCCTTCAATTACAATACAAATTTTTAAATAACTGCCATAATAGTTGTTCTGAATTATTTCATAAAAAAACAACTGTAATTGCAGTTAGAAACAACTACTACAGATTACTACACAAACAACTATTCAACTTTTTGAGAGTTGATGTTATACCCAAAATTGAAGATATTGAAATAAGTATGCTAATAATTTTATTCCGAAGTTGTCTACTACTTAAATTTTACTTGGAATGAATTTTATCAGACAAACAAAATTATAGTACCAGGGTTGTTGATTTGAAATCTGCATCACAAAGTTTAAGTAAAAACTACAAAAGGTTTTCGTACTCTTATTACGTAATTACTTAGTATTCATCAAGTTTTACTCATATTTGCCTTTTTTGCAATTTTTTATTTTTAATTTTTTTGGCTTTAAACAGCTTTTTCTTATGATCGCTTTTTCAGACATTCCTTGCTTTAAATTCTTTTTTCTTATTTTTTTTTTTTACTTTTTCTTTCAAAACGTTAAATTTTTTATCTTTTATGTTGTTTTGCTAATTTTTGCTTTTTTAACAATATTTTTTTGCCATAAACACCACAGATTTAGCTATTTTTTGTCTTCTCTGCCCATTATTGACATATGTACTTATTTGTTCATATATATTTTACAGAAAAAATTATCAACCTAAAATATCTAATTAAAGATTTGATTTGAATTTAATTTGTTTCTAAACAAATATTTAATTGAATCAATAAATATTTTTATTGACTTTTAAATATATAAATAGATATTTTATTTTAGACGCAATTATCATATTATTTTTTCATACACTGTATGCATAAATAGAAAAATTTCAGTATAAAATACCAAATACATTTGAAGTAAACAAACAAAACAAGCACACACACAAACAGACTCAGCATTGCAAAAAACACACATACCAACATATAGATCACACACTTTTTTTGTGAGTATCATATTTTTTATTTGTAGAAGTTATTTATAACTTTTTTTTTCCTTCTTAATTTTAATAAACGGTTTAATTGATAGTGTCATTATCGTGATAGGTGCAAAATCAATCAATTAAAATTGATTAAAATATTAATTGATTCAATAAATTTTTTAATTGATCCAGTACTTTTAAACTGCTTAACTTTTTTACTCGATAAAGTTGATTAAACGACTAAAAACTTTAAAATTATTCCATACCTCTACAATCGGGAATACAATTTTTTTTTCTTTGCTAAAAATTAGTTCATCGGTTGCATATAATTTTTGAAAATCTAACCGATCGGAGCGTGACATTTTCTAATACACAAAGTCTAAAATATTATAAAATATATTCCGTTTTCATTAGTGTTTCTAATTTTTCGACCTAGGCGGTTAACCGGTTTGGGAATTATTTGCAAAATAGCTCTATTGGATTGACCGGTTATTCGGGTCGATTAATCGACAAAATTGGCGATTAATCGTTTAAAATGTTTTTTTGTTTTTTTTTTTCTTAAATATCAAGTAAAGTTGACTGTATTAATTTATAAAGTGTTTGTTGAGGATGATTCAAAGCATCCTGTCATGTTTAATGAAATATGCCTTAAAATCTTGGGAGTTTTATTTTGGAATCTAAGGGCTTTCGAAAAAAAAATGTTATTGGCCTTTGCCATTAAATGCCAATTTTCCAATTATTTAAAAAAAACATAATTTTTTTGGACCACAAAAATCAATTTTTGCCAATTTTTTTGACTTTTCGCTGTAAAATATAGTTGAAACAGAAATTTTGTATATAAAACAATTTTAAACTTTTAATTTCATACTAATATAACAATTTATCACTTTATCTATAAATTTCTACATTATGCTTTTGTATTAAAAAATATTATACAAAAACCCTTAAATCAACTGTTATTTGAGGCAATTGTTGGAATTGTCATGCCATTTTTGTGCTAATTTTGCTTTTTTTCGTGCAATTTTTAACTTTTTTTTTGCCATTTTAAACTTAGCCTGGTTATCAGATATATTCAGTGGAAACAAATATTTTGAGTTACACAATTTTTCTTTTAAAAATACCTAAGAACCTACAAGTGTTACCATTTTCAAAATATGCCAGTTCCGAAGAACGGCTTGTAGAACAAATTATTTTTCTTTATAACCCGTTCTACTATCGGTTTTTACACCAATGATTTTTGTTTGAAACTGTCCCAAAATCAACCGGTTTTACTGCTTCGAAGTAGAAGAAATTGAAGCTGGTTCTATCTAGGTTTAGCTTTTAATTTCACTGGAACATATTTGAAAATTATAGTGGTTGGGAATTGATTATAAGAAACGTTCTTGGAAAATGGAAGAAGAAATCGGATTCTTACAGAATTAATTTGTAAATTGATTGATAGTTGTGTGCCATCGATTAAAAACAAGTTCAGCCTTGTCTTGAAATATTGGTTAACATTAATTTGAGTTTTGAAATTAAAACAGAATAAAAAAGTGTTCTATCTAATTTCCTTAAGCCGATAAAAATATGTTATTTAGAGGATCGATTTCACATAATTTTAAAAGAATTTTATATTTTATATAGTGTTTATATTTTATAAGCCTTTCTTTCCATTTTTTAGCCGAAGTTAAAAAATTTGACAAGTTTTGGTTAAAAGTCCATATAAAAAAATGTAACCGGTTAATGGACCTATTTTAGCTGATGATTCGAGTCGAATAATTATTTGAGTTTTAAATTATTTTTTTCGATATTAACCGAAGTAGAGGCGATTAAAAACATTGGAAACACTAGTTTTTTCACTCAAAACATAAATATTGGTTGGCTTTTATTAAAATACTAACACACTTATAAAAAATATAATATCAGGGTTGCCATATAAATATGTTAAAGAATGGTCAGAAGTCACGATATTTTTTCCAAAAAAAAAAAATATAAAAAAAATCTTTTTTTACATTTTTTGTGGGCGTTGTGGTGTAATGGTTAGCGCGTTGGGCTGTTACACAGATGGTCCCGGGTTCGATTCCCGGTGACGACAACATCAATTTAGAAAAAAATAATATGTATGAGTTTTCTATCACTCATATGTATTGCTGCGCCCACCTTCGGTGTTCCCATAGCACTTAACCCCACCGAAGTAAAATAATGAATCAGGGCTATGAAACAAAAAGCTTCAATAAATTCGCCAACTCTACATCAGGTGGCGAGCAACAACTGTTCTAAGACTTATCTACTCGCGCAATTACAGTGTTGCCATGTTTGAAGCCCTTCATCTTTCACCACCTTTCATCTCTCCACTATCCCCTTTCCAAAGAAAGCAACACATTAATTAATAGGAAGAATTCCCTGAGTGTTGCTTCTCTTAAAAAAAAAAAAGGAAACTACACAGTGGTAAATCTGCAAATTTTAATGAAACTTTGATATGTTATTAATGACAAACAAATATTAGAAACATGTTTTTTGGTGTGCAATCCCACGTTTAAGGGTTAAAAAGGGCGGTCAAAAACTACAAAATGTTTGTTCAAAAACATCTTTAAAATATAAGATATTCAAATCTTTTTGTACGCAGTATTAAAGTAATCAAGAAAACTAAATTTTGATTTGATACCCATATTGTCTATGCCGTGGGCCCAGGGTTGACACTTATTTGAAATAGTTAAAATATGGATTATAAAAACTCTTCGGGAACATTTAAAAAAAAGACCAATAGACCCCCTCGACTAAATTAAATAAGGATTGTTATACGTTAATTTTAACTCAAACTAACAACAACTTCCCATACCAACGTGGTATTCGAAGAAATAGTTTTTTTTAAATAACAAAAATATTCGGACATGTTTTATATACCAGTGGATGCGCCTTCAATATACCTTTTATTTGATACTCAACTTTCCTATGTTTTAATAACTTATAAAAGAATTATATTAAGAAAACGTGAAATTGGGCCATTGCCCCCCTTTTTAACCCCTAAACTTTAGATTGCGCAAACTAAAAAAAATACGTGTTTAATATTTTTTCGGCATTTACAACATATCCTAGTTCCAGTTAAATCTGAGGACTCTCCACTGTTGTAAGTATCTTATTTTTGGATAAAATATTACGATCCCGGCCCATAATGCAATGGTAAGAGTATGAATGTATGCAATAAACTTTAAATAAAACAAATATCTACTATGTAAAATATTTAGTTATGTTCGTATATGGGCCTAAATTTTTTTTTTTCAATTAAGGGTAAACTAGGGGTTAAACAACACTTGACTTTTAATGGCACATTTATAGCGTTTTACAGAAATATGAACTAAGGCATGCCAATATAAACATGTTGCTTAATTTAACCCTAGAAAGTTAATCTTGTTTTTTTGCACGTAAAAGCTAATCTAGGTCTAAAGGACCAATATGATAATTAAAAAACTTTTATACAGAAAAAAATTACATTTTGTCTGAAAAAATCAGGGATGGCATTCAATACCGCTAAAATACCGTTATCGATTCAAAACCCTTTCAACGGACTATCGTTATCTCTAAAATACCGCTATTGATCTAATAACAAACATAATAAAAAATAACACGATTAAAAAAATTGCAAACATTGTGTGTTGGGTTTTGGGGGGTTTTTTTTTTTGTTATTTTTATTTATTATTACATAAATTTCAAATTTTCTTTTTAATTTTTAATTGTGTTTGTTATTTGATTTATTTTTAAAATTTTGAAAAATTCAAAAATGTTCATTGATGTACTATAAATTGCTCTTGGCATGTAAAAATATGCCGTTTTTGCAACATAGAAAGAAGATAAAATAATAATAAGGCAAATGACTACGGAAAAATTTGGGTTGCTTCCAAAATTTTCCGAGCGAGCCATAGCTGGATTTCGAAAAAGTTAAAATGTAAGTCTGTTTCTGTTTGTTATCCATTAATTTGCAATATACTTTTGAATAAAAATATTAAAATCAAAATAAGCGTTTTTATTAATCATTGAAATAGAAATTTTAAAAATTATTGAACCTTTCCAAATCTAAAAATATCAGATCTGCCCAGATTTAATCAGATCTAACTAGATCTCAAATTTGTCCCCATTTTTTAGATCTAATTAGATCTGATCATATTTGCTATGAGATCTGGTAAAACAGATCTAACTAGATTTGGACAGATCAGATCTTTTTTACACGGGATTAGCATTTTTTATATAAATTTTCTCAAAATAGGTCAATTAATCGTTAAAACTTATTAAAATTATTCGTTATTCGGAAATCATGTTTTTTAAGTTGTTCGTTTTGTTCGTTTGATTCGAATAACTTTTATTCGAATGACAACTCTAATAGGATTGCCAATTATTTGGAACAAGAAAATGTTGATCGAACGATCAAACGATTAAATTTTTAAAATCATCGATTAATTGAGCGAATAACGATAAAATCAATTTTGAAAATAAATAAAGTTTTTGTCCTACACACAGAGAAATAAAGTGCCAACCGAATTGAAAAATGTTTATTAATGGTAACAACTTATAAGTTCAGTTACTACGGCGGTATTTATATTAGACTTCTGAATATTATGGGTCTAGCAACTAAACTTTAATTGAATTAACCAAACATTGTTGTGAAAACTAATGCTCAGTTTTACCAAACGACTGAAATCCGTTATATCCGAATTCGAGTAGTAGTAAACGAATTTCAGTTGGCAAATAGCTTAATTTTTCTCTGTGTGTAAAAATACCAATACACAAATGCAATTATGTCTTCACTATAAAAACTCCAAAAGTCTTCTCAGTATCATAAAAATCATATAATCATAGAAAAAAAATGGCAAAAAAAATGGAAAAAATAAAAATTTTAGAGAAGTAAAGCCTTTATGCATTAAATAGCACTTAAAAGAAAAATCTACAAAAAATCACTTTTTAAGCTTAAAACTTTTTAGCTTTAAAATTGGAAAATAAAGAAGTTTGCAAAATAAGCATAGATATATGAGTAAAATTGGCAAAAAAAAACGATTTTTCTTTTATGCTCATGGTGGAAAAAAAAATGAATTTTTCAGTAACTGCTTTTCTTCACAAAATAAAAGAAAACTTTCTTAAAATTAATGAAAACATTCATACTTTTTATAAAGCTAGATTTTTAATGAAACTTGTTCACCGAGTGTATGAAACTTTTAATTAATAAAATTATATTTTTCATACAATCTTATGGAAACTTGTATAAACTTAACGAAATGTTTACATTGACGAATTTTATGCAAAAATTCATTAATATCATGCAGAGTAGGATCATATTTTAATAACCGTACAAATTACAAGCAAATAATTCACAGTTTGAGTATGTTAGCACTCAAACTGTAAAGTGGCGTAGTTAATTTGGATAATTTTAGTTATACTGGATGTTTTTAAATCATGCTTTTTTAAAACGATAACATGTTAGCACTTTAAGTATTAGTTTCTTCAAATCATATCTCAAATCATATTTTTATAAATTTCAAGGCTTTACCCAGTGGTTTATTTTAATCGATTTTTTTTATGTCCTATACGAATTTCAGTAAAAAAAAATCTAAACTTGGTAATTTATCCAAAGGTTTATTAAATTAAAAAAGTATTTTATAAATTATTCGTTTTATTCGATTAATCGTCAAAATTTATTCGAATTATTGGTCAAATCATGCTTTTAAAATCATGCTTTTTAAATTGTTTGTTCGAGTTTTGTTTTTGTTTGATCGATTAATCGAATAATTTTTACTTGAGTGACAACCATAGTATTCAAATAACGCTTATCACAAACATATCAAACAATATTCATTATAATATAATGAATGGTTAGCGCGTTGGACTTTTACACATAAGGTCCTGGGTTCGATCCCCGGTGCCGGCAACATCAAAATAATATGTATGAGTTTTTTCTATCCCTCACACGTATTGCAATGTCCACCTTCGGTGTTCCCATAGCAATTAACCCCACCGAAGTAAAATAATGAATCAGGGCTATGAACCAAAAAGCTTCAATAAGTTCGCCAACTCTCCATCAGGTGGCGATCAACAACTGTTCTAAGACTTATCATCTCGCGCAATTACAGTGTTGCCATGTCTGAAGCCCTTCATCTTTCCCCACCTTTCATCTCTGTACTATCCCTTTCCAAAGAAAGCAACACGCTAAATATAGGAAGTATTTCCTGAGTGTTGCCTCTCTTTTAAAAAAAAAAAAAAAAAAAAAAAAATTAGCCGTTTTTCATTATTTCAACAGAGTGCGTGCAAACGAATGTCCCACCCAATTTTAAGATTTCTCCAAAAAAATAACTAAAAAAAAATTAATTTTAATAAAAATGTTCTTTTACTATGTAACTATGAAGTAAAGAAATAATTGTGTAAAAAGAAAATAACTTTCAACCTTTTCGTTTCTTTGAAAAATTACAAAAACATAGTGCGTGCAAACGATTGTCTCAGACTGTATATAAAAATTATTATAAAAATTCTGAACTTTAGAAGCGATTTAAAACTGGTCAACATTTTCAAAAAGATGTTTTTTTAACTCGTACATTTGAGGCTAAATCGAACAAAATTTGTGGGTTTTAACATTGAAAATCGACTATTCGTAATTTTTGGGACACATTAATTTACATACAAACATTAAGTTCATCATCATAAAGTGTTGTAAGAAAATGTTAACTGTATATGAAACTGCTGCTCTACGTACGATTACTAAACATGAAATTCACTTGAGCATAAAATTATTTTAATTTGCTTTTCCTTTTGTTTGTAAGAAATACTTTACCAAACCAATGCCTTGAAATATTAACTGGACAAATTAGTATTTTTAATTATTAGTCAGAAAAGTTTTACAGTTACCACATGTCAGTTGGTCGTGTAGTAAACGGCAGTAGGTAATTTGTAGATAGCGGTTCAAAAGTCTGCAAATTTACATTGTCGGAAAAATTGCACTGAAATGCCTGTGAAAAATTGGGGAAGTAAAATAGCGGGACATGTTCTTGTTAGCTAATAGCCTTAGGAGTTCTTTATCGTACAAAATAATTATATTATTTTACAAATTTTTTACTAATTTTGGTTGAAATTTAACTAATTTAATTTTACTAACTTTTGAAACACGATTTGCTAAAATTAGGAAAAAAATATTACTAGTATAAAGTTTTTTTAAGCTAAAAATTATTTGATAGAGAAAAAACTTGAAACTTGATGAAAATGTGTTATAAATCGTTTGCCATCAATTATTCATCATATTTATGAAGTTTTCATAAACATGACGAAGAGTTCCATAAAAATTCAAGACAAATTTTTCATAGATACTCATCATTTCATAAAAAAGTGTCATAAAAGTGAAAATAATTTTATTCGTGTTAAATTAATTTCATTTATTATTGATAAGATTAGCCCATGTAAAAAAGATCAAATCTGACCAGATCTAATTAGATCTGTTTACCGGATCTGAACAGATCTTATTGCATATATGATCAGATCTATTTAGATCTTAAAAATGGGGTCAAAATTGAGATCTGATCAAACGCGGTTCAATAATTTCTAGTTAAATGATTTATAAAAAACGCTTATTATAATTTCAATAGCTTTATTTAAAGTTTATTGCAAATTAGTGAAAAACTAACTTAAAAAAAATCTCACATTTGCACTCTCTTGAAATTCGTAAGAGCAAACGTGGCGTTTGGCGAGTTTGATGACTTTCTGCAGTTGTGGAGTTTCTTCAGCTGTTGAAATCTAGGGTTTGTAAACACTAGTAACAGCAAGGAATTTGTCATATTTCTTGGTAACGACAGTATATGCTATTTTTGAAAAACCTACCGTGTTATAAATTATTAAAGGTACAACTAATATTGCGCTAGGAAAACACTATTTTGTTTGCAAAGAATGTGTTTTGCCAATACCGCCTACAAAATTCTTTGAAAATATTGTTTTTACCAATATCATAACCAATTAGAAGCATTTTTTGTATTATTTTATTATATTTCACACATTTAAATATGATATAAAAGACTAAGATCAACCTGTATTGCTGCTTTTTTAATGTGATTTACTATACATATTCCTCAAAATTAATTTAATTTAGCTATTTTAAAAGAATCAACCATATGCCAACGGTGGCAAGTTCGCTCCAGCCAACGGCTGGGCACTGTTATCAATCGGTACAGTGAAATAACTCCCAAATGAAATAAGTCCCAATGAAATAACTCCCAATGAAATAAGTCCCATCAAAAATGAAATAACACCCAATGTAAAAAAATGAAATATCTCCCAATGAGAAAAATGAAATAAGTCCCAATTTTTGGGAGTTATTTCAAAATTTAAAAATAAATCCCAAAAAAAATGAATTAACTCCCAATGAAATAAGTCCCAACAAAAATGAATTAACTCCCAATTTTTGTTTGTTTTGTTTTTCTGTTAGAGAACACTTTTTATTTCATAAGTATATGTAAGCATAGGTGGAGTGCAATAATGCCTTACGAAATAAGGCATTTAAGGCTTTATTTCACTTTCAATTGAGAAATAAGGCCTTTATTTGCAAAAAGGCTTTATTGCACTTTGAAAGTGAAATAAAGCCGTAAAGGCCTTATTTCACTTAAATTTTTTTTTAAATGAAGCAATTAAATTTCTTATTCTTATTCTTCTTATATTTTATTGAACAATTATAAAAAAATTTCATATTAACAAAAATTAATAGAACATTAATAATTCAACAAAAAATTTAACTGCAACAATATTGAAAATCTTTGCTTTATAATGTTTTTCTGCGTGGCGGCCTGCGGCCGCTCTTAGGGGTTTTCTCCTCCATGGGACGCGGCAGGTGGCTTCGCTGAATAAAGTTTCCCTGCTCGCGTCACACTAGGGAAGATAATGAGACGGGCGCAGGAAAACTGTATTCAGCGAAGCCACCTGCCGCGTCCTATGGAGGAGAAAACCCCTAAGATCGGCAGCAGGCCGCCACGCAGAAAAACTGAACAGTGTAACAAAAGAATCAAAAAATACAAAATAAAGGCTTTATTGCACCATTGGCTAAATTTAAATAAAGGCCTTATTTCACTTTCAAAGTCCAATAAAGCCTTTTGGCAAATAAAGGCCTTATTTCTCAATTGAAAGTGAAATAAAGCCTTAAAGGCCTTATTTCGTAACGCATTATTGCACTCCACCGTAAGCATATACATAATATTAATAATAATTATAATTTGATAAAAAAATTATTTAAAAAAAAATTAAATATTCATTTACAAAAAAACCCCCATCGTGTCGTTAACTTCTGCACGACAAACAGGGCAATTAAATGTTTCGAGTCCATTTGCAATACTTGCAGCTTGAAGTTTTAGGACGCAAGAATTGCACGTTTTTATGTGTTTGCAAGGAATCAGTAAAATATTGGGCTCAACCTCCAAGCAAACCACGCACAAAATTTGAGAGCATGGTAAAATAACTCCCAACAAAAATGAAATAACTCCCAATCGTAAAATTGTGTTTGCAATTAAAATGAAATAAGTCCCAACTGCGATGAAATAAGTGCCAATGGTAACTCCCAAATGAAATAACTCCCAACAAAAAAACTGTTGGGACTTATTTCATTTGGGAGTTATTTCATAATGAATTAACTCCCAACAAAAATTATGAAATAAGTCCCAACGCATTGGGACTTATTTCATAATGAAATAAGTCCCAATTTACATGGAAAATTTTTTGGGACTTATTTCATTTTTCCATTGGGACTTATTTCATTTGGGAGTTATTTCACTGTACCTTATCAATCGGGTAACAGGAGAATACTGTCAAGATTGTTAATCCAGCGATCTGCCAAAGCATAACCGAGCGTCGCCGAAGTTTTGCCAACACTGTGCCGATTGTATTTTTCTGCCTGGGAATGTTTGTATTAAAAAATTGATTTCATGCAAACAAAGTGTATGTAACAGATAAGTACGATAGTGCAAATAAGGGTTAATCAGTTATCAAAATTATTATCGGATTTATAAACATTTTCGGCGATGTATTAAAATGGAAAAAATGATGAAAAATTTAAAAGTTGATTTTAAATTTTATATTAAAATCATTTTAAAAAACATGAAAAAAATGCCATAATCTTAAATTTTATTATCTTGAGCCGAGAGGCTGGTTTTTATAATTTTTCAATGCAAAACAATGGAATTTGTTAATCTTTCTTATTAGAGATTTTTTTTTACAAAAATTGCAGTAACTAATTTTTAATTAATAAATAAAATATTTTTGGTCTTTGGTCTTTAAAGTTTAGTAACGTCATGGTGCTTGTTGGGAGAAGGCCCTGGCCACGTGTTTGATTGCTAAAAGGACAAGAATGGAGCAGGATTTCTGATTGATAGGTTTTTTGTTAAAGCTCTAACTATTCTGGAGTCTCTAGTTTTTCTAAAACTTTGGGTTCTTATGAGAACTTTTGCCAGATCGAAATACATGTATCAACCTAGCTAAAATAATTAATTTGCTTTATTATTTTGTAAATATGCGGATGTTAAAAGCTCTTTAAAAGTTAATAAAAAAAAAACGTGTTTGTGGAGGTATTTTAAAAACGGTTTAGCTCAAGGAATATTATCGCAAGAGCAGAAATAGTTTAGGAATCATAATTTAACATGCTAATTTTTATTATCAAGGGGGTGCATTATATACATTTTTTGAGGCACTCTAATGTATGTCCATCATTATAAATTATTATGTCTATCATGGAAATTATAATACATAATTAATTTTTGTAAAACTATCAATCAGTACAACTGATTCCTTTGTACCACAGTTTATTTTCAAAGCGCATTTGGGTCTAACAAAAAGAGTTAAATCAATTTCAACCACCAGCACCAACATATTTTATTTAAAATTTTGTTAAATTTAATTTACTCTAAAAAAAAGTTCTGCAGTTACTACCTGACTGTTCTTTGTGTAACAAAGCAGTTGTAGTTATTTTAACTGCAATTGCTAAAAACTTCAATGTTTTTGACAGTTAATTTTTTGAAAACCCTACTAAAACTACTTCATTTCAGATACGTTCATTTAATGCAGTTGTTTCGAATTTTTTAACATAAAAGCAACATGGCGCATGTTTAGAAATTATTTATGTAAAAATTGTTTTCAAATTGTGTCATTTATTCTGGAATAAAATCATGTGATATTTACATGCATTTATTTTTTTAAATCAATAATTGTTAAAAGTGTTAGTAGTCCTAACAGCAAGTTTAACTTACTGTTTTGCTATAATTTGTATGTTTAACTGTATTGAAGTTTCAATATTTTCCATGTCTGTTGAAAATAATCACATATTGCAGTTGATTTAAATGCAAATGCAGTGTAAACTGATTTTACCTACATAATTCCCTGAGTGAAATCAACGTTTAAAAACACTTCAGTTGATACAAAGCCCGACAAAATTGCTAAGTTTGCTGGGATAAGGTATCCACATGAGACTGAATACAGCCGAGTTCGGTTCTAAAGAACACTAGTTATAACGAACGATTTTTCTGGTCCCGACGTATTTACTTACGTATTTCGTACAAAATAATAAGGTTATAACAAACATCGTTCATAACGAACTTTTTATATAATGAACTATTTTTTTTTTGACCCTTTTACGACACAAAAAATCGAGATTCTAAAATCAAAATTCTACTACAAATCTTAAAAATTTAAACTTTTTAATTACAAATTCACTAAAAAGAATTAAAAACTGTTTGAAACGTAATTCAATAAAAGAATTGTTACAGAATTACAAGCAAAAATTTTAAAATAAGGAGAATTTAAGAAAAAATTCTGAAATTTTAATAATTTTTGGGAAAATACTTATCTCGCTGTATATACTATATTTATAATATTAACTTCGAGTTCGTTATAGCCGTACTCAACTGTACTTAGCCCAGTAAAAATGTTCATGTTTTTAGAAGCACGATAAAACAAATGCGCTGATGAAGTGCTTACTATTACCTTATACTGAGAAGCAGCCAAAGAAATTTTGAGCTTACTGTTTTCCCTTACAAGGATGCAGGTACTCGTAGGAATGTAGAAAGTTTCATATCGTGGATTTTAAACGATCTGTAGCAGTTTTCCCGAGTGATTTCTGATTAAGTTTGGTGGTTTAGAGTATGCTATAACAAATAATTACCCGAGTAAAAACGTTTGCATATAACAATACATTTTTTTATATACATACACTTATAAGTTTTTGCCTGCCAGTGTATTTAACCGGGCATAATTATATAAATTCATATATAAAATTAATTTTGTCTAAAAATTTTAATATGTCAAATATAGTTGCATGTTATCTCATCTCGAACAATATATAATTGAATTTTGCATTAAAAATAAGATAAAAATAATTCAATAAAATATGACGTTATATATGATATAATATATATTTAGATATTATTTCATATTAAAAAAAAAACACAATTTAATTTTTTCATAAAATTGTATATTACCCCATGCAGAGTCACAATAGAAAATTTGTCAATCATATTTTGGATATAAATATGTGTATTACATCAATACAATAGTACAATTAATTGCCTCATTTTGTGTATAATTTTATACACAAAATTTCCTAATTTTTTGTCGTTTGAATTGAGTTCTTTCTGGTTCTTGAATTTCTACACCTTATACACAAAAGATGTAGAAACCCCAAAACAAAGAACTTGTTTTATTTGTAACATTAGGAGTTTTTATTTTCGATTTAGATTTTTTTCAATGTAAAACGCTAAATTAAGTTAAACGTTTTTTCCGTGTTTGTTATTCAATGGTCTAAGTTACTAAATTCCATAAAATCTTCATTTTCATTATATCTTCATTTTTAAATTTTTTTCTCAAACAGCTTATTTTTTTTTTTTTTGGTAATTTCAAGAGAACTTTTTGAATAAAATAAAATGTCTAAATGGAAAGGAATTTTTTGAATAAAATAAAATGTCCAAATGGAAAGGAATTTGTAAATTTTTTGCAAGTGGTTAAATTTGAAAAGGATTAATAACGTTGAAGCAAAACCCGTATTAGACGGTAATTATTTCTGCAAATATTTCGGATTTTAATGAAGTTTTAAAATCAAAAACTGGATTCAACTATAGCTTGTTTTGTATATATTAGTATCAGTTCAGATATAAATTTTTACCGCTTTATAAAATCGGATCAAATTGTACCGCGCCATTATTCGGATGTAATTTAATCTGATATTGTCAAATTAAAGCTAAACTAATGCAACCTTATATAAAACTGTATTTATTGATACATTATTGCCCGTTATTATTATTGGCACATTATTGTCCGTTACGTGCTGATATGTAAAAACTTAGCACAAAAAGCTATAACCCTAGTGTGCACATATTTTTATAAGCTTCCCCGGGTTACAAAAAAAATACATAATCAAAATAAAAAATCGAAAAAGCCACCCCTGCCTGTTTAGATATTATTTCATATTTAAAAAAACACAATTTAATTTAGAATAAAATTATATATTACCCCATGCAGAGTCACAATAGAAAATTTATCAATCATAATCGGGAATGTAGACATGAAATATGATTTTACTGAAAGCCATGAAATCACAGCTTTTTATAATTCTTCCAAGTGATAATTCGCCACATAAAAATCATGGCATAGGCCCTTTATTGGTCCTGAACGATTCTGTGGAATACCTGCGGGGTATGTTAGGGAAAGGTTCAGGGCATGGAGAGTCTGAATTCCCTGGTTACTGGGAAAACTCTCCTGGTCAGCGCCAGGCTAAGAGGTTGATCTCTTTTTCCAGTAGGGGGTCGAGGCGACTCTTGTCGCTTGAAAGGGGGGGGGGGGGTTTGACGACCCTGGCGTCGTACTTAGCTGGACACTGTAATCTCAGATACCATATGCACAGAAAGGGTCAATCGGACACGGATATGTGTAGGTTTTGTGAGATGGTGTCTGAGACCTCGGAGCATGTTCTCTGCGAATGTCCCAGGCTTTGTGATAGGAGACTTAGATTTCTAGGTGTTCGCTTCATTTCGCCTTCCGACATCGCGAACATTTTGCCTAATAGGATAATTGGCTTTATAGGTAGCTTGAATCTGTAGGTAACTTTAGGCAGCACAAAAGACCTACATTGGTCGCGGTGCATAGTGCCTTCTGATCTAATCTAATGGCATATGTAAGCAGGTGAGTAAGGGGTTTTTTTTTCACTTACTCCCTTACAACTCTGCTTGCAGTTAAGAAGCGTTTTTTACTGGGTTATATGTTGTTTGTGTAAATAAAATTTAATAAGGCATAATAAGTCATAATTTATTATATTACTACATACAATAAAAAAAAAAAATCTTTTATATTAAACTTACCACATAAAAATTGCGTGATTTCGCCTTCTTTGGTTGATTGTATAATATCCAAATCCATTGTGGTTTTAATTTAATTTTAAAAAAATACTATTTTTATTTTTTTTTAATCTTGTTTAAATTATAACACTAACAATTAACACTGAGATGTTAAATAAATGACTTTTAGTTATAAATTTAAGAGAAAAAATATTTTCACACGTTTATTTAAAATTTAAAGTAAATATTTTGTTATGGTTTTTTTTTGTTTTTTTTTTATTATTATTATTGTTATTCATTAAAGAAATTGTTAAATAGATGATATGATTTAAAACACATGTTTTTAATAAAGTTCATTTAAATTTTTTCTATATTTTTTTTTTTTTTTTCAATATTATTTCATCTGCAGTAGAGTAGTAAGTAGGTACTACTATATTAACTACTAATACAACTACTTAAATCAATACAGCCACATCGTATTAATTAAGAAATCTTGTTTGTTTTATTATTCTAAGGGTCTCCTACAGCGTTTTCGTGTATTCATTCCAATGTTTATATTAGGAGAATCTGTAAAAGAAAAAGAAGAACAAAGATAATCTTATAGATTTAAAACACTTGTGAGATACAATTTGGTTGATTTTATAAATATATTTTTTGTGGTTTTTCTCCACGTCTGGGTTAAGTTTGTTTTTTTTTTTTTTATATTTAATTTAAATACAATTTATTTGTTAGAAGGGTACGTAATAGTAATTTGGAGTATGGTGGAAATTGATTTAATTGCTTTGGTATTTAAACCAAGCAACCAGTCTAGCAGACTCAACCATGAAGTCATTTGTAAAACTCTTCTGGTGAGTCATTATTTTGTGAATGGTATGTTTAACTGCATATATATATACACACACACACACACACACACACACACACACACACACACACACACACACACACACACACACACACACACACACACACACACACACACACACACACACACACACACACACACACACACCTTATAATATTAGTACAATTGTATATGTTTTTCTTTGCTTTTATAGAGTAAAATAAAAAAAATTCAATTGTTTTTAATTAAAATTAAGTCAAGAGGTCAATTTTTCTTTTACAACTAATTGTTTGATGCAAAATTGGTTTCTTAGACACAAAATAAGTGAAAATAATGGAAAAGGATTTTTAAAATTTTATTTTTGATTCATTGTTGAGTGGAGTTCGGTTATAGCGAACACCGGTTATAACCATGGATGGTAACCGATTCGATGCGGATATCGGTTAGGATAACGCTATTTTCTTTTATTTTGGTAACGATATTTTAGGGATAACGATATTTCATTTATTTCGGTATCTGCTGTTTAGCGATAACGGTATTTCACTTATTTTGGTAACTATATTTTAGCGATAACGGTGTTTGAGTTATTTCGGTAACGTTACTTTTAGGATAACGGTTTTACAGTTATGTCGGTAACGTTATTTTAAGGGTAACGTTATTTTATTATTCACACACAGAGAAATAAAGTGCCAACCGAATTCAAAAGAGTATATTAATGGTAACAACTTATAAATTCAGTTAGTACAAAAATATTTACATTCGATTTCTGAATATTTTAGGTGTTTCAACTAATATTCTGTTAAATTCACCGAACTTTGTTGTGAAAACTAATATAAAGTTGCGCCAACTGTCTGAAATTCGTACTAACCGAATGTGAGCTTTGACAAAAAGCTAAATTTTTTTCTGTGTGCAGGTAATGTAAGTGAACACCAATATTTTTAAGCTTCGTTGACTGGCTAGTTCATGATCAAACTTTGGGAAGACATATCTATTAACAGAGATTATTTTTTTTTTATTTTGCAAAATTATTTCGGCAACGGTATTTTAGCGATAACGGTATTTAAGTTATTTCGGTAACGGTATTTTAAGGATATTGGTATTTTAGTTGTGTTGGTAACGGTATTTTACGGATAACGATATCTCAATTATTTCGGTAACGGCATTTTAGGGATAACGATAGTCAGTTGAAAGGGTTATGAATCGATATCGGTATTTTAGCGGTATTGCCTGCCATCCCTGGGTTTAACGAACTTTTTTTATAACGAACAGTTTTTCTAGTCCCAACGCACTTACTAACATCTTTCATACAAATTAAAACGGTTATAACGAACATCGTTTATAACGAATTAATTTATTGGACCCTTTTACGAGTTTTCATAAAAATTGTTACGCTTATAACGAACACATAAAAACTTAAAAATTTTATCTTTTTTATTACAAATTTACTAAAAAATTGTACGAATCGTAATTAAATGTTGTAATTGTTTCACAATTGTTTCACAATTACAAACAAAAATTTTAAAATTAGAAGTATTTAAGAAAAAACCCTGAAATTTTAATATTTTTTTTTTAAATGTTTACATTGCTTATAACGAACTTAATTGTCCGGCGAGTTCGTTATAACCGTACTCCACTGCATTAGGTTTACGATCCGATCGGCAGTGTTGTCTGAGCTTGGTTATCAAAAATGGCTAAATTTATGGGAAAAATAGCTAAACAATGACAAAAAAAGGCTAAACAATTGTATAAGAAAACCCTCTTGGTTTTATTAAAAAAATTATTAAATAGAGTAAAACCTAGCAATAACGAACACTCACATTATCGAACTTCTCCTTTTAAACGAAACTTCTTGTTTTAAACAAACTTCTATTTTTAAAGACGCATCATTTCGAAACGGTTTGGCCGAACAGGTTGAAAACTCAATGACATTTATGTATGAAGTAATTTTGACACGATACCTGTAGTTTTTTTTTTTTTTTAACTTCGGATAACCACATGTTGTTCATGTTACTGCTTTAATTTTATGAAAATCAAGCATATACTTTTTTTAATGGCAATATAAGGAAAACAGCTTAAAAAAAATTTAAATTTTTTTTTGATAACACACAGTTACTAAGTTATAAGAAGTCGAATTTGTTTGAGCTGCGATATATATTATTAAAAGATTTTATCTCGCTGACTCCAAATTTTTCCATCACATCACAATTTTGAGAAAACCGGGATTAAAAGCGTGAAAAATGGCGTTTTTAACCATTTTTGAACAGCTTAAGCATTTTTATTACGATGGGTAGATATATTGAACTATATTCTCTATAATGAGTTAACCATACGTATAAAATTTGTTAATTATTAAAGGAAACTGGGTTTTTCAAAAAACCGACGAATTTAGAAAAAAGTTTCTAGGTTTGTTCGAAAAATCTGATTTTTAAAAACCGGTTTCGCTTACGGTTTTTGTTAAAAACCCGGTTTCGGTTTTTCGCTTTAAAACCCCAACGTCCCCAAATACTTATGTTCATAAATTTTCCACAGGTAAAAAATATTTGTTAATTTCAATTATATTTTTTTTTAAATATGTATGTGTATTTTCGAATCAAGCCAATCGATAATCCGAAATTTTGGAAATTTTAATATTCGGTGTGAATAAGGTTGTCGAATTTAAAAATTAAATTCTCGACTTCATACAAAATGAATTTGTGTAGAAGTTAAATTTTGAAAATAACTTTTTTTTCTAATTTTATTACTATTTATTTATGATAAATTTAATATATTTTTCATAGTTTTGCCATTAACGAATTTTCAACAAATTGAACTAACTATCGATTTTGCCAATGACAATTATAATAAGGGCGATAGATTTTCTGTTATACTTTAGAGTTTCTATTATATTTTGTGGTACAGTTTAAATCGCCAATTTTAAACTGGGAAACATTTAACTTGACACGATTTTATATGTACATACATTAAGCGTACATACGTATTATTTTGAGGTCATCCAAAATTTTTGTAAAATTTAAGATTTGAGGAAAATTTTGTATGATACATACTCTAAAAAATTGTCTAATATCGCATAAAAATAAAGAATTTTCAGAAGTTTTGCTAGTTTTTGAACTAAAATATCTTGTTAAAAACCAAACGGTTAACTGACCCAAAAAACCGATTTCTCGAATATTCGAAAACGAAAAATATTCGAAACCGGTTCGGTTATTGAAAATAAAAAACCGGTTTTCGGTAACGGTTTTGGGCACTCTATAGGAAACAATTGCACTTGAAAAATACTCCATGAAAAAAATGACCAAATATTACATATTTTAAAGTAGCCTAGGCCATGCTTTAATTTATTTAATAATTATTTGATTGACAGCCCCAGTAACGGCTCAATGTAAATAGTTGTAGTTTCAGTTTTCTTTTCAAAAATGTTGAAAATCGTTATTATTTATCTTAGTTTAAAAAAAATATAGTCAAATTAATGTGGCCAAAAGTATATCGGCCGTTCCACCGAAGACCGGCCAAAAAAGGGTATTTTTTTACCTCCGTTCTTCCATTTTTAGTTTTTCAAGTTTTGAGAAACAAACGAATTTCTGCGCGATTTGGTTTTTTTGAAAAATGAGAAAAATTGAAAAAGTGTGTAAATTTGAATGTTCGTATTTTATTTTCCTCGGATTATCACCATTTCAATTGCACTGGAATGATATACTTCCACGAAATCTGGTTTAAAATTCAGTTACAAATCACCCTCGTTTACATTATAAAATTTGTTTTGTTTTATAAACAAAACAAAATAAATAAAAATAACCTCAAACTGAAAATTTATCTAAAAAGTTATTAATTCACTGGCGGAAGACAAAATTTGCAGCGATTATGAAAGAAACAATGTTAATTTATCTGAAAAGTGTTTTTTTGTTTATGGGGGATGTCTTTTTGGAAGGACGATATTTCTTTTTGTGCTTCAGGTCACCATATCAATGTTGTTTGCACAAATTGTCTTCCACGGAAACAAAAATAAGTAACTGGATGATGAATTGAATATATCTTTCAGTAAAAAAATGTAAAAATGTAGTTTGTTTACATTTTTTTCCACGAGGTGATGCCATTTTCTAATTTTGAATGTAATTTTAAAATAGATTGTCCGACAACCTAGTTATGGAAAATCTGGTTTGAAATTACGTTTCATAACAAGATTGTCTCCAAAACCCGGTTTCAACCAGATTTCAGGTATAATGTAAATTCACTATAAGACGTCGTTTAAATGCATCTCTTTTAAAAACTACACATTGCATTTTTAAGGTTTCTTCTCTACATGAAAGATAAACGAATCTACTTAAATATTAAATTTTAAAAATTTAATTTCTTTCTAAAAAAAATCTGGTGTTCGATGGCAAACGTGTGCTGGAAAGGGTTAAAAATATAAATTTTTAAAACAGAATATTTCAGTAGATTCTTTTATTTTTCATGTAGAGAATCCACAAAATTAAATGCATAGTTTTTAAAACCAAGATGTTTAAAGGGTTCCTTAACATTTTATTTTTAAAAATAATCTTTATAAATCTGAAAAATAAAAAAAAAATAACAAATTGCTGATTTTTCTATGTAAAAGTGCTATTATTTTTTTTTTTTTCAAAAAATCATTAAAAGTGAATGTGCAACTATTTGTTAAAATTTCCATATTTTGCAAATATATATACGACGTCAATTACATTTCACAATCATTCACTTGTGATATTTTTCAATATCATACATAATTTCAGACCTACGGTGAAACTTGTAGGCTTAAACGCTTCCTTAGAAAATTTGTAAAAAGTTTAATACCAAACATGGGGATTAGTAACAACATCTGAGTATTTAATTATAGGGCAATTACTCAATTACACCCAATTACATGAAATTAGACATAAAAAAGTAATTGGCATGTAATTAAATACACAAATATTAGTGTTATGTCCCATGTCTGGTATTGACAAAATTAAAAATGTCCCAAGGAAGCGTTTAAGCCAACAATTGTGAGCGTAGGTCTGAAGTTATTAATTATATGACAAATTTCACAAGTGAATGATTGTGAAATGTAATTGAAGCCGCCCATGTCTGCTAGATAAATGAACCCCCAGGCGAGAAGTTTGGTATTGAAATTCAGCGAAATTGGTCCAGCGGTTTAAGAATTATGAATGAAAATGTTAAGGTACGAGTGCCTTCAAAAATTTCCGTACAAATTTTTTTATCTCAGTAAAATTTTATAGTAGCATCTGGTGTATAAAATAGTATACCATGTTTTTTCACTAGGCTATAAGATGTGAATAATATTTTAAATTCACATCAAAAAATGTTTTTTTCACCTCAAAAAAATTTTTTTTTTAGTACATTTAGTTGTGTTACTTTGAAAGACTAACAGCGGTACTTTCGCTTATGAGACTTTGTATGTATCGCACGTTTTAACTTATTAAAACAACAGCATTTCAGAAAATCCTTTCCGTAACTACTTGGCAGTCATTCGTGTAGTAAACGGTAATAGTAATTTTAACTGTAATTGTAGTCATTTTACTATGGGGAAATGTAAAATAACTATTTTTGACAGTCATTAAAAAAATAACTAACCAAAAATACCGTATTTTAGTAATAGTTGTTTTGAGTAGTTATTCTAGCAACTTCGCAAAAAAGCTGCAAAAAATAATGAAATGCGTGTATAATTAAATTATAAACGTTTTTACTGTTATATTTATTTGTTTGACTTCAGAAAATAGAAAAAAAAACTAAACAACTGCAAAACTATTAATTATATTAAAAACTGGTCAAACATTTTATGAATAATGTTTAAAAGCTCAACGCATAGTGTCTAATTTCCTAAATATAAAACAGACAACCCTTTCCGTAAATACTTTTTAGCTTCTCAGAATAGACTTAAGTCCGTCTAATACAAAAAAAATTGATGTATGTCGTAATATTTTGTTAGTTTATTTTTATTGTTTTGACAGTTATTTTTACTAATATTGCATTTATTTTTTTAGTAGTTGATAATAACTACAATTTTTAGTTATTTTTACGACAAATGTAGTCATCGAAAGTTCTTAATTCTATTTGTAGTTGTTTTAGGTGCAATTTTTAGACGTTTCTACCTTCTTAATTCCCTGAGTGTATGTCAATTTAGAAGAATTATAGCTTTTATTCAAAATTTCAAGTTTGTTATGTTTGGAATTCTTGTATTCTTTTACCGATAAAGTAAGAACAAGTTTTTTTCTATGGCAGCTAATAGAAACATTTTTGAATTTACCTGTGGAAAATCCACAATTATCAATCTTAATTTTAACAGGGCATTTTCGAATGTCGTTCAGTATAATCAAAATAACTTTCGATTTTTTTCCACTATAACTACACAACCAAAAAATTCCCTTAAAAACTTTACTCCAGACAAACATAATTATGAGGTTGGTACCTTCCAGACCTACCTACCTTCATACATAATAAAATTATGACCAAAGCATTATCTCTTTCCATACGTCTGTTATACTACATATAAATTAAGTTTTTAAATAAAAAGAGATACACCCATAAATTCTTAATAAAACCCGCACAATTTAGCTGAGAAGAAAAGACATAAAAATTAAATTATTTTAATCCCAAAAATCCTTTTATAACAAGTGTAAGGTATAAGTTTATTTGTATGTATATGGTTTAGATGTTCGGTATAAGTAAATTTAAATCATTGCGGGTGATTTTTCATTATGTTTTAATTCAAGTGCTTTCATGTTACACTATTATGGGTGTTTGCTTATTTTACTTTGTATCTAGGGTTTGGTGTACGGGAATTCACAGAAAAAATTCGTCGGGAATTCCCGAGAAAAATTTTCAAAATTCCCGGGAAAACTTTTAATAATTAGTTAATGCAGAAATATTTAATTTCTCAGCATTTTTATTTTTATTTAGCTATAATTTATTAATTTTTGAAGGCAAGAAATGCTGATTATCTGACTTTGCAAATTTAACACTCTAACCGGCAAGCCCGTCTCCAGGCGGAGTATTTTAAATTGAACAAAAATGCGCCAATTGAGTGTTTTAGAAGTGTTTTATAATAAGAATTTAAGCCATGTTTACAAAATATAATGTAAAGAAGTTTTTTGTGTGCAGTGCACAGTTTGGAAGCGAGAAAGTGTTAAAGTTCGAATTTCGTAAAATTTCAAAAAATAAATATTGAGATTGAAGCTTAAGCATTTTAAAAAATCTCTTATTTTGGTCTAAGGACATACAGGATTCCAACAGGATACCTCTAAAGGACATCGCCTTAACTTTTAAACGTATTTACGAATTTTCATGAAATTTTTCAGAAAAATTATACTTGTATACGTGCTTGTACCAAAGCCTTTAACTTTGAACAATATATGTTTAAGTTCAGGTGCTTTTTCGCCCAATTTCTCATTTTCCAAAAAACTAAAATCGCCATAACTTAAGTAAAAATACAAAAGGTGTAATTATTGGATTGTAGTTACATATTGGTAAGAGTAATTGTTGGTAAAGAATAATGTATGATTAACAAATTTATTTTTATGAATTGGTTTTCGAGATTCACTCTAAACTTATTTTGGCTTACGTCCCAGTCCTGGAGATGTTAGTTGAAGTTTTGAATTCCATAAAAGACGCAGTTGAACCACTAAGTCGACGAGATTAATAACAGTATTAGCGGTATTAAGGGACACGGTTGCGGTATACCGGTATTTAAAAATTCTGGTATTTCGATATTGGTATTGAATCGGTTATCAATCTGAAACTTTATGAAACGGTATTTATAAGGAATCGGTGGTCAACCTAGGACAATTTTGTAAGAAACCAAATTATTTCAAATCAAAAATTAAAAAAAAAAAATTTAATTGATTTGGTTGTGAGTTTTAAATTTATCAAGAAACTAATAGATTTGATTGGCATATATAATTACTTAAAGTCTAATATACCTACACAGAAAAAACTAAAAACGGGTTTCAATTAAAAATTTTATTGAAACAATTAATATTTTAATTGATTTTGCACCTACGACTGAAATGATAGTATTAACTAAAAAAATTTGCAGACAGTTTATTAAAACTCTTTCAATTAAAATAATAATAATATCAATTAAAAGAGTTATTGTTTTTCTTTACAACCTCAATTAAAAAGTTACGTTAAATTGATTAAAACTTTAATTGAAACAATGGTAGTTTTAATTGAAAATTCGTATTTTTTATTTCTTTTATATGCCCTCTATTAAATAAAAAAAGAAATGTAGGTTTGTAAATTAAATTGACATTTTATTTACAATAAAATTAAAGCTTTTTAATATAAAAATATATTATAATAAAGCAAATAAAAGTAAAGACAAAATTTTTGTTTTGCTTGTCTTGTCTTGAACTTTTCTTGTAATTTAATTGCTTTCTTGAAAAAATCACACACAACTTTAAAATGATAGTTTAATGACACTTATACTTATTGAAAATTTAATTATTTACAAAAATAATAGTTTAATTGTCCTTTTCGATAAGGTTTACTTAAATCCACATGTGCACTTTTATTATCACAGATAAAACACGAAACTAAATTAAGTTTTCGTGAGTACACGAATATCTCAACAAAAAGAGTGTTGCAAACTCAAGTGAAATAACTACGATTTTGCGTGTATTTGAAATCGGTAAACTATTCAACTTATTAAAAGTTAATCATTTGCGATTTTTTTTTCTTTTTATTTACAAATTAAATAATATATTGATATAATTAAACCTTTGTTTGATTATTTAATCTAAATAAAATAAAAAAAAAAATAGTTTGCCAAATTTTTAAAAATTTTGTATACATGTTGTCAACACTGTATGGATATATTAGAAAATTCAATAAATTTTTTAATTGAATAAATTAAAAAAATTGTTTAAATTGCCATTGATATTCAAACAATCGATTAATTAAATATTTTTGGCCCATAATTTTTTCTGTGTAATATACCTATTAATGAAATTGAAATAATTTTTGGTCTTGGATCATATGTTTTATATATTGTTTTGTATTCATCAATATATATAAATTTACTTGCAACCAAATATAATTTATTCAAGAATATCTGATTATATCCTATTCTTTTATATTATTTTATGGCAAATAACATATAAAGAAGGGTAAGAGTAGTGTGAAAAATCGTATAATTTTGTTCAAAAATTACACTTTTCCCGTTAATATAGCTCAAACGTAAATTTATACATTGAAACATTTAATTGAATAAAATTATATATGAATACAGTAGAATCTCACAAATTAGAACTCTAACAAATTAGAATCGTCCAGAAATTAGAACCGGCCATTCCAATGTATTGTATGCTCTGAAATTAGAACCTGTGGTTCTAATTTCTGGAAGTTTTTTTTATTTTGTTTTATATTTTCACTACAAATTATTTTTTTGCAATGTATTGTACGCTCCAATGTATTGTATGCTCTGAAATTAGAACCTGTGTTCTAATTTCTGGATGTTTTTTTTTTTATTTTGTCATTGAAATAAAATAAAACGGGAATCCCCGAGTTATTCGTGGTGAGTTCAAAATTAAATACCTAATAATAAAAAAAATATTTAATGTTTTTCTATGAATTTAATAAGTTCATTTAATTAAATATTATTAAATAAAAATTGTTTTGTGTTAAAATAAAGCTAACATAACTAGTTTTATCATAATTATCTGTAAAAAAAAAATGTCAAGAAATTAGAACTTTTCAAAAATTAGAACTGCCCGATGTACAAAGTGGTTCTAATTTCTGAGATCCTACTGTATATATAAACTTTTTATTTGGGCAATGAATTTTTGCATTAGATCTTTGAAATGTCACTGGAATTCGTTCATTGGAAGTTTTCATTCATTTAATGCAGTTTTTCATATACTTTTTTTTGAAAAAATTCATATTATTTATTAAAAATTTCATACACCTAATGAAAAACTTTCCGTAAAAATAATGAAGCTCTTTCATAAAATCTAAGAAATTCTTCATTCATTTTGAGAAAAACAAAATCATTAGTTTAGTGAAAACATTCTTTAAAACTCGTCCAATTAATTCTCTCTGCGTGTGTTTGTTATAAAAAATGTTGCATTATGCGGGGTAAAAAAATTGAAAAGTGAATACCATTATTGTTTCTTTATTTTTTAATTTTGTTTTTTTTTTGTTTTTGCATTTTAATGGATAAATTCATTGTTGGCCAATACAAAGTACAAGAATAACCACCACAACATGAGTTTGCAGATGAGTTAAACAGTTCATTAACACTTGTGTGTCATACTAAGAGTAAGTACGACGATTTGAAGAGGAAAAATAAGAGGAAAAGAAATTGTATTTGACACACTTTTTTTTACAACACCGAAGAAATTTCTTCTTTTTTTTATGGAAATTAAAGTATTTTTCTTGTGTATTTTGTAGTTAGTCGCACTCACACACACACTATAATACATACATACATACTAATTAAATTGCAACAATTTAATCGTGGTCAAATGTCTTGAGACTTTAGAAATATTTTTTCAATTATTCAAAGAAATAGAAAAAACAAAAACACTTTTTCCGGTTTTATGATGTGCATATAACTGCATTTCCTGTAACGCACTTTCTACAAATACAATTTTATTTTTGTACTTGATTGCTTGGATTATTTATTAAAAAAGAACTTAAAGCAAAAAAAAACGTATTAAAATAATTTCCGCCACAATAAACACAAAACGACATAAAAAATTACATTCACAAAAGCTAAAAAATAAAAGAAGTTAATGTTAGTAAACGACTAAAAACGAACCTTCAAACTATATTTTCTTTATTCTTTTGTAAAACTCGATTCTTTAGTAGGTATTTTATAGTATAAAAAAAAAACATTATTTGCTGTAATATATTGTAGCACCATCCGGTTGGTGTTTAATAAGTATTTCTTGTATCTTTTAATACAATTCTGTTGTTTTTTTTTTAATAATACTTTTTATTTATTTTATAGATTTTAATTTATCATATCGCATGAATATTAAAATTTTTGCCATCTTAGTAAGGGGCTCGCGCATGCTTATGAATCATATTTGTTAATAAGTTTTTTTTGTTTTTTTCTTTTTGTTTAGTGTATCACGAAAATTGTTTAAAACTTTAACTTTTTTCAGAATTTTTTTTAGTTTTTTTTATATTAGTATGTACTCGTGCATCAACGACAACGTTTGCGATGAGACTGACAACACAATTCGTATAGAAGAAATTAAGAGTCTATAAAAAACAAAAACTACAGCAACACATAAAACTGATGGCCCCATGCAATGGAGAGGAAATAATGTGCGGATCTTGCCACTAGAGTAGTAGACAATATAGTATGTGTTCCACAATGTGTTCGCCAATGTTGCCAGTTGATTTTTTAAAAATATCGCTAAATCAAACTAAAAAATCGTTAGAAAGTAGTTATGTTATAAAATAATTCTAAAATTTAGCGATAAATCGATAAATTTTATGAAATTTTTAAAATCTTATTTAAAAATTACAAAAAATAGCAACATTTCTCGAACTATTTTGAAATTTTCTTAAAAATTTAGCCATTAATTGGCAAATTTTTCGGACTTTTTAAGTTCGGCTTAATAATTTAGCGATAAATCGCTAAATAATTATAACTTATCAATAGCGACAAGGAAATAAACGCTAAGAAAAACGTCACGACTGACTTGGAAAAAATCGCTAGATTTACCGCTAAATACGTTTAAAAATCGCTATATTTGACGAGAAAATAGCTAAATTGGCAACATTGGCGTTTGTACATACAAGCACATACGTTATAAACAAGAACAGTGGCGTTATTAGTTTTTGGAATTATTTCTTAAACATTTTTAATTGCTCCTAATTGTTATTGGAAGTATTGCCTTTAGTGATGCCACAAGAGACATTTAAAATTACAAATTAAGTCAAAATTCCAAATGACACATGCTGATAAAAATAATTAATAATTGTATGTTCTCGTTGTTGGATGTTTTCCTTTTGGTAAATTTCTCAGAATCTGTGTGATTTCTATAAGGAACAGTCCTTGGGATCAAAGGATATGAAAATCAAATTTTTTTTCTAAAGAAAAATCGTAGAGATATTAACCACAAAACTGAATATTGTAGTTTATTTGTTTCCGTTACAGTTATTATAAATTTAAATTTTTATTTTTTGTTTTTTTTTTCTTATCTGTTTTTTTAATAAAATGGTTTATTTATATATTTACAAAATTATTTCAATTCAAATTACAAGAAATTGAAAAAGTTTCCACAAATACAAATACTAAAGGGTCAGCCATTTAACTTTTTTTTCAACTAGTGCTTATTTCGTGAATGGTAACACTTAGCTCATGTCTGATTTGACAGATAATTAGTTTTATCCTTCCGCTGAACGAATATGGTTGCGTATACGCTTGAACAACGCTGGGAAATATTGCGACATTACTTTGAAAATCATGGTAATGTTGCAGAATGTCAATGGTCAGTCAATGGCGATCGTTATCGGGCCATGTTGAACGAATTTTTGTTCACAAAAATTGAAGAGGAGGATATTGGCAACATTTGGTTTCAACAGGACGGCGCTACGTGCCACACAGCCGAAGCTACACTCGATGTTTTGCGCCGTTTTTGAAGATCGCATTATCAGCCGCAGGCTGATGTCGTTTGGCCACCTCGGAGCTGTGATTTGACACCGTTGGCCGCATGGCCAGCCGAGGCAGCCATTTGAATGAAATTATTTTCCATTGTTATCCGGAAGGATTGTACTTTCAAATAAAAAAAGAAATTTGAGAAAATATTCAGTAATTTTTTTTTATAGCATTTTCAAAAAAATAAAAGTTATTTGGCGGACCCGTTATATTCAAACACACTACATGTGTGTGTAGAAGAGGAACAAACAAAAACAAAAAACAAACTCAAATATTTTCAAATAACTGACTCGATCATTTATTTTTACTGATTTGTAATTAAAATTTGAACAATTATTTTTAACTTACTATTCATTTGTTCGTACAGATTTGTTTGTTATTTAAACAACATTTAAAAATAAATAACAAGAAAAGTTTGATTTAAATGAAAAGAAAGTACACCGGATATCAAGTGATTTATCATTTATGTTAAATTACATTTTCAGTTAATTTAAACTGCAAACTATTTTGAGTGTGGCATTTGAATAAGGAAACATCCTTAGATTATAACAGGTTTTCAGTTTTTAAAAACTCACCAAAATGTTAAAGTTTTCTATAAAAAATATCCTTACAATTAGAGTGATAATTCCTTTGAAAAAAGTAATTAGGATATACGGGACTTTCTAGAGAAATGTTTAAAGAATATAACGGTCTTTAAAAAGATCAATACCTAAAAATGGTTTTATCACAAAGTTTCTATTGTCTATCATATTTTAGAAGGTTTTTTTTTATATAAAATAGTTATCCAAATCTTGAAGAGTCCAATAAAAAAATCCTCAAAATCTAAAATTTAACAAAATAAACAATAATGTAAATAAACAATTATACCGACTCACCGTATAATAAAAAAAAAGTGTTTTTGTCCACCCCTCAAAATGTACAATACCTCGGAATGTTTTATGATAACTCGTTGATTTATTGAGATCCCGTAAGCTGGACAAGTTTTTGGAAGTTTTATCTACAACATTATGTTCTTTAGTGAATACAATCATATTTAAAGTTGTAGGTCAAGGTCATCAGTTAACGCGCAAATTGCAATAATAATGAATTTTTTCAAAATCGTTGAACAAATATAAATATTAAAATAAATTGATTGCATTTTCCTTATGCCTCTTATTATATATTAAATAGGAATTTATTCGAAGTAAATATCAAAATTGTGTTTAAAGTCTAAAGTTGACGGTAAATCGGATGTATCTCCATGGCAGTTTTGAAGATTTCGCCATCAATCAATAACAAATTTCTATTAAGCGTAAATTAGCAACTAAATGCATATTGAAGTAAGTGTACATGATGTTTTTGCATTTTAATCCAAAATCTAACAATAAGATGTATAAAGTTTTAGCATAAAGTACTAGTGTCCGACCGAACAGTTCGGCCAAAAAAACTATATTTTGTCGGTTTTTTGATATCTAGAGGCAATGATGACAAATTTTGGTATTGAAAACATGTTTGTTGGGCCGATTTAATTCAATTTGTGTATAAAATTTAAGAGAAAAGCCAAAGTTTAGCTATAAAGTTAAAAGTTCGGCCGCCGAACTACAGACTTTTCTTCAAATTTGATACTCAAAATAGCATTTAATCAGCCCAATAATGCTTTAAAAATACCGAATACAGACCAAATGCATTTTCTGGCAGAACTGTTCGTTCGGACACTATAAAGTACATTCAACCAAGGTGCTAACTTTTGGTCCAGGAGAAACCTCGACTAGTAGTCCATGCAAATGAAAGAATGTTTGCATTATTTGGTTTTTAGAACTAATTTTGTATTAAATTTACTTAAATTTAGAGGTTTCCGGCTACCTCCATAGCTTTTATTATGATCGCCAGTTCAACGGATATTTTAGATAGGGTAGTGAAATTAGTGCGAAAATTCTCATGCTATGGGGAGCGTTGCTACGTCAATTTGATATGTATGAGTTTTCTATCACTTATATGTATCGCTGCGCCCACCTTCGGTGTTCCCATAGCACCTAACCCCACCGAAGTAAAATAATGAATCAGGGCTATGAAACAAAAAGCTTCAATAAATTCGCCAACTCTACATCAGGTGGCGAGCAACAACTGTTCTAAGACTTATCATCTCGCGCAATTACAGTGTTGCCATGTTTGAAGCCCTTCATCTTTCACCACCTTTCATTTCTTTACTATCCCCTTTCTAAAGAAAGCAACACATTAATTAATAGGAAAAATATCCTGAGTGTTGCTTTTCTTTTAAAAAAAAAAAAAAAAAAAAATGTAGTCATATAAATTTTTTTGAGACGCTTTTATCTATTTATATGCACAGAAAAAAAAATATTTCCCTACTTTTTTCAATTAAATAGAATTGTTGAAAATTTGAAAAGCTGGCAACTAAAAATTAATTGAATTAATTAAATATTTGCTTAAATTCGGATCTTGCTTGACATTTTTTTATACTAAACATAATTGTTGTTGTTGTTTTTTATAAAATTTATGTACGTAGGTGTTTTTTAAAAATGTTTATGTATTAGTAATAAATATTGTAAATCCATTATAATTAGATTTTATTAATTCTCATTAGTTTTATTACTTTATTAAGTTAAATAATTTAATTTCAGTGGTTTGAATCTGAATATTAATTTATTCTAAAACATTATCATAAAATTGATAATGTAATTTTTGAAGCTAAATTTTGTTTAATAAAAATGCAACAATTTTTTTAAACAAAAAAAAAATGCTAAAAATAAATTAAAAATAATTTTTAAAAAAATGCTAATTTTTGGAAAAAAAAATCAACATAAAATGTTGAAACTTCCTTCGTTTCAATAGAAAGAAAACAAACTAATTTCTGTGTAAATTTGTTCACATAAGTATTAATAAATCTGCTAACGAACTTCGAGAATACTTACAGTTCTCTAACCAACTAAGTGGTTAGTTCTCTAATCAACTCGCTAATTTTCAGCAAAAGATGTTGCTGACATTAGCAATTTTTTTGCAAGCAGTTTAAAACAATTTTCCAATTGAAAATGTTATTTTGCCTTTGTGTCAAACTGACAATAATTTAAAAACTTAAACCTTTTTTATTTTCTACAAGTATACTTATTAGCAGGGCAACCAAAAATATGCTGTAGCATGTTTTTTCCTGTGCGTAGTTCTGAAAAATGTATACGGTATTTATCCGTTTCAGAACAATTGGCGAGTTCTGACATCGGTTTGTTAGAGTATATTTTTGCATATTTTTTATGCTCTTCATAGCATATTTTCACCTTAAAAGCATATTTATTGAGCATAAATATTTATTGAGCATATTATGTATTTCCTTTTTTAAATTTGAAAACTGAATAAAGAGATGTGTTTTATTAATGTATTGGATGAACAGAGCTAGTTACTGACAATATTTTTTTGTTGTAACACACCTGGATTAGGCTGTATTATGGATTAACTTTGTGTGGTTAATATTTTTTATATGCAGCGCCATCATCAGGTATGAATAACATGACGTTTTATAACCATAATTGTGGCTTAACAATAAGGCCATTCTAAATTCTGGTTGAGTTTATAACCCTTCATATAAGTACACAGCAGCAAAAATTAAACGAATGCATTCTTCAAGAATGCATTTTAAAGAACAGTATATGTTGAATTAGTATATGCTGAATTTAAACTTCCAAAAATTGATTTAAAATGGCTTCCAAATACCTTTAATTTAAAATACAATTAAAACTATTTTTTCGCGATTTTTTAAAAATCGACATATATGGAATCATGCATGAGCACTAGGCCGGGTCGATTTGTATGGAGGCAAAAAAAATCGCTCAACGTTCAAGGAAAATCGTATTCTAGGGAGCAAAATAAGAAACTTTGCTGAAGGAACCATACCTCTAAAACGAATTCTGATGTCCCGACTTTTGACCCGTAGGGTCAAATTTTGAAAAATTCCACTTTGACCCATTTAGAGTGCCCCAATCGAATCCAACCCCAATCGAATATAATTTATACATGCATCTGCTAGAGCGTCTTCCGGAGAAGAAATAGAGACCCTAATCCTGGAAAGACTCCTCCTACTTTCTGAAATATCTCTATCCCGAGATTTGTACATTTTGCTATAAAACACGGTTAAAAAGGCTCTCTTTCAACTTAAATTTTAACCCCTTAACGGTCACCTAGAATGATGATTTATGCATTAATCTGCTAGCGCGTCTCCCGGAGAAGAAGTAGGTCCCATAATCTTGGAGATATTCCTCCTACTTTCTGAAATATCAAAGTTTGCTTTTTCAAAATTTGACCCTACGGGTCAAAAGTCGGGACATCAGAATTCGTTTTAGAGGTATGGTTCCTTCGGCAAAGTTTCTTATTTTGATCCCTAGAATACGATTTTCCTTGAACGTTGAGCGATTTTTAAATCGACCCGCCCTAATGAGCACACATGCTTCATACATTTCCACATGCATTCATATGTGCTCCTAAATGATTTATACATGTTTATATGTTGGACCATCATGTGTGTGCATTAACGAAAATTGAGGTAATATTTACATGTATGATCATACATGTCCATACATGGTCATTTGCGTACATTAACGAAAATTGAGGTATAATTTACATGTGTGATCGCATATAAACACCTATGAGCATATATTAATCACATATGGAGGTATATGGACATTTATGAACTCAAATGTCTTCATATGTAAACATGATTGAAGTCAGACATGTCCATATATGTTGATTTTTATAAGGGTAAACATTCATTTAATGAAATGTTTCATTAGCTCGTTCATTCGAGTGAAGTTTTATTGATTTTTATTAGTTATTTTAAATGGAATGTTTAACATTAACATAGAATTTAAAAAGATGTGCTTTAAACACAAATACCCAGGTGGAAATTGCCAAAAAAAAAAAAAAAACTAGTACTGGCAAACCACTGCTATTTTTGTAAATCCCACTGTGGTAAATATTACCAAAGGTACAGCTAAAATTGTACTAGGAAAACACTATTTTGTTTGCAAAGCATGTGTTTTGTTTTTACCAATATAACAGTCAATTAGAAGTATTTTTTTTTAAATATTTTATTATATTTCACACATTTAAATATGGTGTAAAAGACTAAGACAGAACTTAAATGTGTTTTATTACACATATTTCTCAAAATTAATTTAAATTAAGCTATTTAAAAGCACCAAAATGTTTTAATTACCAACGCTTTGCCAACGGTGGCAATTTCGCTAAAACCAACGATTGGCCACTGTTTTCACTGGGGTAACAGGACAATACTGTCAACATTGTTAATACCACCTTCTGCCAACGCATAACCTGTCGTCGACTGTCGCCGACGCTTTGCCAACACTATGTCGACTGTATTTTTCTGCTTGGGTATTTTCAGTAAAGTTTTTCAATCAACTTAGGAAAATAATTTGTATAAAAATATAACGTCATTTAACCACAAAAACTTGGTAACTCTTCCTCTTTTATTTATGACAATTAAGCAGTAAATCGTAATAAAATTAGTTATCCTTTCTATTTCATAACAATCCCTAGATAATTTAACAAATTGTCCCATATATTTAGATCAAATATGCTGTTCTTTTTGTTACTTTAAAAAGTATTTTATTTATCAATTATAAAAAACACGACTTTCTTTTTAAATAATACCTCTTCTAATTAGCACCTAATTTACATTAGCACCAATAAAAAAAAATTATATACAAATTCCCCTCTGCAATGACTTTGAGATAGAAAAAAATAAAATTACACAGGTAGAATTTGCCAACCTAACAGAAAAAAACAGTGGCAAACCACTGCTAATTTTGTAAACCCCACCGTGTTAAAAATAACCAAAGGTACAACTAATATTGTACTAGGAAAACACTAAAATTCTTTTAAAACCGAGTGAAATCGATCCTTAACCTTCCCAGCAAAACTTTGGTAATGGGTGCGATAAAGTAATGCATTACCTTGTAATGTGTACTCCTTACCTGTAACATTATTTTCCAACAAGAAGTAATAAGTTACCGATATTTGAACACTCATGGATTACCTTGTAATGATACCTTATTATATTTTACATTACTTCGAAACATAAAATAATGACTTACCGATCATTAATTACATAATGCATGAATTATAAACGTAAAGTAATTATTAACATATATTTTATGAAATCTATTTATAGACACATTACTTTGTGATTTTTTGTAAGCATGAGGGTAAGGTGTATATTTTTGATATCACGAACGAAAACACTAAGCACAACAACTCATTTACATTTTAAGCAATAAAATATTATATGTATCGATAACTCAGTTGGTAGAGTTCTCGCCTAACTAATTTTTAAATACCAGACACACCAGGTTCGAATCCCACCATGACCACGTTATTTATTTAATAAAAAAAAAAGTTATTTATTTAATTAAAAAAAAAAATATCTGTAAAAACCACTTACTTTACCCCCTACAAGGTAACAAGTCCACCCATTACTTTGAGGCTCATCGCCTGTAAAATTCATCAGTGAACTAACGTGCAAAGTAATGCATGGAGCCCTATGGCGATACATTACTTTGTGGGTTTGCTGGGTTCTATATAACATATTTTTATCGGCTTTAGGAAATTAGATCGACAATTTTTTATTCTGTTTTGAAAACTTTTAAAAACTTCAATTAATGTAAATCAATATTTGCACGTATTTCAAGACAATGTTGAATTAGTTTTAAATCGATGTCACACAACTGACAATCAATTTACAAATAAATGCTATAGGAATCCGCCTTCTTCTTCCATCTCGCAAGAACATTTTTCATAATCGGTACTCAACCACTACAGTTTTCAAGCATGTTCCAGTAAAAAAATACCTCAGTAGCTCAATTAGTTAGTTAAATATAAAATATTTTAAAATACAGTTGAATCTCGATTATCCGGGTTGCATGGGACTGGACTCAGCAGGGATAATCGAAAACACGGTTAATAGAAGTTATTTATTTTTCCCGAATTTTAACTCTTTGTATGTAGTTGAAAAGAAAAAACAAGCAAATAAATATGTGTGGTGCACGGATAATAGAGGCGAAGCACGGTTAATAGAGGAAAAAAATAATAGCACGGATAACAGAGGTAAACTCGGTTAATAGAGGTATAAATCAAACAACCAGCATGCCGGTTAACAGATGTACCCGGTTAAAAGAGGCCCGGATAATCGAGGTTCAACTGTATTTTAAAATAACTGAAATAATTACCATTAACTTTTGCTTCAGTTACAAACAATTTATTTTTTGTTAGTTGATATCTTAAAACTAATATTTTGTTTATTAAAATTGAAAAAAAAAATTCAAGAAAAAAAATGTTAAAAATATTTTCTGTTCACATTAAAATCGAAGTTAACGGTTTTGAATAGAAAGATAAAAATGCAGCGTATAAAAATCATTGACGTGTAAATAACAAAAAGTGAAAATTTAAGACAATTTTAATAGCGAAATGGTCAGTTTGAACATTTTATTTAATATAAAAACAAAATATTTTTTTTTTTTTTTATTAATTAATAATCATATAATTACAAATTATATACTATTACCCTAACCGAGCACTAGCTACTATGGCCTTCGGCGCGTTGTAGCGAAAACAGACCAGTGCCTCTGGTGGGAATCGAACCCACGACCCCCGCACTGATAAGCCAGCACGCTACCAACTAGCCTACCGGGGCGCACACAAAATAATTTTATTTGCAACCAAATATAATTTTTGCAGTTCTTATTTGAGGTTTTCAGTTGGTTATAAACTACTAAATTAAAAAATTCATTTATTTTAGTTAAGAAACTGTTATTAGTAACTGACATATCAGTTAAATAAATTATTGAAAGAATATTAGTTGATCAACTGAGTCGCAATAAGGGGCAAAACAAACAGAAAAATTGGCATAAAAATTCCAAAAAATTTAATTAAAAAACATTTAAAATACAAAATTTTTTTTTTATCTTTCCTGAAACTTATGAATGTAAAAATTGTGGGTTTTAACTATATTTTACAGAATTTGTTATCAAAAAGTCAAAAATAGCTTTATATGGTGAGTAAATTTCATTTCTTACAAAATTGGTGAAAAGTGACATTTAATGGTAAATGTCAAAAAAAAAAAACTTGCCCTGATGATAACATTTCGTTTTCCAAACGCCATTAGATTCCTCAAAAATAAATCCATAAGATTCTAAGGCATGTTGCATTAAATCGTAGCATGATGCTAAACCACAGCAGTTAACGTTACTTTATATTTAACATAAAAAGTATTTTTTTGTGTTTTTATTGACAAAAAAAAACACAAAATAGGTTTTCAACGATTCATCGATTAATCGCCAATTTTGCCTATTAACCGACCCGAATAACCGGTTATCCATACACACAGAGAAATAAAGTGCCAACCGAATTGAAAAATGTATTTTAATGGTAACAACTTATAAATTCAGTTAGTACAAACGATATTACATTCGATTTCTGAATATTTTGGGGTGTTGAAACTAAAATTCAGTTGAATTAACTGAACTTTGTTGTGAAAACTAATGTTAAGTCGTGAAAACTGACTGAAATTTGTAATAATCGATTCTAAGTCGTAGTAACCGAATATCAGTTGGCAAATAGCAAAATTTTTCTCTGTGTGTATTAGCGGTTTTTCGAAAAAATGCGTCGAATAATTGGAAACACTAGTTACCATCCACGCTATAAACTAGAGATGGGTACGTTAACAGAATTTTGGGTGATTGACAATAATCACGCGTGATGTGTGTTAATGTGGGTCGAATTTTTAAGTGAGTGAGTTTTACCAACATTTTTTTTTTTGCATTTATTAAATATTTCTTTAAGTATTTCACCGACTTAATGTTTTTGGGGTTTTAAAATACAAAACCAAATGGCAAAATGAATATTCACTGAAATTTTAAGTTTAACACTCACAATTTACTTTAATTTTTACATATTATTTTTCTCCGGTAAGCTTTTATTTGGCGAATTTGTGTGATTACGGCAATTTGTGTGATTTACGTGAATTTGTGTGATATACGTGAATTACGCGTAGTCACTCGTGCGTGTGAATAAAATCTAAATTTACTAACGTAAACGTGAGTGTGTGTAGAAAGAAAAAATCTTCGTGAGCGAGTGTGAATGAAAATTTTACCCATCTTTACTATAAAATCATTTGTAAAACAAATTTAAATAGTGCTATCAAATTACAAAGGTCCATTCTCATTTATAAACAAATTAAAATATGTAGTGTTACAAAATTACAAAGGTTCTTGCATGAATACTAAAAAAAAATGAAGTGCTAAAAAAAAACAAGTACTAATAATTTAATAATTTCGGTTTCGAATAAATAAAAAATTCTTTTTATACTAATAATGTATTTGTGCTTTCAAGTGTAAAGGCGTTATAGAAATACATACACACGTATGAATGTGGGTTTAGAAAATCCTACTTATTCTTGTCAGGATTACTGATAAAATAAGAATTTGAAAAAGGAGTAACAAAAATGTCAAAAGGCAGCTGTTAGTAAATGTAGGTATTTTATTGAAATTTTTACAAATTAAAATACAATAAGAAATGCGTATAATTGGTAAACCCCAAAGTAAAAGACATGACATTTGAGATCATGTGAAAAGGCTGCAGCTAATTAAAAACGGTACAGCTGCTTACATTAATAAAACAACAGCTAATGAAACTATCATCAATTGGGACAGGTCATTTGAAGTCGGAAATCGTTGCAAAGAAGGAACTGATCTGGGATTCCCAGGAATATAAATATTTCTAAATTTTTCCGGGTAATTTAGTGAATTTTAATTTTAGTTTAGTATCAAATATCTATGGAATCCTAAATTTTCTTATTACAATTTGATTTATTTTAAAATAAATCAGTTTTCTCCAACATAATTCTCTAAACTAAAGAACCGGATGTAGAACAAGTTAGTTTGCTTTATATCACGTCTTCTTTCAGTTCTAACAGTGATTCCTTTTATTTAAAAATGTCTTAACAGCAACCAGTTCTAAAACTTCAAGCTGGTTTTCAGTTAAACCTTATATTTAAGTACCGTGAAACGGGTTCCAGGACCAACTCCGTAGAATTTCAATTGTTCCTCTTTCTGTTTAAGAAAATACCTCGACATCCTTTAAAGAAAATTTAACTATCTAAATCTATTATAATGCATTTTTTAGTAGTTTAATAATATTTAGTCAATTTTAGAAAACCTCAATCCTACTCTAAAATGTAGTCCTTTAGAAATTTTTATAAAAATTAAATTAAATTAAAGACATTTAATAGTCATATGCATAATCATTTTGTTAATTCTTATAACAATCTTATAAACAAAATGCAAAATTTAATTTATAAGACTAATATAAAAATCAACAAAAAGTCTATGCATTTGGGTGTAAAAATTTTTAGTATTACAATATTTAAATACAAATTCCCGGAAATTTCCGATACGGATGATTTTTATTCCCGTATACCTAAAATGATAAAAGTTCGGGAAATTAAAAACCATAACCTGCACAAACTTATATGAAGCTACTTTGCCACTGAACGTGTTTTGAGCAAAAAGGTCGTTTGGTACATGTTTTTCCATACATTTTTCTCACCAAAACAACATGTCTCGCCCAAAACATGAATAGTGGATGGATACTACTCTGTATAACAAGTTGGACAATATTCAACAAACCACACACTAAAAAGCTCAAAGTACTATTCAAAAAATGTTTAAATATTTGCAACTTGTTTTATTTTATTTTTTAACTTAAATTTATCGTGGACATTAGATAGCCATATTGAATATAACCGAGATGTTTTTGCCATATTGCTTAGCCTTGACTTTGTCCTCTAAAGTATATTCATATGTACTGTACATACGCTCAAAAAAGTTTGTCGGTGACATCTACCGATAATGACAATTAATTTTTGAAGTAACTAAAAATTTACAAATTTTTGAAAATTTAAAGAATTATCTTTCATGATATTAATGAAACAATTTCATAGATTCTTTTCGTAGATTTAATGAAGAATTTCTTTATATATTTTTTCATAAAATTTCATAGTTTCATAAAAGAAATCCATTCCATTTTGTTAACTATCTCTTCAAAAATTTAGACTTAATTTTTTTTTTATTCAAAAATTTCATAATTTTATTAATTTTCATACATTTCAAACTTTTGTTTTAATATTTAGTTCTCAAGTGCTCAACATAACAAACAAGTTTTCAATTTATTTTTTGATCAATGGTTATAGTCTTTAACTTCAACCTCATATATTTGTTCTCATGTAGTGAGTAAACTAGTTTATATGAATGTTTGATGTTTGGCATGGGATTGTTACCGCTTTCAAAACGTGTTCTGATGATGGGAACCTAGAAAATTCCCGAAATAGATCTATCAACACATTCCCGAAAGGGTCAAAGAATAAATTTGAAAACAAAAACTCTATAGATTATTTGTAAGGACAATATCCTAATAAAGAAATATAGAGTATGGCCTCGAACTTGAATAATTTTCATTTTCATTGCACAATTAAAGGTCGAAAAAACATAATTTTTATTTTTAATAAAAATAATATCAAACGTGCTCAACATATTTTATAAAGTGCTTTCCCGGGTTAAAATTTTAATATGGAGTCTAATAAAATTAAATCACATTTGATAAGTTCCCATATTTAAGCACATACAAATTGGTCCAAAAAATGGGTCATCTACATATATCAAGTTATATCAAATTAGATATAATTTGATACAAATTTATCCGAGATTTTTCCGAATCCGGGACATTATATCTAATTAGATATAAATATATCTGACTTTATAAAATTTTAGGCGATAGTAGATATGCTTTTAGTAATTTGAAGTTATTCTTAAAAGTATTTAAGTTTAAAATTTAAATTTCTAGAAATCAACAATTTTAACTTTAACAAAATATGTATGGGTTTATATATAATGCTATATAAAATTAAAAGAAAATATTTTCAGTATGGAGTCATATATCGTTTAATAAGACTTAGCATGGGACCATATATAATCATATCGATCAAATAATCATATCGATAAAAAATCATAAGAAAAGGTCCATTGGATTAGTTTCACTGCATATTAAGTCAAGAAAACTTCTTAATATCAAAAAATTGTATGAAACTGCTTCCTAAATTATATAAACGCTTCATTATCGTAATGATTCATTAGTTTTATGAAGATTTTCATTAATTCTACAAACATTTCATAAACATTGACTTTAATGAAACCCGTTTCATAGATTCTATGAAAAGTTTCAATGAACGAGTTCCATTAACAATTTTCATTAAAGCTATGAAGATATTCATTAATGAAGTCTATGCATTGCAGTTATTTTAACTGTAGTTTCCAGTTGATGTCACCACCACCATTCTCTGAGTGTATTGCACAAAAGGAGACCGTATAGAATCAGTGTGCGTGCCGCAAAAATACGTGGATGAGATTGAAAACTGGTTTCAATATAAGAAGCATGTGTTATGGTCATTTTGATAAAAGTAATATAATAAAAAAGATAATGAAGATGCTGTTGATTTCTTTTGTAATTGAAAATATTATTTATCGATACATTTTTGAATAGTCTACTAACATACTGCATACACAGTTGTAAGTTGCATTTAAATAAATGCACTAAAATATTTCTTAACCAACCATTTAGTAACCAAGAAAATTATTGGCTCAAGTGTTATATTTGTAATGCTGTATTATTAACCCTTTCATGGCCAATGTTGCATACAAGTTTTAAAAATCTGTAACCTTATTTGTTTTCTGAAAATATTTCGTAGCTGCATCTCTTGATTCTTTGTCATTATATGTACAGTAAACGACACATTTTTTCCATGTTTAAAAAATATAAGAGAATGTTCGCTGAAGTGTATTTTTCATTCATTTTCGTGTTGTGCTATGAAATTTGTGAAAGCTGTCATCATGTTTAAATTTCCGCTATCACTGTTTTTGAGGTATAACCAGTTTTACAAAAATTTTCAAAGTTGGAGTTTTGCAAACGGTAAGAATTTTATTCACAATTTTATTAAAACAAATTGAGTCAATAAAACAAAATAATAAATAAGGAAAAAATTTTAAAATTAAAATTTTTATAATGTTCGCTAAAGTGGTAGTGCCTTGTTAATTTGTTCAAGTGGACCGTTGATATATTTTTTATTTTAAATTTTTTTATGGGTTTTAAAGTTTTAGTATTTTTTAACAGTTACTTTAACCATTAAACCATATTTTAAAAAAATTAATATTTTGCTATATTATTATTGTCAGAACATGAATTTTATTTTAGTTTACTATATCATATAATAACACATCATATAATAACACATCTTCAAATTCAGTTTTTCAACGTTTTTATCTTTAAGAAAGTCAAAAAAGTTCCAAAAGTGTTTAACTTTGAAAATTCGTATACTCAAAAGTCGTTTTCGGATTTCGCTGATTCGAAACACGTTCGATTTTCATGATTGTCCTCTTTCACAATAATGCAATAAAAGATGCATTTTCAAAATGGTTCTCCCGCTTCAAAATGATTAAAACGTGGTAACACTGAAAATTTAAAATTTTTTCATATAAAATTAAATTACATGAAGCAAATGTCATGTAATTTTCTCGATTAAAAAAAAATTGTATCCATTATTTGCATACAAAAACAAAGTATAAAGTTTTTCATATAGAGCTATTTAACAATATAAAATACTTTATTCAATTGACACATCAATTAACTACTGACAAGTCCTTGGAGGGGACGAAACTGCGGCAGTCTGGCATATCAATAAAAATGTTTTCTTCTTATTCTTAATGTAAAAATCTAACTAAAAAAAATAATTATTTTTTTGATTCTTCTTAGTTTAAACGAGCTTCAGATCATTTATTTATTAATTATAATTATTTATTTCCAATATTTCGTTTCCACATTGTGTGACTTCTTCAGGGAACAATTATTATAATTTGTTTGAAAAAAATGTTTTAATAATTAAAAAACTTATATATATAACAAACTTTTTAAAAAAGGCGGGAAATCAAAAATATTTTCTGTCAATATGAAAAAATAAAAATATCCCAGAAATCAAAATTAAATAAAAATATCACAGAAAACAAAAAAAAAAAAATATAATAATATTTAAAATCTATATATATGTATTAGAGTTCGTTTTCAAATTTTTTTTGATTTTGATTTCTGGATATTATCTCTTTTAATAAATATTTTTCATCTTATTTTTCACTGAAACACAAATTAATGTTCAAAGTTATTCTGCAGGTTTGTTCTCAATGAAGGAAGTTTTTTTTTGGGATAATAATTGGTTTTAAAATCAGTAGTGACAATTTACAGAATTGATAAAAACTGCAGAAAGAGTTGAGAAATCGTTTGCATGCACTGACAGGAATTTAATATTACATTTTAAGCAAAGTTATGCTTTTTTCACATGGACTTTTAAAAAAACATTTAGGGGTCCAAGAAGGTGATTACGTAGAAACTTTTGAACTGTTTTGTAAATACTACATTAACATAGTTTAAGTGGAAATCGTTTCAGTTACATATATTCAGTCGAATTGGACAGAATTAAAGGGAAATGCAAATTGAAGTATCTGTGGATATAAGAAGTTCGTTATATCAGACATCATTTGTATGGAGGCTGGTTGACGAGACAAACAATTTAAATAAAATGAATTCTTTATAACAAAGATCCATTTTGCAAATTTTATTTTTATTGAATTTCAGAGGGAAATTAGTGTTTTAGTGAATTAGTTTTAGTGAATTTAGGGTTTAAAAAGCATTCGTGAATTAAAAAATAAGATTTAAAAAAAAATGCGCTTGCTTAGACATACATAATGAAATAATTATTAAATACCCGTTTACATTACAACAGACGTGTTTATACTATACATCACATAAGTCAAACGGAAAGTGTGATAATATTAAGTTTGTCAAAAAATTAAAAAAGAAAATATTTTGTGTGTTTAGAGTGTTTTCGAGACACAAAAAATTAAAGAAACTGGTATTTTTTCAAATTATATAAATCAAAAAATAGATCCGGTGACAAATTAATATGTTTTGCTGACATATTAAACTTTTGTCAAAAATTCGTAAATTTTTTGGAAGCAAAATCGCATAATAATCATTTAGTTATTTTGGGTATTAAATATCGTCAAAATGACTATAAATCGTAAACCTGGCAACACTGCATGTGATTGCTTCTAATGCATACATACATACATACATACATACATACATACATACATACATACATACATACATACCAGTTATAAAAACCTTCATACATACATACATACATACATATATACATACAGGGTGGCTGATTTATATTGCTACAATAAGAAATTCAAATAACGTTTTTTTTTTGCAATACATACAAATATTTCTTTGTTTTTACATTTGAAAAGCCATACATTTTTATTAAGTATTTTTAATGACTTTTAAGAAACAATTTAATTAAAATGACTAACACGCCTGATGACATCAAATGCAAGCGAAATTCCACGCAAATTACAGAGAAAATTCCAAGCTAAGGGGCAAGTCTACTGCGTTCAATTACTTGAGAAATGAAAATCCTTAAGCAGAACTGTCCGTATTGACTGTCTGGTGATAAATATATGAGCAAAAATATTCCATGTCGAAACTCTAGAATTGACTTGTATTGCGGCAACTATGGCAACAATTGATTCTTACATTTGAACTGAGAAATTTTGATTAAAAAGCGTCCTAATGATTGTCCCACGATTGACAAAATAATTTACGAGCCCAATCTGCTCGAAGGAGTGCCGCCTAATGTGCCCGTTAAGTTTGTTTATGCGGAAACGCCAGCCTCCAAAGCATTGTAGTCGCGCACAATCAAAAATAATAGTTTCATTACCCCATTCGTTTATTTTCCTTAAATTGAAAGACGAATCAATGAAACCAAAAAAAAAAAAAAAATTTAACCGATTAATAACTCAGAAAAAAAGTTATTCCTTTTTTTTTGTAGTGGCATTTATCAGCCACCCTGTATTACAAAACAAAACAAAACAAAACAAAAAAAAAACAACAATATTTTGTGGGTTTTTCCCAGATTTTTTTTTAAAGAATTACACACATTTTACAAACTGTGTATACCCTCCGCACTATGGGATGGAGAATTATTTTTACAAACACGCTTGCGGAGACATACATAATGAAATAATTATTAAATACCCACTTACATTACGACACATATGTTTATACTATACATCACATAAATCAAACAAAAAGTGTAATAAAATTAAGTTTGTCAAAAAATTAAAAAAGAAAATATTGTATGTGTTTAGAGTGTTTTCGAGACACAAAAAAGAATGAAACTGGTATTTTTTCAAATAATATAAATCGATAATAATATAAATCGAAAAGTAGATCCAGTGAGAAATAAATATGTTTTGCTGATATATTAAACTTTTGGCAAAAATTCGTAATTTTGTTGGCAGGAAAAATCATAGAATCATCATTTAGTTATTTTGGGTATTAAATATCGTCAAAATGACGATAAATCGTCAAACCTGGCAACACTGCATGCGATTGCTTCTAAACCAGTGGAGGGCGTTTAGTAACTAAACATCTATACATCTAAATCTAAACATACATACATACATACCATTTATAAAACCTACATAGATACAGGGTGGCTGATAAATAGTGCTATATTTAGAAAATCAAATAACTTTTTTTCAATACATATAAATATTTTTTTATTCTTTTTATTCTTTACCCCAATCGTTCGTTTTCCTTAAATTGAAAGACGAAGCAATGAAACAAAAAAAAAATGGAACCGATTACTAACTCAGAAAAAAAGTTATTACGTTTTTGTTTTGTAGTGGCATTTATCAGCCACCCTGTATTACAAAAGAAAAAAACAACAACGATATTTTGTGGGTTTTTTTGTTTTTGTGCCTGTTGATTATGACCACGGATGGTAACCGATTCTATATGGTTATTGGTTTGGTTAACGCTATTTTCTTTTATTTCGGTAACGGTATTTTAGGGGTAACTATATTTCAGTTATTTCGGTTGCGGGCTTTTAGCGTTAACGGTATTTTATTTATTTCGCTAACGGTATTTTAGATATAAAATAACGTTACATTTTAGTTATTTCGGTAACTTTATTTTAGGGAAAAGATTTTTCAGTTATTTTGGTAACGGCATTTTAAGGGTAACGTTATTTAAGCTATTCAGGTAATGTTAATGCACACCACAATTTTTGGCGCCCTTATGCCCGAGTTTTAATGACTTTCTAGTTTATGATCATACTTTGGGAAAATATATATATTTAAAGAAGTTTTTTTCAGATATTGGTAGATTATTTCGGTAACGGTATTTTTATGGTATTGATATTTTAATTATATCGGTAACGGTATTTTACGGATAATGGTATATCAATTATTTCGGTAACGGTATTTTAAGATATTGATTTTTTAATTATATCGGTAACGGTATTTTACGGATAACGGTATTTCAATTATTTCGGTAACGGTATTTTTGGGATAACGATAGTCAGTTGGAAGGGGTTTGAATCGGAGACAGTATTTTAGCGATATTGACTGCGTATATTCTTGTGTATAAGCATTGAATGTACGTATGTATGATGAAATAAATAGAATATTTTAAAATTTGATTCAAAATTTTAAGAGGTATTCCCACATTTTCACTCATAACTTTTGAACGCGTAAACCGATTTTGATCATTTTTACTAGGAAACTGCTCATGATATCAACAAACAATTTGACTGAAAATTAGCAACACCTCTTCTGTATTGGCGGAGAAATTTGTATTAACACAGACAGACGGACAGACGGACATGGCTATATCGACTTCTCTATTCATGCTGATCAAGAATATATCGCACCTGTACCTCTAAACAGAGTCAACTCAAAATTTTTAAATTTTCACTTTTTGCAAGAAAACGATGCACAGTGATCATATCTACCTACTGTAAAAATCTTACACCTTTTTTTCTACTCTTTCTCAAAAAAAAATTCAGTTGTATCCCTATTTGTGTTATAAGAGTAGCTTCTTTAAAATCAACTAAAGAGACATATTTTGAGTTGTCTCCAAATGTAAACCCAATTCATATCAGTGTTTTTTCAACTAAAGAGAAATATTTTAAGTTCTGCCTGTGTTTATGTCATAACGGATTATTTTAATGATGTTCTATTTTGTGTTGTCCCTCTTTCGCTGTTATGGGTAAGTTTATTGTACTGTTTTATTTCGTTTTGCTTCTCTATTGATGAAATTGTTTAGTTTTTTTTAATTGTCAGCTTCAGATAAAGAGGAACAACTCAAAAAACTTGTTATTTTTTGATAATCACTGAAAAAATTGCAAAAACAACTACCGTTCTGTACTCCTTATACGTATTTCTTTACAATGGCATAATTGTTTTTATTTTTTTTTAGTAAATAATAAACAAAAACAGTTTTTTTGCCTCTACTGAAAATTTGTAAATTTTGAGTTGACCCCCTTTAGAGGTACAGGTGCGATATATAGTTTATGGGGTCCCAGAATTTTTTTAAAAGAATTACAAACATTTGACAAAGTGATATATACCCTCCTGCACTATGGGATGGAGGTTATAAAAACGAAAAACTGGATTTTCAAACCAATTTGTAATTTAAAAAACCGAAACCCGACTTTTAAAAAATGCCTTTTGTTTAACTATACGAAACCCATTTTCAAACGTGTTGAATATTTGACAATTCTACTTACCTTAGGTTTTTTTCTATTTCAACAACGAATCTAGTCTCTTTTGTGTTGGGCTTTTAGCATCTGATGTCGATGACTGATTTTTGAGTAGAGCAGCTAATTGAAGAAGTGAATTTTGTTTCTGTGTTTTAGAAATGACTTTATTGGATGTGGTTGCAGTCGTAGATACCACAGCTTTATGTTTTTTCTTTGACTTTAACTTAGATATTTGATTTTTGTGTAGAAGCTTTTCATTTACGGGGCTATTATGAGTTTTAGGTAAAAGTTCTCGTGTAGGAACAATTAATTTTGTTTCAGTTTCATTTACGGGTTCCTTTGTATCAACTGTCTTTATTTGGGGAATATTAAGACCGGCTGTCTTGGACTTGTGTTTCTTTTTCTTTTTTCGCTTAGGGATATTCTCCTCATCATTAACATCGCTAGTTTTTATTGACTTGATTTCTTTATCCATAGTATTTTCTATTTTCTTTTTAGGTTTTTCCATTTTGATCAAAGATTTGTGCTTACACTGTCGACAATTAATTTCCATATAACTGGCAACTCTCTTCTTAAGCCACTTTGCTCGATTCCTTTGCTTTTTACTCAACATGTTCTTGTTTGCTGGATCTTTAGATTTGTCCAAGTTCTCTATTAGGCGAGATGTTTTTGCATTATTGGCCACATGCTGGGGTTTCAATTTCAAACTAAATTCATTTTCACTCCAAAAGCAGCCACAATGTGGACACATTTGTGAAATGGCAAACTTTTCCTTCGGTATTTGTATGCTGTTTCTTGCAAGTTTCCTACATGTGTTCCTAAAATATAAATATTAATATTCTTATTATCTGTTCCAAACAATAGGACAATGTTTCAGCACTTACATGTAATGAGATTTAAGCAATTTGTGCGCTTGTCCATCGCCCACTAATGTTGTTGCACAATTCCATAGTAATTGAACATGATTTTCAATTGACATATTGTATAAATTTAATATTTAATAAGTTTCTTAACACGAAAATGAAAAGCAAAACAAAAAACTTATGAAGAACACATGTTCAGGGATGGGAAATGAGTTTTCCATTTGTCTTCTATTTTTCTTTCCTCAATACCGGGCTGCCAAAACCACGACACACGTATAATTGTAAAAATTGCGGCTGGCTATTCTATAAAAAATTATCATTCACTTTTTTGATAAATTATTTAAAATTTTTGGAAGTTTTGAATTAAAAATACAAAAATAGTTTTTTTCGGACTTTCTATATTTACTTAGAATATTGTTCTACCTCAAGTCCAAAAATCGAATATGATATTATATTAAATTTTATTTGTTGCTTTTCAAAAAGTTTGATAATTTTCCTGATAGACAATACAATTGTTTCATTGGCATCACCCAAATACTCAGTTGTCTGCAATAGAGAAAGATAATTGGCTTTAGGAGCATTTCAGATAATAAAGTTTATTCACATAAATTATTCAAACATTAAGTAGAAAGAAGAAAAACCTTGGTAAATGCTACTAGTTTTCACATAATTTTTGCAAATAAACTTTATTAGTTGAAATGCTCCTAACTAATTATTTGGCAAGGATTTTTTAGTGTGTACATACAACAAACAAAGTAAACTCTATGAGAATCTTTTTTGTCTGCCTTAGTGTATAATCTTCCTGATCTGGTAAACCTAATTATAAAAAGTTTTTTGGACTTGAGGTAAACCAATATTCTAACTAAATATATGAAAATATTTAAAAAAAAATTTAATATGATGGATATTAAACATCGGAAGATCGTCTTTATGGAAAGACAATAATATTATTATAGCAACTCGTCGACTTATACAACACTGGGTTTTTATAAAGCTACTAGCGCCTTCTAGTGTCTAATTTTTGACGAGTTTTATATCGACCAAATTTCGATAGGCATAAACAGCCGTCACTTTTGCAATTGGTACGCCCTTTTTACATTAAACCATTTTATGGTCACATTAGCACTTTTTAATTGCAAAATTTTTGCCGAGCGTAAAAATATCTACAACTGTTGAGTTTTCAATCGCACTTTCCAGCAACACACAGCTACGGTGGTCTTTTACTAGTAATTAAACAATTTCGTCTCAAATGATTCAATAAAATCAAGAAAATTAAAGCAACATCAAAATGTACAGTAATAATTTAAAGCGATTTTTCCTTTTTATGCCTTGCAACATTGGTTGACATAGAAGTTGTGGAGTCTCGGCTGCTTGATTGCTTGACGATCAAGCAAACAAGCAAAATTATTGGCCGATTTTTGCATTTTGACGTTTAAAAAATTTTCAAATTTTCTTCAACAGCAAAATAAACGCAGTCGCAGCGTTGCTTGAATTGATACAACAAACATTTTCTGGAAGCTAATTAAAAACCAGGAATTTCTTAAAAAAAAGGAAAAAAAAAATCGTGTAAAATATCTAGTGTGTTAACAAATAAGAATATTGCCAAAATATTTTAGCAAATTGTTAAAAAGTAATAACAAAATGGATCCTTTTACACAGGTAATTAAAAAAAATAAAACAAAATTTATTCTTAAGTAAAATATATTTAATTAAAAAAAATCAGCGTATGCTTGAAAAGGCGGAGCAACGCAGTCGTGCTTTGGGTATCAGTAGTGCTGCTATTAGCAAATTTCCACTATGCGAACCCGATTCTTCGTCCAATGTAGGTACAGGCACTGGCGCTTGTGCAACAACAATGGCGTCACAACAACAAAAACAAAGGCAGCAGCATCAACTACAACAACAACAACAAAGACAACAGCTGCCTTTGCATACAAATGTCTCAAGTGGTAGCAGCAGTGGTGGGAATTTTAATAAGTTGCATGTAATTGAAAAGCAAGCAATGGAAACAACTGCATTCACATCTACTGCTGGCGCAACATCACCACAGAAAATTTTAAGACAATTTTCGGCTGTGGACAAAGAAAATATGGATTTGGGAATCGAAATAAATATAATGACTGACAAAAATGTAGAGGTGAGAGAAACTAATGAAAATTATTAATAACTTCATTCCCCCCAACCCCGTGTCAAGCAATTTTTAAAAAAATGTACACAAAACTAGATCCTGCATTTTTAAAATAATTTAAAATTTTAAAGTTAAATGTGGATAAAAAAATAAATTGATGGCTATTATTATGGTCATGTTTTTTTTGTAGTTTTTAAATTGATTTCATTAAATGTGTGTATTATTTTGTCATTAAAAATAAATGCAATGCCAAAGATTTAATAGGAATAAGGAAGAATTCTTTCTTCAATTAACAATGAAACTTTTTTCATCCCAAGGTACAGGTTCAAGTTGAAGAACAAGATATTACCGACGATGAAAGTCAGCAACATAATGTATACCAATCACAATTGCAAAGACAGCCAATCGAAGGATTGCAGCATACGACGACCCAACCCATAGCTAAACTACGTGATACATCAAGGAATCGCTTACAGCGTTTAGGAGCACTTTACTCTGATGCGGATAGCTTGTCATCACCCATTCATCGTACTGAGGGTAACTTTCATGCGGGAGGCAATGATGAGGCTGTCTTAGACTCCTCCAAACTACGAAAGCCAAAACAACGTTTGGATAAACTAACTGCCCTGGCTAATACAATCCATCAATGGGAAGATGACACCTCGCATCATAGTTTGACAACCTGTGAGTCGTCTGTACCAGCACCACCTCCGAAACCCGAATTGTCAAGTAGAGGACGGGTACGACCAGTAGGACAAATGAAAGGACAAGCTCCAAAACCACCAATTGATAAAAATCATGACGACAACAAGGCACTGCCTACAAATGAAAATGATAAAACCAAACAATTAAAATGGGATCCTAAAGTTCTTAATTCTCTGGAAGCTCAAGGTTTTCAAAGACGCGAATCCTCTTCGGTTAAGGTTTCATATGATTTTGCAAACGATAAAGAGGACGATGACGAACAAAGTCAAGATACTCCGCCCGTAATTAGTGGTGTGCAAAATGAACAACCTAAAGATGAAAAACGTAATGTGGGAAGATTAAATACAAATAAATTTGGCAGTGCTCTTGCGAATGCCACTGAAGAAAACAAATCTACTCAAGTTGAGAGAAAAGTGACACCCAACGTTAAGCCTGGTTTAGTGTCGGGACGTGCTGCCATTTTTGAATCACAGTATCAAGCAAATCAACAGCAACACCAGCAAAAACCTCAAAAAGATCCCACCGAGTTGTCTTTGAAAGAACGTATGAAACTTTTTGAAAAGAATAAAGGCGAAGCACTTATACCTAAAGCTGCTTTCGGTATGGCGCCATCGATAAGTAAAATTTTACAAGATACACATCAGAAAAAAGACGATTATACTAAAGGTAGGTAGATAAGAGCATTCACAAAATTGTATTCCTCTAGTAAAAATTCCCAACTCTCAGGTAAAAAAGTATTTAACACTTAAAGGCCATAGGCCACATTAATTGTAAAATATTTAAATATATTCCCAAAATCTTGGAATGCAAAAAATGTTTCTATGCTCTGCTTTATTCTCCATTTGTTTATTGTTTTCTGCATGAAAAATGTTAAAAAAATTTAATTGTAAGGGAATGTTAGCTAAAGTGGCCCTACATCTGGTTTTTAGTCTATATAAAAAAAAAACTAATAGGAATATTATAAATCAAAATCCAGCAGTTAATAGGACATTTTTCTCCAAAGATCTTTTTCTTGTGGCAACTTATATAAAAAAGTTATATAACAATTTTCAAAACAACTCAAAAGGTCCTCATTAGCGAACATTATGAAAATTTTATTTATCACTTTTTTTTCCTTTATTATATCAATTTTTTTATGGAATCAATACCCAGGCAGAAAAATACAATCGGCACAGTGTTGGCAAGGCGTCGGCAACGGTCGGTTATGGTTATGGCAGAATATTAAAAATCTTGACAGTATTGTCCTGGTTTGAACGAACTTGCCACCGTTAGCATAACGTAGGTAATTCAAAAACATTGGTAATTCAAAAAATGTTGTGCTTTTAAAATAGTTTAATTTATATAAGTTTGAGAAATATTTATAATAAATAAAACACATTTAAAAAGCAGTAATACAGTTCGGTCTTAGTCTTGTACACCATATTTAAATGTCTGAAATATAATAAAATATTTAAAAAAATTCTTATAATTGGTTGTAATATTGATAAAAACCAATATTAGCAAAGAATTTTGAGGGTGGTACTGGCAAAACACATGCTTTGCAATTAAACTAATGTTTCCCTAGTGGCTTTTTCTATTTTTTATCTTGATTATGTATTTTTTTTTTGTAACCCGGGGAAACTTATAAATTTATGTGCACTCTAGGGTTACAACTTTTTTTTTTTTTTGCTAAATTTTTACTTATCAGCACATAATGGGCAATAATGTATTAATAATATAAATCGCTTTTTCAGATCATTTTGAAACAAAAACCTCTGGCATAAAGTGAATTTCCTTAAAATGCATTTTATTCAAGTTTTTAACATTAAAGTTGTATTAGTTGACCAATAACACTGCCCAACATATTTTAAATAACTCTATACTTACTGTGTTCTTTGTTTTGCGAATTTTGAATTTTGAGAAACACGTCAAATTTGAAAACGCTTGTATCCTTTAAGCTGGATATGCATCGTTATTGTGTAGTTTCGTTAAAATTTTAGCTAAATGTTAATTTTTAGTTTAATTAAATAAAAAGAGGATTATGCGGAAACCATCTTGAAAACCAAGAAAAAATAAAATTGCGTTACTTTATATTTTTACGGCTAGGGTAGCTAATATTCGATAATTGCAAAAAAAAGTCAAAAGTTATAACCCTAGTGCACACAAAAACTTTCGACTTCAAATAACCCGATTAAAAAATATTAATATGCTAGACATTTCAAGGCTTCTAATTATAAGAAAAAAACTTGGTTATGTGGTTGTCCCTTTATTAAAAAATTATTTTGTTGGTCTGGTTTGCTTTTTTGCAGTAAAAATCAGCAAAAAAATGTTGGGACAACTGGGTATAATGATTTAAACCATTTAACTGCTTCTATGATAAAACATCAAACGTCTCAAGTTGTTCGCATTTGTAACAAACATCTTGACATTAAAAACTTTTGGAAATATTCGAGTTGATATTTTACTTGACGAACAAAAACGGATTTCATTATCGAGACACAACGAGCAGGTTCTAGAAAACCGACATGTATGCGAACGCTTAGTAGATACTGTATGCTTTCTGGTTGTACATGAACTTGATTTTAGGGGTGACAATAAAAATGTAAATTCTGATAATAGAGGCAATTATGTGGACATTTTACACTCAAATGCAAAATATGACAGTAACTTGTATCGTCATTTATCAACATCTCAGGTTTTTAAAGGCACTTCCTTCCAACCACATATAAAATGATTTAATTAACCCTATTGGCACCGTCCTTTTAAATAATATTGAAAAAGAGTTAAATGAAACTTCATTTATCTCCGTAGTACTTGATGAAACCACCGATATAAAGAAAAACTCTCAATTATCAATCGTTTAGGTGTGGCTAGGAGCGATTTTACAAATATATGGACGTAAGTGATGATCGAACAGCGGACGCTATTTCCACAAAATTAATAGACTTAATAAAGCTTAAGAATTGGGAAGGAAAGCTAGCTGCTCAGACCTATGATGGTATTTCTGTCATGTCTAGTGCAATGAATGGAACACTGGCAAAGGTTAGAGAACAGCTTCCGAATGCTTTTTTTTTATTCATTGCAATGCTCATGTGTTAAATTTACTTTTATCGTAAACCTGCAAACTTTATAAAATAAACCAAAATATTTTTTTGTAACATCAGTGCTGTCTACTTTTTTTTAATCAATCCACCAAAAGAACTTATTTTTCGATCAGGTGGTAAAACGAAGAATCCCTACTATGGCAACAACAAGATTACTATTATTCGTCTAGACTTGTGAATATAGTTCACACTTATCGTTCGGATATAGTATTTGAAGAACTGATAGAAGATCCTGATACTTGGGGCGCGGAGCAGGTCAAGCTAGAGGGTTTATGCAATTTTTAGATTCATATATTACAGTTTTCATGCTTAAATACCTTTAAAGACATTGTTTCATGCCCATTATCATAAAAAATCTAAAATTTGTCAGAATCGAATTCGGTTGTTGTAACCGAATTGGGGGTTGTGACAACCGAATTTACGAGGTTGCAGCAACCGAATCAATTCGGTTGGTTGACATTCTGTTGAGACATCCGAATTTGTTATGTGAGTGCACAGATGTATTGTTTGATATTCTTCAAAGAAAATGACTTTAGATATTCAATATTGCAGAGAACATATTGAAATAACTAAGAAACAAATATTAGCTAAAAAAAATCCAAATTTGATGATGCATTATGTATGACAACAACAACTGCTCGTGTAGCTTTAAAACGTGTGGAAAATATTGAAATATTGATTTCGAATTGCGATACAAAAAAACCTACTACAATCAAATAATTGAAACACTATTTGTACAAATGGAAACTAGATTTAAATCTATACAAAATTTAAAATTCGTAGAATTTCTAAATTTAAAAAAATATGCAAGTTATCAAACAATATTTTCGACTGAAGCATTTGAAAGCTTAAAAAAGATCTATGGACATTCTTTCGATTTCATTAAATTAAAAAACGAATTGGTGGTGTTTTGTTTTATGCCCATTCATATTTCTAAGACATTGCAATTTTTGACATACCAAGTAATTTAATTAATTTGGATTTGTCGGGTACTTTTTCTGAAATATTTAAATTAAGCATGTTAATTTTAACCAATCCAGTATCAACAAGTTTTGTTTTCTGCACTTAAGAGAATTAAGATTTATTCTAGAAATCAAATGCTGGAGCAAAGATTATCAGAGTTAGCCCTAATTCCTATATAAAAGTTCTATTTAATGATGATGTCATTGGAATATTCATTAAAAAACACGATGTATTGAGCTGGTTTATAATTAAAAAAAGTTAGATTTAAAGTAAAAATGCCAAACTAAAAAAAAAAAAAATTAAAAAACAAGAAAATATTATTATTTGGCCAATTGGGCTTACAAATTACAAAATGAATTTTTTTAAATAAATTAAATTAAATATATAAAAAAAAAAAAAAATTAAAAATTTGATCTTGTCTATTGCGTCCTATTCGTGGTCCTGGATAAAACTTAGAATATACATATTTTTTTAGTTTTAAAATGTGGTGAACACACAGTTTGAAAACTCCACCGCACTTCCCTGACATGGCACCACCACCAGCTAAAGTTCAACTAACAAACTTTTAAAGCTACAAATAATACAATACAAGGTTATAAGAATTGCGTTGGGAGCGATGAAATCAAGTCATACATTAGCCCTGGAGCAACTGTAGCAAAAAAGGAAAAATCATAGGTGAAAGGAATAAAGAAAAAAGTTAAAAACAAATAACAAACACTAAATATTTTGTAAAAAAGTTACTAAAATATACTTTTTTTAAATTAAATTTTCAATAAAAAGTCAATGTAAATTTTAAAATTAAAGACCTTAAAAGTATCGAGTAGTACCGAATATTCAAATTAAAAATATCGAGGATTGCAAAGTAACCGAAGTTACCAGTACTACTAGCGAGTATAAAATCCTGAGAAATCAAATAGTTTTTAGGCGTTTAAAAAAACTACTATTAGCAGTTTTTATGTATCAAGACTAAAAATATTTAATTTGCCACATATTCAACAAGCACCAAAACTTAAAATTTCCTTTTTTCACATCCACTTGGAATTACATTGCTATGTGTAGTAAATAGTGTCCGACCGAAGACCTCGGCCAGGAAATGTTTTTGTCGGTATTCGGGTAACCCTATATTGGCTGAGTAATTTAATTTGTTCGTGCTTTGGCTGAATCTTATTTTAAGGTTTAAAAACTACTTATAATTAATAAATCCTAGTTAATTATACTAAATTAAATACATGGATTAAAAATAAGTACAAATCACAACGTTAGCAATATTATTTTTAAAAAGAAAAATAAGTTCATATTGTCTGCTGTTAAAGTTGTTGAGAAAATAGCTTTTTTTTTGCATTATTGTTTGTACGTTCGCTTTACAAAAATGTCTCAATGTTTAGGTTGTCAAAAAACTATAACCAGAAAAGATTGGAGCGTTAATTGTTTCATCTGTGGAAACTGGTACCACCTTAAAACCTGCACTAATTTGTCAACAACAGCCTGTGATCTTTTAACTGCGAAGGATTCTGATATTCGCTGGAAATGTCAAGACTGTTCTACGTTCAGTCTCAAGTCCGAGAATCTTGATAACATTTGGAACAAAACTGATATTTGTTCTAAATTAGATGACCTAACAAAATCAATTGCGACAATTGTGAAAAAGGAAATCGATTCCAGCCTTAAATCTTTCCATGAAGCTATTCAACAACAAACAGAGAAATGTGAAAGTTTTCATAATGATGTTAAAGATAAAATTGTGCAGCTAGAAAAGCAAAATCATAAAATTCTTTATCAGCTGTGCCGTAATGACGTCCTAGTAAGTGGTCTTACTAGAAATGTTACCCCTCAAAATATGGCTTTAAAAATACCAAGAGCCTTCGGCGTTGATGTTAAACAACACGAAATAAGTTCTTTTTGGCTAGGAAAAGATAAAAAAACTTTGTTAATAAAATTTGTTAGTACCATTACAAGAGATCTGGTAATGAAAAAATATATGTCTGGCTTCAATTTAAAACTAAAGCAACTTGATCCAAAAGCAACCTCAAATGGCCGGGTTTGTCCCCCGGCTAGCATCAAAGTTAAAAACATGTGTCTCAACCTTCTGAAAGACAACAAAATACAAAGCTTCCGTACATTGGGGTCTATCCCAGCAGCAAAGATAAGTGATGCTATGGGTCAAAATAAGTTTGTTAACGTTGACGATTTGAATAAATTACAGAAGAATAACACTGAGGTACGGCTAATAAGTCAGCAACCAAATGAAGGAACACCACGCTATGAAAGAATGCCTCATAATGACGAAACACTTCGCAATAGTGTAAACAACAATCAACACAATGATAATTTTGCTATTACAAATAATGGTGCGCATATTGATTAATCCTGTATATTTTAGCTTGCTATGTAACATTGCAACTATTTGTTGCAATGTTACATAGACTTTCTTGGAAAAATATATTATATGTAGTCGGATATTTCAGGCCTTCAGGTAGTAGATCTACTTCCAACACTTCAATATACAATTTTTAAAATATTATATTGGAGAGCCGTTAAGTTAGATTCATTGTTTTAGTTCTTAACATTGATAATTTCAGTCGAAAACCTTGAGATTTCCTTAAAGCTGCATTCACAATTACCATCGAAATCCAGTTTAAACTAGATTAAATATATAAAATGATACACGAACTAGATTTCGAAATCTAGATCTGAAAATTTCAGAGAACTAAACATTTTTGAAATAATTTGCAAGGGTTTCTCTCAGTTTAAAATAAAAAAATCCTAGCTTTGTTGCTTTTATATTTGCTTACGCTTTTTTGTGACATTTGTGTTTTTTTTTTGGATTTTCCGATTTTTTTTCGCTTTAAATGTGTAAATTAGGCTTAGAATATTTTATTAGTAACATTTTTACCTAACATCACGTGATATGCAATACTATATTAATAATAAAAATCGCTTTTCGGGTAATTTTGTAACAAAAACCTCCCCCATAATGTGAAATTTCTAAAAATGCATTTTTCACGTTTCTACTATTAAAGTTTTACGTTATGTGCTCGTTGTTCTGTGAATTTTGATACACATTTGCGAAATAACGCTATATTATTTTTGTCTCAAAAACTAGAAAACTGTCAAGTTAAAAATTTTTGTGTCCTTTCAGATCGGTACGAACGTTAGAGTCTAATTGCTTTACACATTTTTCCAAATATTGATTTTTTGTTCAACTTAACAAAAAAAAACTTTTCCAACTTCAAAAAGGTTTACGGAGGAACTTTTTTAAAAATAGCGAAAAAGTAATATGATGTTTTTAAGTATTATTTTTTGTGATTTGCAAAAAAATCTAAAATTATAACCCTAATGTACATTAAATTTTGCCTTTTTTGTCTTTTCTGACTAACTCTGAGGCTATAAAAGATTTTGCTTACAAAGAAGGATTTCACGGGTGAGAGTTATTGAATAGTTTTTTTGAATTTACGCTTAAACTTTTAGATTTTCCTAATTAATTTCTTATTTATAAAATGTCTAAAAATTTATATATATAGTTTTATATGTCAACATTTAAATTTTTGGTTAATATTTTAAAATTTGTACAAACAATTTTAGATATCAGCAATATAAAGTGATTTAAAAAACCGAAAAACTGGTTATTCGAACCGGTTTTTAATTTAAAAAACTGAATTTAAATTTAAAAAACGAAACCCGGTTTTTCAAATAGGTAGAATATTTGACAACTCTGGAAGATTGCTAGAGTTGTTCCAATTCTTAAAAATAATACTTGAGGCAATATTCCTAGTGACTGTCGACCGATTTCTATATCACCGGCTTTATCTAAGGTTATGGAACATGCAATCAAAAATCAAATGGAATTACACTTTGAGAGATGATCTTTGATTAATTTTTGCCAGTCTGGTTTTAGGAAACTCCACAGTACTAACACTTTGCTGTTGAATGTTACTGACATGATTCGCAGCTCTCTTGATCGAAAAAATCTGTTTGCTTGTTCTTGATTTAACTAAAGCTTTCGACTCGGTCAATCATGGAAGACACATTTATAAACTCTTCAATGAATTCAATCTTTCTATTCCCAGTTGCAGATTAGTTTCTTCATTTTCGACAAATCGGTCCCAATTTGTTTCCCACCCCATTTTTCAGATTCACTGGGTACATTGTCTGGGGCTCCGAAAGGTTCTATCCTTGGGCCACTACTTTTTATGGGCTATGTTAACGACAACAATGACTGTGTTAGAAATTCCTCTCTTAATATCTTTGCGGATGATATATATATATAATAAATAAAATAACTGTAATACTCGTTCATTCAACGACTCTTCTCGTAAGATCAATGATGAAATTGAGAGAATATCTGTATGGCCCAATGAGAATTGCATTAAAATTAATCCACGTAAGACTTAGGGTATTAGATCGGGTTGAAATCCAGCTCTCTGGTAATATTATGTGCCTTGGGGTAACTATTGATAAAAACCTGAAATTTTCTGCTCATATCAATAACACGATTTCTAAAATAAGCTTTACTCTGAGAAAACTGAGAAAACTTAATACTTGCCTTTTCGAGTAAGATATCGTCTTGCACATGTTCTCATGTCTAATTTACTTCATTACATTGAGTTTTTTTTTAAGCTCCGCCTTCGAATCTTCTTTTCAAATGCGTGTAACTAGGATTTGAAACAGCCTGCCCATGAGCTTAAAGTCTTTTACTCTTTCAGTACATATCATCAAGAAAAACCAAGCGGAGTATTTAAACAACGTCGATCATGTATAAAACTTTTTTTTTTTAATCTTACACAATTTTGTTTTATCGTCAGTATTTTAATTTATTCATATTACAAGAAGAGAGTGTATGGTTTGTTAGGCATTTAATTTTTAATGTTTTAATTTTGTATGTTTTTTTATATAAGATTTTGTATTAAATTTTTATTATTTTGAAATTCACAAACTTGTAGTCTTATCCTATCAATGTATTCAACATTTGGAATTTTTTTTATTAAACAAAGAATAATAATAATTATTATTAAATTAAATTATAATTTAACAAACGAAACAATGTTTATTAGGCTTATAGACTCGATTTTGAGTGTCGACCGACGAACCTTCTGCCAAATCGGAAAACCTTCGGCGGCCGATTATTTAACTTTTTAGCTAAACATCGGCTTTTTCCTTAAGTGTTATACTAAATATTGAATTAAAACGGCTGAACAAATGTGTTTTCAATATCAAAATTTTTCTAAGTTTTCTCCAAATACCAAAAACCCAACCAAATATAGTTTTTTGGTGGAATTATTAATTATTTAATTTTTTTATTAATTAATAATCATATAATTACAAATTTTATACTATTACCCTAATTGAGCACTAGCTACTATGGAATTCGGCACGTTGTAGCGAAAACAGACCAGTGCCTCTGGTGGGAATCGAACCCACGACCCCCGCACTGATAAGCCAGCACGCTACCAACTAGCCTACCGGGGCGCACTCGAAGTCTTAGGTTGAACACTAGAAGTAAATATTTAAGTAAGTTATGTTCATAGTTCGTACAACAAAAAATTTATGTGTACACGACAGTGCTCTTAGTCGAAAGCAAAAGTAAAAAAATATTACTTAAAATTGAACCTTGAAAAGTTACAGAATATTGTAACTGACAGTGTTGTTGTTTTTATCAGAACTTCAAATTATTTCAAGTTCTGATAAAAATAACTTCTAATAAAAACAACAACACTATTAGTTTAAATTTTCAGTTACTATTTAAACTTTAAGTTCTATTTTTCTAAAAAAAACGAAATTCAACGATTTAGATTAGATTAGACTAGAGTGGCACTATGCACCGAGACCAGAAGTTGGTATTTTGTGCTGCCAGCGAATACACCCCAACTATCATATCAGGTAAACAGTTCCAAGCGTCCGATGGCGTCACTATTCGACCACCAAAATAACGCACCCTCCTGTCGGAGAGCCTCGGACATTTGCAGAGAACATGCTCTGAGCTCTCGGGTTCCAGTTTACAAAATCTGCACGTATCCGTAGAGGATCGTCCCATCTTGTAATAAATACATTATTTCAGCCAAATTTCATAATCCGTCTATTCGTTTTTAATTTAGCAGGATATCCTTTAAAGGTATCCTGATTGAATACCCTGTGTCGGGTTTTTAGTAATTTTAACAACATTTTTAAGGTTTTCAAAAATTGTGTTCCTTTAAAAATAATTATTTTTTTGATATTTTAACTCTGACACTTTACTTTCTCGCTACCAAACCGTCCAAACATATCTTAACAAAACATTGAGTAAATTTAAATTTCTTTCGGAATACATCAATTTCTATTTATAAATTACTCATTTGACGTATTTATGGACTATTTCACGATGAGTGCCTTGAGGCACTCTTAATGGTAAAAGATTTTAATAAAAGAATTTTAAGGTTTCTATTGAAACGTATTATATTCTCTGTATTCTAATTTATACTGATTTACAAAAAAGCATGTACTCCCTTCCTAAAAATATCCTGCTTACTTACATTCCTGTCTTCATGTAGACATTTTTTTGTTTCTTTGAATGACTCGAATCTTTGAATAACTTTTTGATACATTTTTTAGCACCTTCAACTAAAATAGCCTCAACGAATGTGATTAGTTCAACTAATCCGCATTCGGCTAATATTTTTAAGACAAATGCAAATTGTAAAGTACGCGATAAAGTGACTGCCTTAGTCAATGCTGCAACAGAAAATAAAATTCAAGAGGACATACGCAAACAACGCGAAGAAGATATGCAAGTTCTGGCCAATCGATTTAATAAACAAAAAGATTTATTTAGCCAACAACAGCCACAGCAAACACAACATCAGCAAATACATGCGAATGCGTCTCAGGTTAAGAATACGAGACCACACGTACCTCCACCACCACCGCCGCCACCTATGCCAATAAATATAAATTTAACGGCAAAAAGAAGATCACGTAAGTCACAGATAGCTAACACATGATTACAATCAAGACATTTTAAAATGTTTGCAATATTTTGTTTTAGCTGGCAATGCCATTGAAGATGAAACTAAACGTCCCCGCAAATCTAATCAGGAAGCACAGCGTTTATATCCCGCATTATCAGACCTGGAATCGAATGCATCATATGGATCGGACAATGCAGGAAATTGCTGTACAACTGCTACAGCTTCAGCTCGAAGCACTGCCGATGAAATGAAGTCTACAGAAGTACAACCTTTACGTGGTCACCACCATGATGATGCACACAATAATGAACCGGATGAGGAAAATGAAGACAGGTGTGCAGAAAGTTTCTATTCATGTCTACTATTCTTATTGTGTATTGATTAGGACAAACATTCACACTAATTCATGTGACTCCCACGCCCCCAACATAACAAAGATAACATTTTTGAAACCAAATTAAGATACTTAATGTAAACTATTTAGTCTGTTAGCATAGGTATAATAAGTTGATCATAATCTCTAGTTTTTAATATTTATACAAATAAATGTTTCATGTCTTCTTCTATACTCCATCTGCATTAATTTGTTATATACTGATTGTGGTTTTTCATTTTCCCTCCATCCCAGTTACATGGAATCCGAAGCCGAGGATAGCAGTGTTGGTATTTGCAATGGTAGTTTAGGACGTGAAATTATGCAAGTTGTAAAAAAGAATGATAAGCATGGTAATAAAATAAAGGTAAGTTCGATTGTGTGTCTTGTGCGCCTACACTTATATTTCATGTTTATTGTGTTGCCGTTTACAGGAAGTGCGATATGCTGATAAAGATCATTATTTTGGAGATGCTACCGTCGACTCGTCCATAAATTCTTCTGAAGCATCTATGGGTGTTGATGACTATCTTGACGAGGCCTTAGATGAAAATGTGGATGATGGTGATGGTGATGACGATATAACACAAGACGATGAAGAAGATGATGAAAATAATAGTCGATTATCCAGAGGTGTAAGTGTTATCACAGTGATTAATAATTGGTAAAAGAACACATAAAATGAAAACTTGTTTTATATTTTAGAGTAAAGGTACTACGGCCTCAAATAGTTTTAGTTTTCGCAAAGCCAATGCAACAATGCATACAAATTGTCAAACAATTGATGAAGAAAATAATGATTTTCCAACTGCAACGACTTCATCGAACACAACGACTAGTTCTTCTTCTTCTTATATGCAACCTGTTAAATCCGAGTTAAGTGTTAACAAGGAAAGTGATAATGTAGTTACCCTAGTGCATACGGTTAGCTTTTATAGACGACAACAAAGTGCTAATGTAAGTTTATTTTGTGATGATTTTTAAAGTTTGTTAAATAAAAATGTTTGTATTTGTAGAGTGCAAACTCAACTCCGATACGCAAAATATGTCGAGAGCAACAAGTTCTACGTTCAGCTATGAAAAAACTGGATGCTAAGGGTGCTGGTGGTAGTGCAACGGCTTCATTGCACTTTAATCCAGATACTGCTGAATCCGACGAAGCAAATCAATCCGATTCTGAGGCAGATGATACTAATTTGGTGCAAGATAAAATAAATAAACTATTAGATGAAGTGTGCAAGCAACAACAGGTGATTGCTCAAACCAGTCAAGCCTTGAATTTGTGTGCTGCTACAGTAGAATTTTCTGGATCAACAGAATCTGTAGAAGGCGAAAGACATCTTTTAGTTGCAAGTAAGTTAATTTTTTATATCCTCTTAATGATGGATGTTGTAGTATATAAAAGTTTGTCATTCTGTATGTCAACTATCAAAATGATAAAATACTTTCCCATACAATTTGTTTGAAACCATGGATGGTAACCGATTCTATGCAGTTATCGGATCATGGTAACGCTATTTTCTTTTATTTCGGTAGCGGTTTTTTAGTGTTAACGGCATTTTTTACTTGTTTCAGTAACGTAATTTTAATTATTACGTTAACGTTATTTCAGGGTTTGTAAATGCACACACATGTTGTCACATTTTGCACTTCTGCATGTGCGAATTTGTCTTTTCAGTTTGCACTTGCACATGTGTATTTCTGTCTTTAAATTTTGCACTTGCACATGTGCGTGTGCAGATACTCTTGATGTTCTAGGCATGGGAATACAGTGTGATGTCCGTTGGACAAATCACATCATTCAAGTGCAGAAAAAAGCTTTCAAGTGTCTTGGTTTTCTAAATCGGTGTTAGTAATACTTTACTCCATCCGATCTCCTTACTATATATACCACCTATATCCGGCCGAAGATGGAATACAACTTCCATATATGAGCAGGTGCTTCAAAATCTATTTTGGGGCTTCTGGACCGTGTGCAACGGAGGGCGTTGATGCTTATTACCGAAAGTAGGGTTTCCAACTCTATTGACTTGTTGGAACATCCCCGGAATGTGGGTTGTGTGACTGTTCTATAGATATTACCATGGAAAGTGTTCTGCTGAGATAAGCCGACTCATAACGAGTGACCAGGTCTTCCCTGCAACTTACAATGTAGAAAAATTTAAGTCAAATGACCACAAACACTACTCCATCTTTCCTCCTCCCCATATCCTATTTTCCTGATATCAACACAATGCATTTCATTAGTAGGGGGCATCCTCTCAATGTTGGTTCAACGTAAAAAAAAAATTAAGACAGCGTCTGAAGACAATTTCGCACATGCAAGTGCAAAATGTGTGCACATGTACACACACACAAATTTTTGTAATAAAAATATTGGTAATAGGAAAACATGCTGTAAATGAAAAAAATCGTCAAAAATTAAAAAAATTGCAAAAATTGGAAAAAAAATCACCAAAATTAAAAAAATATATTTGAAATATTAAAAATCGCCAAAATTAAAAAAAAATTCAAAAAAAATCGCCAATATTAAAAAAAACATCGCAAAAATTAAAAAAATCGACAAAAATGAAACAAAACGCCAACATTTAAATAATCGCCAAAATTCTCAAAATTTAAAAAAACCGACAAAATTAAATATAAGAAACAGAAAAGACGATATTCCAAACAAATGCTCTTTTTGCTCTGCGATGCTTAGTTTTCGAGAAAAACACGATCTAAGAATCTAGCCAATCAACGCAAAATTTTTCACAAAAAAGTTGTGCGCCTACATTTATCTCAGTTAGTTTTCGAAACGCCTATGTTATTCCAAATATATATTCTTTTTGCTCTGTGATGCTTAGTTTCTTAAAATCTAGCCAATAAAGTCAACATTTTATGACTGGTATAGAGGTAATGGAATTGAGTTTTGAACAACGGTGCAAATAATTTTCCTCTAGCTCTTCTAGTTTTCGAGTTATGAACGTTTTAAATTTTATTTAGAAGAAAAAAAGTTCACAAATGGAACAAAAGTTGTCCGTGTACATTTTAGTTTTCAATAATTTTTTTGTTTAAAAATCGTCTACATAAAATTTAAAACGTCCATAACTCGTAAACTTAAAGAGCTACAGAAGATTTATTTGCACTATTGTCAAAAATTCAATCCCATTACCCCTATACCGGGCCTAAATTTTAACTTCATTGGATAGATTTTTAGATCGTATTTTTCTCGAAAACGAAGATCGCAGAGCAATATAGCCTATATTTCGAAAACTAGCCGAGATAAATGTAGGGCAGGGATCGCCAAAAAATGTTTGGTTGTGTACAGTGTTGCCATGTATTTTTTTCAAAAAACTGTAAAAAAAACTGTTTTTTTTTTAAATAAAAAACAGTAGAAAAAACAGTTAATATGTGCATTTTGAATTCAATTGCGTTTTATTTAAAGATAAAACAACATAGAAACATTAAACACATAACATTTTATATATACAAAAAAAAAAATATATTTTGTTGTAGACTAACTAAACACAACACAAGAGAAACGAAAACAGACAGAAACAAAATGACATTTCAGGGTTTCAACACAAACAAATGCTAAAAAGGGAGTTAAAACTTACTACACAGTTGCATTCAATGCGTAGTATTATTTTTTATTGAAACATTTTGCGCAACTTTTGTATTAAATTTATAAATTCAAGTAAAAAAAGTAAATCGAGCAGGTAAACTGTTGAAAACTGAAAAAAAGGCTGAAATTAAATAAAAACTTTTTTTTTTCATGAAAAACTGGAAAACTGTTACGCATCTTAAAAAAACTGGAAAAAACAGTTAAAACTGGCAATCTGGTAACACTGGTTGTGTATTAGTGAGTAAGAGAGAGGAAAAAATTAAGAGAATTACAGTCACAGAAAAATGTTAGTAACTGGCACCATTCTGATATTCATACAAAATAAGATAATCAAATACACCTGATTAAAAATGGTTTAAATATAACAGTGTATGATATTATATAATTATATGTTATTTTGTGCGGTTAAGGTGACACAAATATATGTATGTTTTTATATATAATTTCATCAACATACATAAAATTATACAAATTACAATTAAAGTATCTTTCTGCGGACCGTCAGATCCTAATAAAACTAAAATATATTATAGAGAACATACAACTTTGGAAACAATTTTTTTTTTTAGATATATCTAATGACACAAACATATTATTAAAAAGTTATCAAACAAAAAAAAAATTCGAACAAACTTTCGAAATATGTCTTAAAAAATGCATATAATTTTTACATTTCATTTATACATATTTCACTTTATTTCGATGGCACAAACAACTTGTCCATAAAAAATATTTACCAAAAATTATTCTTGTTTTTTTTTGTACGTATACTAGGGTGTCCATAATGTGGATTACATTTTATAATTAATTACGTCCTCAATTACCCATTACATATAATTGTAATTGAGAATTTTGAATTACAATTACATGTAATGTGTAATTCAAAAACTTGAATTACAATTACATGTAATTGTAATTAAGAATTTTCATTTTTCATTTGAATTACACATTACATGTAATTGTAATTACAATTACATGTAATGGGTAATAGAGGACGTAATTAATTACAAAATGTAATTCACGTCCCCCAAGCCTGCTTAAAAATTAGATTGCGCAACTATGTTTCTTAACAAAAGTTTTTTAGTTTTATCCTCTTTATTACATATCCAATTTTTATTACGATCTGAGGGTCCGCGCAAAGATACTTCCCTTGTTAGACTTTATAACTTTAGGGCATGTTATTATTAGGGTTTACAAGAAGATAACAAATCTGTTGTTTTACGAAAATCGGTTTAAAAAAATAAGGCGACTTTTCAAAAACTTCTTTTGAGTAAAAAAAAACCCTTTTCAAATGTACAAAAATAAATATATAAGTTAATAAATAAATAAAAAAATAAAGAAATAAATATATAAATAAATAAGTTAATAAATAAATAACTATTAAACTACTAAGTAAATTATTTATATTAGTATGAAAACAATCGCAATGTCTTTTAAGAACATATTCCGTACATTCCTTAAATGTTTTATAACATAAAAGGCATTGTATGTTACCAAAAGCATTTTTGATCATACAATATTTTTTGAGTGTAAACATGAAAAAAAAATGTTAAGGCATCCGCTAAACATGTACACTTGTCGCAATCTCATCGACGACTAAATGAAAGAGCACAAGAATGTATGTGAGGTAGAGAAATTTTAGTTTGCACAATTGTGCAATGAAATGGCGACCCCTGATGTAGGGGACATTTTTATTCCATTTGTGAAATTTTCTTTTCACAAATTGCCAGAAGAGCTAGATAAATAATCCATTGTTCAAAACTCAATCCCATTACCCCTATATCGGTCCCAAATTACGCATTGATTGGTTAGATTCTTAGATCTCGTTTTTTTCAAAAGCATTTAAGAATATCTTGAATACATGATAACCCAATGAAGCAGTTTTTTTAGTTATGGCGTAATTTTGGTGTTTCAATTTTGGTGTTGTTTGTTTAATTTTTGACAACTTTTTTTAAATTTTGCCAATTTTTTATATTGAGGCGTTTTTTTAATTTTGCAAATTTTTTTCAATTTTGGAGATTATTTTTTAATTGTGGCATTACAGTAGTAACTCGATTCTTGCAACATAGAAATATTTTTCATTACGCACTCAGTACTCGCGGCATCCGAAAATTTTGAACTCGATACTTGCAACATTTTTTATATGTATATATATGAGCGTTCAATATTAGCTTAGAATGGGCGGAGAAAAACAATGCTTCATTAGACGATATTATGATGCTCCAGAGACTAAGAAGCAGTGTAGTACTGAACAAGCGACTTTGTACAAAACAAACAAAAATTTTAAATTTCTTTAATTCCACATAAAATATGTATCTACTGTTATACGAATGCGTTGAACTTAAGTGTTTTGAATTGAAATATTAAACTTAGATTCTAAACAGATGTATGTGCCTTTTATTTTGTATGGGAAATTAATACTCGGTACTTGCGACAACCTCGAAACTTGCACCGAGCCCGGTTTTCATTACGTGCAAGAATCGAGTTTCTACTGTATGTTTAATTGTGGTGATTTTTTTTGCATTTTGGCGATGTTAAATATTATTCTAAAAATTATATTTTTAAATTACTCTACAAAACAAAAAGAAAAAAAAGCCATTCTATTCGTTAAGGCTGCACAGTGCCACTTGATTTTCAACATCTTGTTTTGAGAAAAAGGCATTTAAAGTTAATATATATTACGCATGTAAAATATAGCGCAAGAGTTTGTTTAACAAGCTGTAACTTTTTATTTCTGCGAATTTTTTCACAAAATTTGCACAGTGTATAGAGAAAAGTTCAAACTATCGAAATGAAAAATAAAAAAATCACAAAATAAAAAAAGAGAGTAAACCCCTTAATACGTACCTCAATTGTAGCTGTTTGGCTTTTTTCGATGTTCGGGTTTAGCCTTCTTTTTCAAAACGCTATTTTCACCTTCATTTCTATTAATTAAAATGTGTGGCTGCTCAGGTAGTGAGCCATACCATAGACAATGTTAAGTTGTGTTTATTGAGTAATTTGACTTATTTTTGGGTACTCGAAACTAGATATAGACGCGTAAGCAGAATTTACGTGATTCAAGTGAGTGAAACATCCAAATATGTATGTTAAATCGGAGAGAATGTAAAGGAAATACTTGAAACACGCAAAGTTTTACTTACGCACACTCACTAAAATAACATTTTTTATACTCACACCCAGGCAGAAAAATACAATGGGCGCAATGTTGGCAAAGCGTCGGCGACGGTCGGTTACGCGTTGGCAGAACGTGGGATTAACAACCTTGGCAGTATTATCCTGTTATAGTAAATTAACATTATACCTGAAATCTGGTTTAAACCGGAGTAGATTGTTGGATAATCTGGTTTAAAATTACTATTCATTATTACATGATTGATAACAGTGAGCGAGTTTGCCACCGCTGGCATAACGTTGATATCACGGCATGACATAGAATAAATTAATATAGATATGACCATTAATTACACAGGCCTACAATGATTTTGGTGCCGCTAAAAATAAAACAGATTTCAAGTACGTTCGGTACCCTGATAAAAAATTGATACTTACTTTTTTAATGCTACGTGTAGTTTTCGAGATTTCGCAATGATATTAAAGTAATCAACGTATGTCTTCTTCACTGCATCTGTTATAAGTTTTCTAAACTTTTTTACTACATATTCACCACAAATATAACAAATTATTTACACAACACCTTCTCGACGACGGCATATCGATATTATCATTTAATCAAAGAAATTAATTGACTATAATGACATTAAGTATAATAAAATACATTTTTTAGGTTATGACCGATCGATACAAACCTGAACGTAGCTTCGCGATTTTGACAGCTAACCATGACGTCTTGCGGACTAATTAACCAAATTAAAACATAGAATTAGCGGCACCAAACAAAAAAAAATTTTTTGTTGGCCAGTGTTATATATATTTCGGAGAATGGCGTACTTAATCCATATTCCATCCATATTTCTAAATTAACTGGTAGTGAAAATTAACAAAATCGGTGCTCTCATTTAAATAAAACGGTAAAATATTATTAAAGTATGTTTACAACAGTGTTCTGAAAAACAAATCCACATAAAATTATTCGTTTTGCATTAAATTATGGTGATTACTTTTTTTTTTATTTGTCATTTACTTTTGTGTCGAAATAAATAAATGTGAACTTAAAAGTCGGTAAAAATATGTTTTTCATGTGGATTATTAAATAAATTAACTGAAATTGTGACATTCAAATAACATGTTTTTTCATTGCATTGTTTTTGTTTTTTATTTCCTCGTATGAATTAGTATTTTGTTATTTATTTCCTTGTATGAAATGTTTGAATAGATTTCAGTTTTTACATACACGCAGAAAAAAAACCTCTGGAAATATTATCTAAGTGCTTGTTAAGTGTACAACTACATAAGTTTCAACTTAGTTTTACAAATTTCTTGTAAAATATATGAATTTTTGTTAGAAGTTTTATACTAGGCTTGTATTTTACAAAAAATTCTTATATTCTACAAGAAATTTGTAAAACTAACTTGAAACAACTACATTGTATAATTACTAAGCACTTTTATAACATTCAGCCAGTTTTTTCTGTGTGTACATTTTACTTTTTGAACTTCAATAAACAGGAATTTTCGTTTTCTCAAAAACTTAACGACGAAGTTCACACATTTTGATATGAAAATGAACGCTGATGAAAATCGAATATTTATCTAACCTAGATTTTTCGAGTGACCTTTAAAAATATCTTGTTCTCATAAAATCGATTTAAGATATTAATTTTTATTCCCGGAGGTTTTATGAAAGTATACCTGCAAATAAGAAACCAATATTGGAACAAATTGGTTTATATTAATTCATTTTCTTTTTTAAAGTTGTATTTATTCGACCTTTTAATATTTAATAAATAAAAATTTTCGAGCTCGAGGTCTAGTTAATTTTCTTGTTAAATTTTCTCTCCTTTAAACAATGATGTTGTTAATATCAGAAAATTTCCTCTTGCAAAAATAAAAAATTGAGAAATTACACTGTTGCTGACGCTAGCGGCTCTTTTTCGATCAATTATGATTACGCGAATGCAAGCACCTGTCTTATATCTCCATTTTCTGCAGAAACAAATCAAATTTTAAAATAACGCATCTATTTCACAATAACCCCCAGGTATGATTTACATTTGTTTATTCTAAAAACTTTTTATAGTCGATTTGAGCTGAAGGATACTTCGAAAAACACACAATTCAATATAAGTTTTCCAAGAAAAGACATATTTGTTCATACCGCATGATCTTGATTATCAGACAAAAAATTAAGTATTATAATTAGTTCAGCATTGCTCCACCTTTGGATGTGTTTTTCTTTTATGCACATTTTTATTTTTACTTATTTTTTAAAATAATTTTTTGCTTAACATTTATATGATTTTTTTTTATTAAGAGTTACCTTTATATATTTGTAAAATTTGTCAATGTTGGCTGTGCTGTAAAACATTACACAAAACATCTTTATCGTAATTTTTATCCTGATAATATCGCAATCGTTTTGACTCAGACAAGTTTACATCATTTGTGGGAAATCATTTTCTATGTATTAGTTTAAAGTAAGAGTAAGTAAATACTTTGGCTTCTATTTTGGCCAAACATTGTAAAAAAAAGCGTGGGTAAGGTCAGACACAATTAATTATTGACCTCTATATTACAGCTCACCGTCGACAAGCTTGTCTCGATGAGGTACAACGTTTACGTGTGGAAAAAAGTTTGCGTCCCTTAGGGGCTCCGAGTGAAAAAGGTCGCTTGACAGTCAAAGAAATTACTATACCTTTGCGACAAGAGTATATACGTAAACTGGCGGCAGATACCATATCTGGACATCACTTGGTTTGTCTACTCAAATACAATGAACATGTTTTAGCCACCAAAACTGTTCCAACTTTGCCCGGTCTATTGGCTGTTAAATTTCCTGACATTCTCCAACTAAACAGTGTCTATGCCGATTTTAAAGTCACTTTGGAAATTTATGGTATGACAGCCCAAAGAGAAGTTTTGCCGCACGAAGTTAAATATCACATAAATCTGAACAAGAAATCGGGTATAAAGACACCCAAAAAGAAAGGAGGTGATAATCGCTTAGTAATGCCACCCGTACAAAGTCCAGCCGGACCTCATGTTGTGCCGTACGCCAGCGTTGGTACAGTACGGTTTTGCTATATTTTCCCTGCGAGAGATACAAAGAACAACGTGGACGTTAACACGAATGTTGGGCGTTAGCCCCTTGGAGGGTGTTGTACATATGAAGGTGAATTGCGAACTTTCCGTATCAGTTGAATACAAAGGTTTTCTTACCATGTTTGAGGATATTTCCGGTTTTGGTGCTTGGCATAGACGCTGGTGCCACTTGAACGGTACCATACTCAACTGTTGGAAATATCCCGATGATGAAAAGAAGAAGGCACCCATGGGTACAATTGATTTATACACTTGTTCCTCACAGAAGATCAGTATAGCACCACGGGATATTTGTGCTCGTCTTAATACAATGTTACTCGAATGCCAGAGGCTAGCTAAAGAAACCGACCAGGAATCATTAATTATTGTGCCCAATGGTCGCACGACAATTGTCAGGTACTTGTTGTCGGCCGATACGAAAGAGGAACGTGAAGGAATGGTGTGCATATTTCAACAAGGCCTTGACTTTATTACGTGCCTGGGGACCCCCGCAATAAGAACGTTACGTTAACCTATGATTTACACAAAGAATCGTCGCATCATATCGATAATGATTTGTATTTCTGGTGATTCGATTTATTTATAATGTATAATGATGTATTTCCATTCGATTGTTTGTCTATTTCTTGTCGTATAGAAATCATTTCTTTTTAAATGATATTCAAAATATCATAATCATCGTATTGAAATCGTCGAATTAGGTTGCAGTAAGTGATTTTTACAAGTGTATTTTTTTTATATTAATTTCAATGTAATCTATGCAACTGTCGTTTTATTTGTAATAGTATCAGTTTTCGTAAGAAAATCTACAAATATTTTTTACATGTCGCATTATATATTCCCTACATGCATATATATGTATGTATATATATTTGTTTGTTAATATTTATTTTGTGTTGGTATACATTGTGTTTAAGTTCTTTTTTATTGCATTATTGCAAAAATAATCATAATATTAATAATTTGTATTCGTATTATTTTAAATGAAAATAAATATTGGTGTATTTTATTAAAAAAAAGTCTTTGAGTTATTTTTGAATCTACATGAAGATGTGTAAGTTTATCCTTATCATTATAAATAAAACAACTGCTGACATTCATGTTTTTTTGTTTTTGTTTAAATCTTTTTATTAACATCTCTTCTTATTATATATATCCTTGTTGCTTCATAAACATTATTATTATTATTTTTTAAATCGTGTGTTAATATCATTTTGTAGTATTTATGTATATAATATAATACTAGTATGTATGTATGTATGTAGTACATAATATAATATTTGACATTTATTAACTAACAATTTTTATGGTTGAACATTTTGGTTTCCGTATTTAGTACAATTTTATAACAATAATCTGTTTGTTTATATGTACATATTTTCACTTAAAATCCTTAAAGCCCCCGTAATTTTATTTTCACATGATAATTTGAAAACATGCTAAAGTGTGGATGTTTACTCAAAAAAGTTTTACAGTATAATCGAGTGAAAATGACAGTTAAAACAACTGTAATTTCAGTTAAAAAGGCAACAAAAGTAATAACCCTTAAAATAACTAAAAATGTTGTGGTTTTTAACAGTGATGTCATCTTGGTGCTTTTCAATGTAACAACACGCCAAAAATGTTAATCATACTGTACTAAATTAGAGGTTTTGCAATTTATAGATAGTGCTTTTTAACCAAATTCGTTTTAGAGATTAGCACTTTTTCAAAATGCCCTTAAAAATGCAGTAAAAACTATTGAAAACTTCAATTTTGTTTACTATCTTAAAGAAATTATAATCAAATATCACTTATTCGCTACATTTTAAATGGCCTTGTAAACGAAAAACCCTCCTCTTTTTTTGTATGAAGCTTGGGAGATATTTTCACAAATGTACGAACAAAATGCTGGACTATGTAGGGAACACCGAAATTGCCGGTAATGAAATTGGGTTACTTTTATTTTAGCACGAAATCCAAGTATAAAACTGTTCTATGGTTAATTTTAGTTCATTTCTTAAACTTTGTAAACAAATGAAAACAAAAAAAAATTGTCTGGTGCTTTTTTACGCCTTTTTTACGCCTTTTTTTAACAAAAAAATAACGCTTTTTAATTTTTTGAGCTTTTTGCTCTCCAAAAGTTGCCAACACTAGTTTTTAACTGTTGAAAAACAACAAATAAATGAAGTAAAAAAACTAACAATGTCGTAAAAACAACTGAAAATTTTTTACTACAAAAATTTTAAAATAACTGTACAACAAATTTGTAAAAACTACTGTTTTAAAAGTTACCTTTTAAAAATTTTTCGGAATTTCGAAATAACTTTCGATTTCTATAGAACTCGCAAAAATTAACTGTTTACTGCAAAATTACTGCTGTTTATTAAAATACTAACTGATTTTGTATTATTTCATAGAAAAACAACTTTAATTGCTGTTAAAAACAACTACTACTGATTACTACACAAACATCTGTCATGCAGTAACTGTAAAACTTCTTTGAGTATTGGAATATTTTTTTTTTTAAAACTACTGAAGAAATTTCATTTTAAGTTTAACTTTCCCCTAGTTTTTTCTATGTGAAATTTAACTAAAAAATTGTTCTTGGAACATCAAAAAACTAGTAAATTTTCACTACGAATTTTTTATGTGAAAGTAAATTCTGTGACAGGGGTGAAATTTTGCTTTTTAGATTTTATGATGCGAATTATTTTTGGAATATTTCTTTTAATTGAACTGGCATTTTTTTTTCTGGATTTAATGTGACGATATATTTATGTATTTATTTGGTAGTTTTAACAATTTGTTTTGGTTTGGTTTGGTTTTGGCCAGCGTACACATAAAGCTTTAACGTTTAACAGTTTTTATAATTTATACAATATATATATATAAGGTGGTATAATTTAACGGGTGCACATTTTATTTTGGAAAAATGCAAAAGTGTAAACTTTTTTAAAAACACAAAGAATATAATTTGTGGAAAATTATTATCTTTGTGTTTGCTGTTGTGTTTTTGAAAAAGTTTAAACTTTTGCATTTTTTTTAAGACCAAAATTTGTGATTTGAATACCCACCCTTAGTGTATGTTTAACATTTTTTGTTCATAAATAATTATGTATGGACTGTATTGTATGTTTGTGTTAAATAATGTCATTTTAGATTGAAATACAAGCGCATTTGTATAAAATATAGACCTGTCCAATACTTTACGTATTTTTAAAATGCATTTGATGTCTCTGGTTTTAGTTTCAATAATGCTTTTTTAAATGTTTATGATTGAATGTTAAACGGTTTACAAAACAAAATTGGATGTATAACATGGAGAAAATACTAAAGAACCAGTGATATGATAGAAGTTAAATCTTTAGAGAATGAAGAGAAGTTAATGTCCCGATTCAGAAAGACGTCGAAAAGTAGAGTTACCGTCTTGTACGTGTGCACTGCACTGCGTATCGTGTTTGTCACATTTAAAGTTTAAGGTAAATAATTTAATGAAACTAATTGCGGTTTCTTAAAGTGCTATAAAGGTACTTTAGTTTATGCAAATTCGAAAAAACAACTTTTGAAATTGACGAAACAAGGCCTACAAATGTATTACTTAGGCCGAGTTTTTGGGATGTAGATTATCTTTAAACTTAGATTAACGAAGATTGTAAATGTTAATGGAATACCACCTCTGACATGTGATTTATTTTGTTTTATTACATAGACCAAAATTCTAAACAAGATGAACCACTTTCACCAAGATTTCGCCATTTTTTAAAAAATTCCCAAATTTGAAAAATATTTTCCGCTTGGCGTTTTGTTTGAAAATAAATAAGGAAGTTAATTTAGCAAAATAAGATTTATATTTTATTTCAAAACTTCGATTTGAACTCGTTATAATGTTTTAAATCGGAGTGCGGAGTGAAACACTAAGAAATAGATTTAAATCCGTGTTTCGTAAATTTTTAACAAACCGCAATAAGTTTCGTTAAAATATTTCTTAAACTTTAAATATGACGAAAAATGTAGTGCGGCTATATTTATGATACGAAGTGTATTTTGTCGTTGTATACAAAAACATAATACATGTGCTAGACGAAAATTCTTGTCTTTGTGTGGTGGCTGTGGGGGTCACTATTTTAAAAATTTGTATCGATGAGGGGAGGGCAAGAAATGTGTGCAATTTTAGTGATGAGAAGGGATGGGTGCATTTTTCACATGTATTTTCGGTTCTTGGAGAGAGGGGACGGGATGTGGGGATTTTAATGTTTGAATGGGTTAGGGAGAGGCTAAAGGGATGAAGGGAAACAATTTTTTGCCATCCAGTGTTAAAATGATCATATGTTTGAAGTGTCATATATGTCGTATCCGAAAATTGAGGGTATATGGCCGTATATGGTTTATATACTATACTTATAGACCATATATTTAAGGTGATATATGTTCATACATATATTAATATTTCGAATATTTATCATATATTTATTTGATTTTTGTAGTTTGTCTCTGAGTTCCTATTAAATTAAAAACTATTAAATGAAATTTATTTTAATTTAATATTTAATCATTTAAAAATTGTATACTTAATTGGACCTCAGAGCCATAGCACAAAAATTAAAAAAGCATTAATTACAAAAAATGATGGCTGTTACTCCGTCCTTTGTTGGTTTGTGGCTTGCAACATTTCGGAACTTGGTGTGGCAATTTAATTTTCAATAAATAAAAAAAAAATGAAATTCTTATTACAAATAGAAAAAAATATTTCTTCCAACTTTTTTTTCTATTTATGACACTAATCAGAAACATAATTTAAAAAAAAACATAATTTAAAAAAAAACATAATTTAAAAAAAAAACTTCAATGTTTTTATTAGACAGTATATTTAGAGTTAAAACGCTAATAAGACTTTTTAAAAATAAAATCAGTTTTAGATGCTGCGACTTAAAAATCTAGATTTCAACAATTTTCAGAAACCATAATTGTTTATTTTTAACTCAATGATACATTAACAATAATGGCATTTTTCCAAGTCAACGATATATAAATTAATATATAATCACATATGAAGTCAGATAATAAAATTAATATCATATATGGAACAATATTTAGCATATATTGCAATCATACATTACAATATATGAACTTTTTGTTTGCATGTATGAACCCATATATGCTTCCAAACATGGCATACATCTTCATACATGCTGATATATGAAACAATATATGCTCATACATGGCATCAGGCATATATTACCATATACATATTATCATTTTCACCTGGGCGGGAACATAACTTATTTTTTATCTTTTCTAAAGAAAAACAAAAACTGAATTAAGTCCCTTTTAATGTATACCGCTTAGAAACGTCAGGTCAAGACAGAAACATGCGAATTCAAAAAAATATATTGGCTACAAAATTCATGGAAGTCGAATTAAGATACATATGTTGTTAAAATCTCACAGATATAACTTAACGATCGAAAATGACAGAAACTTTTATCAAGTTTTTTAATTAAAAAAAACTAGCCACTCTTTGTGAGGCGGAGCGGATTTTCGCTTTGTTGCTTTAAAAGTTCTTGTTAAGTTGTGGACACTTATTCTTGCATCTATTTTGAATATTCAACTTTAACGAATTGTTCCTATTTGGAATAATTTTTTAATTTTTAGACCTTATTCAAAATTTCTTAGAACAGTTGTTGCTCGCCACCTGATGTAGAGTTGGCGAATTTATTGAAGCTTTTTTGTTTCATAGCCCTGATTCATTATTTTACTTCGGTGGGGTTATGAAAAATCATACATATCATTTTTCTAAATTGATGTTGTCGTCACCGGGAATCGAACCCGGAACCATCTGTGTAACTGTCCAACGCGCTAACCATTACACCACAGTATAATTTTTTTTTTTAAATATACACATAATCAGTTATCATTAGTATTCCCTCTAAATACCAGTAAATTGGCAGAAAACGTAATACTAGGCAACACTGTTCTTTCATTTTGACGTGTAATTTGTCGCAAAATCTGCACTTGTTTAGTTTGAATTTGGCACTTTCATGTTTGAAATTACTTCCAAAAGCCGACATTTTTGTTTTTCTCAGAAACTAACGAATATCACACATTTTGATATGATAAATTACGCTAATGAAATGTCAAATAATTATGAAATTAAAATAAATTTTTATTCCCAGGGGTTTTGTTGCTCTTACCAAAGTGTACCTGCAAATAAGAAACCATATTTGGTAGAGATCTATCCATATTTATTTTTTTTTCTTTGGAAAATATTGATATGAACAAAGTTTTAGAAATAAATTAAAAAATATATATTTTTTAAAGTGAATTTTTTTTCTAGCTTTCATAGAATTTTCACAATTCGTGCTTAAATTTGTAAAACCTTTATTTGAATGCGTCAGGGGTGGGATAAAACAATAATTATGATGTATTACAATTTTTATTGTCATGTGTTGCTTCCTTAATTGATGTTTGATAATGAATGCTTAATTCTTGTTAAATTATTTGTGTATGTAATAATAATTATTTGTTTAATTATATCTTCTAACAATTATAGTTTTTTTTTTTTTTATATTATTTTTAAATTTGGCAAATGTTTATTAAAATTTGTGTACATTGTATGTATGTATATAAGTATGTATAATATGCATAGTATGCATAATAAATGTTTACAATCTAATTGATATGATTATTGGTTTTCAATATCATGTTTTCAAAAACTCCCTAAATATTGTTATCAAGCCAAGCTTATGATTTTCACTTTCAGTCATTCCAACACTTTTCTATACCGTCTTCTGATAGCCACAAACTATGGATATCGTTGAAAATGAACACATCGATATTCAGTGTTCCTATGATGTATGTTCTGTATAAAGTTTTTAAAAATTCGGTGCAGTTTGCCTTGAGTGGCGGCTCAAAGTCCGATATTTTTTTTATCGAAACTGAGAGAAATAACTCATGTTTAAACTGCTCTTACTTTTAAAGTCTTTATCTGATTTTATCTCATATGAAAAATAGGGTCTTCTACTTTTAGATATTTGTTAGAAAAGCATACAATCTTTTTATAAAAAGTTTGTAAATATGCAAAAAAACGCAATTTTTTCGCGAATATTTCAAAAACTACATCTTTGATCATTCTTAAGCAACTGATAGATAATATTGTCTTGTACAACTTATCCAAATTACAGAGTGGGTTCTTCATGGGGTCGGAAAATATTAAGAAATTCTCATATTATTTGCTTTAAAAAGTAAAATTTTCAATTTTGTTCAACACACACGAATTTTAAATTTCGCAAATATCGCGACCTAAAGTAACAAGTTTTATATAAGAAAAATTATTCTCGATTTTTAACGTCCCGAATATGACAGAAAATTGTGTTGTTTGCATATTTTGGTTACAATATGAAAAAAATTCAGATTTAGAGCACAAAAGACCATTTTAAGCAAAATTTTAAATTCGTTTGTATTAAAGAAAATTAAAATTTTTTACTAAAATCTAAATATCTTTTGACCCCATGAAGAACCCATTGTGAATTTTGGATATGTTATACAAGAGAATATAATCTATCACTCAATTGTTAAAAAATAGAACATACATTCAAATTCAGCAAAAAAAATTTTGCAAAACTTACAAATTTTTTTTAAGCAAGGATCCTCCCAGCAAAAATGTTGCTGACTTTACTGACTTTTTTTCTGAGTGAACTTGTAGTTATTTAAATATTTCAGAAATTTTGAATATTTGCAAAACTTTTTGGAAAGAGACTGTACAGTTTTCTATCATGTATCTTAAATGTAGAAGATCCAATATTTCATGAGATGAGATTTGTCAAAATAGCATAAAAGCTTAAAAAGTTAAATCAGTTTAAACATTGGGATTTTTTTTTTAGTTTTGCTACAAAAATGTCGAACTTTGAGATGAGATAGAACGCGAACTACACCGAATTTCGAAAAACTTAATACAGCGCATATACACGCAAAACAAGACACTTGAATATTTTTGCATACAATTATTTATGTGTTTACAATGGTTCAAATTTTCAAACATAAACAAAGATATATTTGCAATTTTATAATTTTTAGATATTATGTTTGAGACATGCAAACTTACATACATATATTAAACATATATATATTTGCAGCCAAACATATATATGTTTTTCGGTAGACGGTTTTCAGTTTTTCCAAACATATATATGTTTAAAGGCAAACATAATTATATTTGCATGCAAACATGTTACATTAGAAGCATGGGAAATGTTTTCCAAACAAAAGTATATTACCAGCAGGGAATGTTAAATCGATGTGCACATTTTCAATAAAATCCAAACTCATGCATTTCAAAAACGACTAAAATCGAAATTTTTTGAAATGACTCTTTAAATAAGAGACACAAAACTATTCATTTTTTTAAACAATTTTTAATTTTTCAAATAAATTTCAAATATTTTCCCTGGTAAGTTGCAAATCAATTTTAGTTTATGGCCTCCTTTTTTGTGAAAATCAAAAGCGTTGTTTTTGGTAAATTTTTCTTAAAATTTTATAAATATTCGTGTTGTATTTTTTTTTTTTTTGTTATTTTAAGTCTAAATTTTGGAATGTTAACATTTTTATTTTCTAGTTGTCTCAAACTTTCGACACATCACATTGTTGGTTTAAACTACGAAGTAATAATTGATGAGATAATTTTATTTTTTTTATTTTTTTGCTTTAATTAATACATTTAACTATAAATATGTTTGTTTAAAATTTTGTTTTCAAATTCAATAATTTATTACATATTTAACCAATTTTAGAAGATGTTTTTAAGCAATTCTAAGAGTATATTTGTTTTCATCTACGCAAGTTTTTTTTTTTTTTTTCTTTAGTACATTTTTCTCAAAATTTGTTTGAATAGTTAAATTTATGTTTTTTTGTGTCTTTGTTTGATTGGCAGTGTGTAAAACTAAAAAATTTGACAACACATTTTGTTCAAAATTTGTGTAGAGTGTAGAAAAAGAAAATAAATTCCTGTGCCGCTAGTTGGAAGAGGAAATCGAGTGCCATTTTAAAATAAATTTTCAATATTCTAAAATAAATATGGAACTACTAACAAACGACTACATATCCTGTATTAAATTACAACCATTTTGATTGACTAATTAAAAACAATTAAAAACGTAAGATTTATACTTAAAACTTAAAGGAAAACTCTTTACATAAATATATACAAATTAAAATTAAACAAACAAAAATTCTTATTATTTTTTTAATTAAAATTAGCGATTTTGTTAAAGTAACACAATATTAAAACATGACATTTTTCTTATTCCCATTTCCCCCCACAAAACCACACGAGCGGCCTTTTCCTTAATTAAAATTCAAATCAAAATCAATCATTTTTTTTAATTGTGTGTTACTTAAACAAAATCTATACGTTCCTATGGATTACCCGTATTACCAGTGATTTGTGCATTTTGTCGTCGTAAATCTGAGCTTATTAAAGCGGTAATTATTGTGCCAACAATTAGCATAACGGCCATGGTAATGTTTGCTGTGATATCGCTGTAATCACTAAATAACCATGAATACAACGATGTAAAGATGATGCCAAAAACTTGTGATGAAGCATTTAATAAACCCGATGATGTACCTTCCGGTTCAGGATAGGTTAGTTCAGCACCAAATTCAAAACCAACAGGTAAGTAGCCAGTCATAAAAAAGCTAAAGGATAATAGGATAAAACAAAAAAAAATTATTTCAAATGTTTATACAAAATCTATATCAAACTTAAAACAAAAAAAAAAAAAATAATTCGAAAACGAAAACGCGTTCGGACAGAATTTTCAGCCCGTGTAGGCAAAGCTCTAGTAAATGTTTTACTTTTAGGAATGGATATCTTTTTGCAAGAGTTTTAAAGTATTGTAATTTCATTTTAAAAACTCTAGACTTTCTTTTGAAGTGGAAGTGCAGAGGGTTACCGCGTAACTCGATTCGAAAAAATTATAAAATTAGTAAATCTTGTATCTTGTGTAAAATGAGTGTACAATAAATAGTAAGAACCATAAAATAGAAAAAAATATGATTTTTTTTTATTACGAAGTCTTTTTTACGAAATCGGAAATTGTTTTCGAATCGAGTTATAGGTAGTTTACACTGAAAAGTTATTGTATTAAAAAGGTGATTACACTAAACTTATACAGTTAATATTAGTGTCCGACCGAATAGTTCGGCCAAAAAACTATATTTGGTCGGTTTTTTCGTGTCTAGAGGCTATGAGGATACATTTTGGTATTGGAACCATGTTTGTTGAGCCGATTTAATTCGATTTTGTGATTACAATTTAAGGAAAAAGATGAAGTTTAGCTATAAAGTTAAAAGTACGGCCGCCGAACTATTTTCGATTTGGTCGAACTTTTTTAGGTCGAACAGTGAATTCATTGCTTAACTAGCGATTTTTCTTTAAATTTGACACTCAAAATCGCATCTAATCAGCAAAATAAACATTTTGCCATTCGCCAAATTTGTCAATAATGCTTTAAAATACTGAATACCGACCAAATGCATTTTCTGACTGAACTGTTCGATCGAACACTAGTTAATGGGCCTGATTACGGTTGTCGTAGTCGTATTTCGACTCTAGTCGAAGTCGTTGTCGCTTTTTATTTTTTGTGGTATTACGTAAATTTTTCGACTAAAAGGTTTTTGTAATATATTGAAAACAACAGAGTGTTGACAAATTTGTTAAATTTATTAATATTATAAAGCACTCTATGACGATCTGTCAAAAACAGCTGATTGGCGGCAATAAGAAATTTTTAATTTTGTTGTTAAATTATCAAAAATATAAAAAATTACTAAGTTTGGACTTATTTTGTTAACTTCAGATGAAAAATATGAGTGCCTATGGCTGAGACGAATGATATTCGAAGAAAACGGCTAAGTGTTGTTTAGCAAAATAACTCCGATCACGTCCAAACTTTTTCTCGCATAGTACTTTTTTAGCTGATTTAAAGAAGCAAAAAAAAATTGTCGCCAGAGCCCCTTGCGGCTGGACGAGGCACTAAATTCGGAAAAGTTTTTTACAATTATCTCAAAAAGTACACGTCCGATCATTAAAATATACATGTCATATGAAAGCTTATTAAAATATCTATTCAATGATGTACGATATGACAATTTAACCCATTACAGCCCAATTCAAAATTTCCTAATATTTATTTCTGTTTTTTTTTTTTTGTAAAAAGATCACCTTATTAAAAAAATCGCCTATATAAGCATATAAAAACTGTACAAAAAATTAAGGAAAATTTCACAAGCTTTCATTAAAGGTATAATGGACTACCATATCTTTTAAAATAAAAAAGAGATCAAAGGTTAAAAAAAAAAATCGCAAAAAATCCACATTGTCTAAATTTAACCTTTGATTTCAAGAGATATGCGGTCATATTGTACCTGAAAAGAAAGCTTATAAATCCGGCTATCCATTTCTATAAACTTATTAAGTACTTACATAGGCCAATTTTTGAATAAAAAGCACATTTTATCTAAAAAACTAAAGTAAAAATAAGAAAATTTTAAACCGGTCTTTAATGGGTTAATTTATATTGACATATTGTACACTATTGAAAAGCCATTTAAAAGAGCTTTCATACGACATGCATATTGTTATAAATGGACTTGTACTTTTTGAGATACTTAAAAAAACTTTTTCAACTTTAATGCCCAGCCCAGCCGCAAGGGGGCGCCGGTGACTACAAATATTTTGTTTCTTGAAATCAGCTCAAAAATTTGTTTTTGGGGTAAAAGTTTTGAAGTAATCGTAGTTATGTTTCTAAACTGCACTAGTTCCAGATTTTGCCAATTATGTTTTTTACCCTAAAACGATTTTTTTTTAAATGCTTAAAATTCGTGATTTAAATATTTTCAGAATCTATATTTGTATAGAGTTAGTTACTTAACATAAACAAAATTTAAATTTTTTAACAATCTCAATCCTTTAGGGAAGTTGAACTTCAAGGGGACACACGGTGTAAGATATGGTCAAACTAGCTGGACAAAAGTCGGTTTTTTGACTTTCAGTTTTAATAAAAATTTTAATCAAATATGATAAAGGACTTCTTTTTGAGTAGGAAAATGTAGAAAGTTTGTCAAATTTGTCAACAATAACAAAATAACGGTACTTTGAACTTGAATATTTTTGAGTGAAATAAAAATAACAATAAACTTAGTTAAAATGTACCATATTTAAATGCGTATAACTTGTTATTGGAAACGTCTTTTTAAACATTTTTTTTATTATTATTTAAAAACTCAGTTTGTCCTGTTTCTATATCGCGTAAATACGTTTCAAGAACTTGGAAAGTATTTTTAGTGTTATTCAATTAGGGAAATACATTTTTTTCTACTTCCTGTGTTGTTTATGGACAAATAAGAAGCTTTCTTAAAAATCTTTTTAACCCTTTACTGCATGAAAATTGCAATTTAAAATTGTTCTATATATTTTGGTAGAAATGCAGCGTGTTTCAGCGTTTACATTTCTAAGGATTTTATTGAAGGATAACGATTCGTTACAAAAAATATGTAACAAACTCGTATAAAGGAAAAAAAAATATATTTTCGCTACATATGATGAAAAGAAAAGTGATTTTTCGCCAATTGATTGTTATGCATATAAAATTTAAATTTAACTGTACTTTAAATTTAAATTGGGCTTTCAATAATCGGACTAACGCACCGTATTCAATTTAGCAAATTTCTTTTCACTGGATTGAATCGTATCAAATTAAATTACACTCAATATAATGTAATTCATTTATATACAACACGAACCGCCATTTTTCGGATCAAATTGTATTTCAATTAGATATAAGGCTATATTAAATTTGACACATTTTGTTGTTGCATCATATTATTTTTTTTTTTAATCGGACATTCTAAATTTTACAATTGTTCAGTCTTTTACACTTTTATAACTTTTAACGACACGAAAAAACTTTCAACTTTTCGAGTTTACGGACGATTGGAAAATTGCAATTTTTTTGCCTTAAGAAATCATTTTTTTTTCCAAATTTTTCCGTTACTTTGGAAATGCTTGACATTAAATAATAAAATTTAGTTTTTGTATAATAATAATTGAGAGATCAATTTTGAATTAGATACATACACAACGTGATACATAGATTCAAATTATTCGTTAAATATATGTAACACCATTTTTAAACGAAATATTTTTTCTCAGGGTAGGCACGCCAAATTTTTGCACATATTAATGTTTTTAAGTTCCTCTTTAATCATTCAGAGTTTTTAAACAAGAATCGAGTCAAAATTATATGGGTGGTGGGCGTGGCAGTTGTCCAATTCCACCCATTTTTTCCAAAGCTGCATTTTGGTCAAATAACATCTTCCAATAAATTTCATAGGTCTAGCTTTATTATTTTCTAAGATATAGAATTTTGTCTCCCTAAAATGGTGAAATCTTACGCGACTACAAAAACAAAATATTTTTTGGGAACAGATGTATTTTTTACAAAAAGTTTAGCCAGAAAATATGTACATAATTTCAGTTACATGTAATTTACATTAGCATGTAATGTCGTATATGGTGTAAACATTGTATTTTAATAACACTAGGGTCATAAAAGTTTTCCCAACCCTCGAAAGTTTATTATACATTTTGTTTTGTATTTAAATTTCAAAGCTTCAAACATTAAAAAAATAAAATAAATTATTGTTTTTATTGTTTTTAATTAAATATTATATTTTATAAATATACGAATATTTTTCGAAAGAATTAGTCGTGGAATTCTAAAAGAAACGAACGGATTATATTTGAAATGAGTCATAAATTATTAATTTCCGTACAGGCAAAAACGCTCTGTGCACTGATATACCAAATACCAATAGTATGATGAATCCCCCAATATTTTTCTTTTGAAAAATATAGGGGAAGGTAGGGTAATTTGAGACTTGGGGTAAATTGGGACTTTGAATTTTTGCAGTCTCAGAGTTTCTAACTATTGTGTCTTGTTGTGTCACTTTGAGCAATCTATATTTTAGGAGACGTATTTTTATTACTTGTATGTGGTAAATAAAGAAATCATACAAAAAAAGTTTCTAATGGCGTTCGTGTTTTTTTTTTTGTCAAAAAAAAATTTTCTTTTACATTTTTATATAAAAAATTATTGTTTCATTATGATGTGAGCAAGATTATTCGAGTTCAAGATCATTTGTTTTTTGTTAAACAAAAACCGTGCAATATTTATTTATTACTCAAAAAAGTTTTTGCCCGCTTTCTTATAGCAGACTTTATCTACTGACTGTCAGTAGATAAAGTCTGCTATAAGTCTGTCAGTAGATAAAGTCTGCTATAAGAAAGCGGTCAAAAACTTTTTTGAGTAATAAATAAATATTGCACGGTTTTTTGTTTAACAAAAAACAAATGATCTTGAACTCGAATAATCTTGCTCACATCATAATGTATGATAAAAGATCGAAAAATAAACTTTTGGTTTTAATTTTTAAAATTTAAAAGTAAAACATTTAAATTATTGTTTCGTTATGTATGTATGGTATATTCGAATAGGAAGTTGTTTAGCTGCATTAAAAGAATGATTCCTTAATATGACAAACTAATGTTAAAATCATTGATAAAAATTCTCGATTAGAATTATTAATTGGCAGAACAGTTTTTGCTGTGAATTTTTTTTTTTGTGATTTTGAGAAGAAAATAAACATTATTATAATTTTTTATTTTTTGAGAAAGTTAATTCAGCTATTTTGTTTAAACATTTTACCTCATAATCATAATTATCGCCAAAATATTGGTATTAAACTTAATACTAATAATTTTTGTTAACCTACACTCAAAAAAGTTTTACAGTTACTACATGACAATGGCTTGTGTAGTAATCAGTAGTTGTTGTTTTTAACTGTAATTACAGTTGTTTTCCTATGAAATAATACAAAACAACTATTTGGACAGTTATTTTAAAAAACAACTGAAGAAAACTACTGTGTTTTTTACAGTTGTTTGAATCTGTTGTTTTTGTATTTTTGTAAACAACTACCAAAACAGTAATTTTGCAGTACTCAGTTTTTTTTGTTAGTTATTTAAAAATAGAAGATTATATCGAATTCTCATTTAGTTTAAATTTGTTTTTATTGAAATGTTCAGAGTTTGAAAATAATAATTATATTTCCAATGCAATAAAACGTCATAACTGGAGTATCGTTTGGAATTTTGACTTTGCACTTAAAGTAGGATGCAGGAAATACAAATTTTTGAAAGAAAAAAAGATTTTTCTTTTTTTTTTTTTTTTTTTTTTTTTTATTTAAATTTATTTTCATCGGGATAAACATTAATTTCATTTATAGTAATTAAATGTGCTAAAGTCCCAAAACTTATTTAACAAATTGTGAATCAATCTGATGTAGGCGTGTCCCTATCCGGATTTCATTCCTGCCTAAGGAAATCTTCAGGGGACTTTGTTATTAGAATTTCTAGAGATATTTGTTATGTTAAATCACAAACTCAATGAGAATTTCTTGTCCTCGTCTAGGAGCGAGATTCAAAATTTAAAATATCAAAGAAAAAACAAAAACAACAACAAAATATTGTCACAATTGGCTCTGTCATCTTCCAAATACTACTCTGTTTTTTTGACAGACCTAGCAATGTAGTGACGTTTATTCAAGTAAATCAACAATAGAAAATCATATGGTTTCTATTAGTGTCAGTTACATTTAAATTTGCACAAGCACCTGCATATTTGTTATTTAAATTTATTTTCATCGGGATAAACATTAATTTCATTTATAGTAATTAAATGTGCTAAAGTCCCAAAACTTATTTAACAAATTGTGAATCAATCTGATGTAGGCGTGTCCCTATCCGGATTTCATTCCTGCCTAAGGAAATCTTCAGGGGACTTTGTTATTAGAATTTCTAGAGATATTTGTTATGTTAAATCACAAACTCAATGAGAATTTCTTGTCCTCGTCTAGGAGCGAGATTCAAAATTTAAAATATCAAAGAAAAAACAAAAACAACAACAAAATATTGTCACAATTGGCTCTGTCATCTTCCAAATACTACTCTGTTTTTTTGACAGACCTAGCAATGTAGTGACGTTTATTCAAGTAAATCAACAATAGAAAATCATATGGTTTCTATTAGTGTCAGTTACATTTAAATTTGCACAAGCACCTGCATATTTGTTATTTAAATTTATTTTCATCGGGATAAACATTAATTTCATTTATAGTAATTAAATGTGCTAAAGTCCCAAAACTTATTTAACAAATTGTGAATCAATCTGATGTAGGCGTGTCCCTATCCGGATTTCATTCCTGCCTAAGGAAATCTTCAGGGGACTTTGTTATTAGAATTTCTAGAGATATTTGTTATGTTAAATCACAAACTCAATGAGAATTTCTTGTCCTCGTCTAGGAGCGAGATTCAAAATTTAAAATATCAAAGAAAAAACAAAATGAAAATAAATTTAAATAACAAATATGCAGGTGCTTGTGCAAATTTAAATGTAACTGACACTAATAGAAACCATATGATTTTCTATTGTTGATTTACTTGAATAAACGTCACTACATTGCTAGGTCTGTCAAAAAAACAGAGTAGTATTTGGAAGATGACAGAGCCAATTGTGACAATATTTTGTTGTTGTTTTTGTTTTTTCTTTGATATTTTAAATTTTGAATCTCGCTCCTAGACGAGGACAAGAAATTCTCATTGAGTTTGTGATTTAACATAACAAATATCTCTAGAAATTCTAATAACAAAGTCCCCTGAAGATTTCCTTAGGCAGGAATGAAATCCGGATAGGGACACGCCTACATCAGATTGATTCACAATTTGTTAAATAAGTTTTGGGACTTTAGCACATTTAATTACTATAAATGAAAAAGATTTTTCATTATTAAAAAAATAGTTTTACAATGTCGAAAAAATAACTGTTGAAAAACAGTAATTTTTACTAATTTTTACAGTTGTTTCAAAATTTTTGAAGCAAAAAATTGTCAGTTGTTTTACTACTACATTTGTTAGTTATTTTTACTACGTTTGTTAGTTGTTTTTAACGGTAATTACCTTTGTCGCCTTTTTACAGTTGTTTTAACTGTAATTTTCAGTAGATTCTACTCTAAAACTTTTCTGAGTGTATAGTCGAATTTTGATGAGCCCGAATTCTTATGTTATAAAATGTGCCTTGTCGAAAGTTTCTGCTGAACAAATTTGCACAGTGGACGAAATTGGGTTAAATATATAAGCTCTTCACTTACCCCAATAATGATGCTGTAACATAAACAACTGCAATACTTCCAGTATCCAGAGTAAAAGCGAAAACCCACATACCAACCATTGAAAATGCGTACACCGCAAGGGTTGTTTCCCTGAAAAGACAAAATATAAATATTCAATACCAACATTCAACAAAAGTTTTCAAAGTATTTATCAATTTTGCCCAATGAATTACGCAAATTGACACAAATTTAATTTAATTACAATAAATTCAATACTACTACGTATGATTAATATAAACTTTTTACATGACATACAAAAGTATACGCCTCACTGTACACTTTTTGTTTTAAAACTCACTTGAATCTATGCGATTTATCCAAAACAATACCAGACACTACCGAACCCATCATACCGGACAGGACTATAGCTAAACCAATACGACCAGTATCAACTTCATGACCAGGATAATATTTAAGAACAACCTAAAGAAATTTTATAAAAATGCAAATATTAAGTAAAGAAACATCCTGATAAATGACAAATTGTACCGGATTTAGTAAAGTTGATATGGCATAGAAGACACCAACATTCATGCCATACGATATCAAGAGTAAGATATAGTTGCGATTTAACATTAAATTTTTCAATGACTGCGTAAATGAAACTTGATTTTGAGCTTCTATTGAACCGGGTAAAGCAACTTTTTGTGCTGCCGATGGTGGTGTTGGAGGTTTATCTTGGAAAACTAATAAATTGTATGGGAGAAGAAAGATACAAAATTTAAAAAACACAAAAAATTGTATTAAAATATAAAATAAATGTTTTCTCACTTACACAAAACCATTAAAATGGCCAAAACGGTAGTTAAACCTGCCACGTAATTGAACATCCATTGTAAATCATGTCCCACAAGGTCCAAATCGTCGGCATTTGCCACTAGCATGGGTGGTAGAACAAACCCAATAGCAACACCAAGCTACAAAAGTGAAACATAAAAATACATGCAACAATAATTATTAAAAACCAGAGTCTATGACTATGGAACGAACAGTGGTTTCAGTTGAATATACAGGTCAATGTGTTATTTTCGAATTTCCGTTAATATTAATTTGGGAGAATCAGGTATGGAGAAACAGTTAAGTTGCTTTAACTTTCATTAAATTAATGCAAGTTTTCATAAAATATTATTTTATTTACGAAAAGTTTTATAAACTCAAGTTTCATTTAAAAACTAGTTTCATAAAAAGTATAAAGCTTTTTATTAATTAAAAAAATATTTTATTGACTGTGAAGAAAAATTTCATTAATTTTCGTCCAATATAATTCTCTCTGTGCAGAGTTGCAAAATCATCTGGCATGTATTCAAATTTCTGTCCAAAGGGATTAGGATAGGCCGCCAAGTTCGAGACTTTTACCCTTTATGCCACTCCACGATGGAATTTCCAAAATCCACTCTACACTGATGATTAGAATCTCACGTAACAAATTTCAAGTTTCCAGCATCGACGGTTTGGCCAGACTGCCAAGCCTTTTGCCCCTCTTCGTGAGAACAACATGATTTCTAAAAACAAGCCTCTTAAAAGCTTTGTAATAAATTTTTTGGAAAAGTAGATTCTTCGCGATCTACTGCATAGTAATTTGAAACATAAAAAAACCGCAGCTTGTGAGCTCATGTAACAGCTTTGAAAAAGTTGTTTACTAAATTGTGCTAAGAATCAATTGACAATTATAAAATTTTTACAATTGCCTTTTTCGCATTTTCTTCCTTCTTTTACATTTGTATACAGGTGGCGGACAACCAAAGTCTGCGAAAAAAATCTGCAGTTTTTTTCAATTATAGTGAGAACTGATCAAATTGTTATAACCCACTTCCAAAAAAAACAAGGGCCATAAATTTCAAAAATAATCGGCATTTTTTGTTAAATTTAATTATATGCCTTTAGTGGTAACATTTGTTTAATCCTTGCTACTTAAATCCTTGATACTTACTTTTTTAAATGTTTAGAAGAGTCCTCTAAATGAAAGCTACGACATACAACATTTTCTGCTATAATTTTTTTTTTTTACATAATTTATCCCTACCCAAAAATTATGTAAAACATCATTATTTTTAAAGACATTTATGTCTTATTCTAAAACTTTAAGCATCGAAAATTTAAATTCAGCGTATTTTCAGTACCATAAGAGAAAATTCCAACTTCCATGCACTCCATAAGATGGAAATTGCACTTAAACCCAAAATTTACATTTTTTCCATTATTCTGTGTTGAGAGAAAAGGCTCTTTTTCTTTAAATCTGAGTTAAGTACATGCGGTTTTTAACTTTGACCATACAATATCTTTTTTTGCTACTGGACTAACATTGTTCTCGCTACAATACTTCATTTTGAGTAAATATATTTTCTGACCGTATAGTTATATTCTTTTTTCTAACAAAGGACTACATTTTTCTTTTAAGAACAATTTGTAGACCAATTAAGAGTTTCCAGTCTGAATGGATAAATCGGACAGTTTTTTTCGCTAGTTTTTTATTAAAAAATCATCATATAATCCTCGAATCGTGTAAATGACTTTTTGTGTAAGTAACACTAGAGTTCTAGAGCAGTGTCATATGAACATTAAAAAAATTAACACATTTAACCGTTTTTCCCACTTTGAAAATTTGTTTACTTAATTTTGCAAAGAATTATTTGACATAGAAGAAATTATTACAATTGCTTTTTTTTTGCATTTTCTCCTAATTTATTGCTAAAATCATGTTTTCTTTAATTATTCTAAAGTGCCCAGCAAAACTTTGGTAATGGGTGCGATAAAGTAATGCATTACCTTGTAATGTGTACTCCTTACCTGTATCATTATTTTCCAACAAGAAGTAATGAGTTACCGTTTATTGAACACTCATGCATTACCTTGCAATGAGACCTCATTACATTTTACATTACTTCAAAACATAAAATAATGACTTACCGATCATCAATTACATAATGCATGAATTATAAACGTAAAGTAATTATTAAGATATATTTTTGAAAATCTATTTATACACATTACTTTGTGATTTTTTGTAAGCATAATGGTAAGGTGTATATTTTTGATATCACGAACGAAAACACGAAGCATAACAAGTCATCTACATTTTAAGCAATAAAATATTGTATGTATCGATAGCTCAGTTGGTAGAGTTCTCGCCTAACTAATACCAGAGAACCCAGGTTCGAATCCCAGCATGACCATGCATTAATTTAATAAAAAAAAGTAATTTATTTAATTAAAAAAAAATATCTGTAAAAAAAAATTTTATGCATTTTTTTTATGAAAATCTATTTATAGACACATTACTTTTTCCCACCATGTAACCAGTTACTTTACCCCCTACAAGGGGGTAAAGGCTCATCGCCTGTATAATTCTTCAGTGAAGTAACGTGTAAAGTAGTGCATGAAGCCCTATGGCGATACATTACTTTACCCATGATTTGGTAATGTGTGGTTTTGCTGGGTGCATAAAATATAAAATATAAATAATGAAAAATTTTCATTATTGAAATATTTTCATTATTGAAATTAATTAATTGACAAACTGTGTATTATTTCATTTTTAGAATTCGAGGAGAATACATTTTTCGGGTGTTAGCAAAACCACTGTGCTGTGTTTAAAAAAAAAAAACACTGGTAGTATTCATAATACTCTTCGTATTTGGTGTATAAGCACACAAAGTGTCTTTACAGGTACGGAAATTAACAATTGTTTCTTCGTCCCTTTTAAAATTTCGCGTTTATTTCTTTCGAAAAATATTCCAATATTTATAAAATAGAATATTTTTCATATAAATGATCAAAATTATTTTTCTTTCACAGTTTTATTAGTTTTTTGTTTTTATATATGTACAAATATCGAGATTATTTTAATGTTATTTTTAATTCATTTATTTTTCTTTTAATTTGTTTAAATGTTTTGAAACTTTCAAATAAAAATTCAAAATAAATTGTAAATAATAAACTTTCCAGGGTTGTCAGTCAAAACAGTTACGACATTAATGTTATAAAGATACGACGTTTACACTAAATACGCCATTACATGAATCCGGCTATTATATTTAAACTCCTGTTAAGTGTTTTATGACTTTAAAAATTGTTTATGACACTTGTGAATTTTTCTATACTCTGTTTCCTATGCTCTGCTTAATGTTTATTGATGCTATTGCATCAAATGGCAGGCATTTTTATCTTTTAGCAAATTGTTGCAGGCATATGGATGGAGTGACATTTTTTCCGACACACTAACACACATGCTTTATAAAGAATAATGACAAAAATCCTTGACAATGTACAACGATATAACAAATATTTAAACAATTTATGGGGGCAGCCTGATTTAGAGCCTTCAAGTTATCTATCGAGTAAAATGTTAAAAAAAGTAATTTTTCACAAAAATATTGTTATAGAATTTCAGAGCTAAATTCTAATAAGTTTCAAAATGTCCCAAAATTAATATACGATGTGGACGTAATTTTTATGCAAATGAAAAAAAAAATTAAAAAGGAAGTTATTCTTCATTAAATTGTCTTCTATCTTTAATATGGATAAAAAAACATGGATTTATGTTTCTTCTAACAAACTATACTTTATGGCACTGCACAATGGCCATGGCCTTTGTGCTTGTCGAACCCATCTCAACTCAACTCATACTTTCTAAAGCTAATGCTGCCAACCCATTTTGTTGAAAAATCGACAATTTTTGTGTAAAAAATCGTCAAAATCTTAATTTTGAGAATGAGAAATCGTCAGTTCCAAAAATACTTATAATTCAATGAAAAAAAAGTGGAACGTTTTTCAAAACATCGTTTTAATCACTTTATTTGTAATTATTACACCATTTTATTTCCTATTGGTACTTTGTTAACGCTCTTAGTTTTAATCGCACGACTTCCAAAAAACCTTGAACAGAATAAAAATGGTAAAATCTTCGACCTATTTTAAAATCTTAAAATACACTCAAAAAAATCGCACGAGTCAATGCAAATTTAAAATTGAAATATCTTTTTATTTTGACCTAACCTATTAAAACGGATTATACCACTGAATTCTACGCCCCAAAATTAAGTTTACGCGTCCCGATGTGTTTTGATGTGTTTTGATGTGTCATATTAGTATGATAATTCGGTGGATTAGAATGAGGATGAAGATGACCTAATCGCTTAGGTCGAAAGTGCGGCACTGCCTCTAGCGCTGATCCCCACAAGATTTTTTTTTTTACCTTTTGTTACATTTATTAACAATGAATGTTTTCTATTTGTAATAGAACATTTAATTATGATCTCAAACCTGACAACTCAAAATGAAATAAAAAAAAAAACTTTGAAAATTTGTGATTTCTTTTGTCTACTAATATTTTGCAACGTTTTTGCTGATTTTAGTGGATTAATTAATTATGCAATTAACTAAAACTTAGCTCAAATATAACTCAAAATACACATGCACAAGTTCTTCACAAAACAGTTTTGTAAATTTAGTTTTCTATCGAAATAGATTAATTTTTTATTATAAAAATGACAACAATATCATTATCATCGCTTTGAGGCGGCTTCCCGGTAAGAGGTTTAAAAGATTTTAAGATGAAAAAATACAGCATTTTTATCTTACAAATTCAATCTTTTACAAAACAAATTAAACTCAATTTGGAAAGAGTATTCAAAACATATAATATTCTTTATCGTTCAGCAAATTGTAGTTCGCTGAGATTTCTAGAAAATTATTTCTGTTGTATGGGGAAAGACTGTGATTTTTGTTAAATTTTTCTCTGCGTTAACAATAGACAAAATAGCTTGAGGAATCATATAAAAATGAGGTTGAATCATTTTGCAAGAAAATTAAAAAAAAAAAAAAATGTATTGTATTGTATACTCTTTATTGGTCATACAAAAATTTGCAAAACTACATTGTTAAAGCTCCGTTCACATAATCACACAAGTGTGTTACACGTGTCAGAAATGTGGTGTATAAAGCAAATGTATATTTACACAAATAAAAGTAAAAAAAGATTACAATCAACAAACGGTGGAAAAAATGAATAACTGGAAGAACAAATTTCGATAACAGTCTGAACAATCAAACGATTTTTCTTTAATACTTTTTTGACAGATAGAGAAATTTTTCACACTTTTCATTATACTTGTGTAAAGTAAAGCATAAACACATGTGTGATAATGTAAACGGGGCTTAAGCAATACTACCTACATATAAAACAAAAATGCAAACATTAACAATTTCTTTACAATAGAGCAGGCCACAAAGCGTTTGCATATTTAAGGGGAAGCTAATGATACAAAACATTAAATAATAGTGAAATATAAAGAGTTTGCTAACACACCAAAAATGTTCGTTTTAGTAAATAAACTAAAATAAAAATAATTAAGGAACGCTAAATCAAGTTTATGCAACATTTCGTTATCTTTAATCCTGAAAAATTTAAAATTTTTTCTGCGGATTCATGTTTATCGTCACAACAAAATTGTTATCAAAAATATATTTTTGGTAGTCCTTCTATGAAAAAATCCATGGGATATACATATATACGTGTACCCCATTGGTCGTCAAAGCTCAAAATTAGTGAACAAATACTTTACCCAAATAAGAGCGAAAGATGTGACGAGTTTATTTCTATTTAATTGAGTTTTGACTGTATTCCTAAAATATCCTTTTTATGCGATATTTCGAAAAAATTAAGGGATGGAAAAATTTGGAGATCTGGAATCAGGAGACAAAAATATATAAATATCACTTTTTATAAAATTAAATCAATCAAAAAAATGCTTAAATTTCTATACGAGCAAAAAAATAAAAATAAAGAACTTCCTCTTTTATTACCTTTGACGACCAATGTGATATATAAGTATGTTCCATATTGTATCGTGTTCTGTAGGAAATGGAATGCATCAATTTCAAATATCTCAATGTTTATCCAAATTTTATGGATTGGACCATGCCCTAGCAAAAAATTGATCCCTAATGTCCAATAAGGTCAGAGAAAATAAATACCAAACATTATTAACTTTGAGATCCCATATTCGGATCTGAAACCATATTGGTCCAAGTAGTTGGTATAATCTGAAAGATACATCTATCCTTTGTATATACACATCAAACTCTAAAAAATCGGCAGTGTAGCTGATACAACAAAAAATAAAAATAGGACATGGTTGATACATTTGTCGTCAAAGGGTTAAATGCATTTATAACTAACAAGGAAACTACACAGTGGTGTAACCCTCAGATCATAATGAAACTTGGATATGTTGCAGAATATTCTGAATATTTTTACAGTAACTACATGTAGGTCATTCGGGTAGTAAACGGTCGTTGTTGTTTTAACTGTTATTGTAGTCAATTTTCTATGAGAAAATTAAAAACGACTATTTTAGACCATCTGTACTTCAGTAACAGTTTCTTTGAGTAGTTATTTTAGTATTTTAATAAACAACTTCCAAAACAGTAGTTTTGCAGTAAATAGTTAATTTTTGTAAGTTATTTGAAAATAGAAGATTATGTCGAGTTTTTAAAAATTTTCATTTAGTTTATATTTGTTATTATTGATATGTTCATAGTTTGCAAATAATAATTAGAAAATTTTTATGTTCATTGTTTTTTATTAGTTTTTATAGTTTATGCGTTCATTTAATGTTAGTTGTTTTTGACCGTTTCGTTGGTCGTTTTTACTACTATTGCAGTTGTTTTAAAAATATTTAAAAATTACTACATGATTAGTGATTTTTATGATAAATACAGTGATCGCCATTTTGGCTACACTTGTAGTCATTTTAACTGTCATTTTCAGTCATTTCTACCTTCTCAATTTCCTGAGTATATATATTTTTACGGCTTAAAAACAGGGTTAAAAAATTACACATTTTTACGTTTTTCAAATATATTTTTAATGAAAATTGATAAACTATAGGCAACCTGGGTATCAAATGAAAGGTATATAAATCATGTCGCTGTATGTTCGAACATTTTTGCTACTAAGAGTAACAACCCTTTTGTAAATTTCTATGGGACCGGTTTGCTGTAGGGAATTTTAAAAACTGTATATTGCTTTCATAGTAAACAATTTAGAGCAACACATCTGAATAAAGTTAACTGTATATAATATTTATTGGTTGTATTTGTACACTCAAAAATAAAAGTTAGTCAGGAGGGTGCTTGTAAAAAATTGCAAAAGTTTTGCTATCACTTAGTTGATTCAAAATAAAAAAATGCTTGCTAAATGTTAATAAAATTATTGCTAAATATTAGTAGACTGAAAAAAAACTCAAAAATTTGCAGAAAAATTATACTTCACTTAATTTATTTGCTGAAAATCTTAAATTTTTTTTGTTATTCTTTTAAAAATAATTTACAATACGTTACAAAATATAAAAATGTTCATAATCCCACATAGATGACACGAATTAATTTAATATCTGAAAATATATAGAAATAATTATATATAACATGAACAAATTATCTTTCAACTCTTACATCAGTTGTTGTCTAAACGATGGCATCTTTCTAGAAACGAAACAAAACGAAATATACAACCCTTTTTTTGCAATACGAAAAGGGCAACATACAAAATTACGTATGATGTGTGTCCTTGTCTTTCGCTGTAGTCTGTCTACCTGAACATATATTTGTTTGCAATTTGACCACTCTACATTTATAGTCACTATAATCTTTTAGTTTACAAATACACATTTAATCTTAATTAAATTTAAATATTTTATTTTGTCTTTAATTTAATTAATAGACAAGCCTGTGACAACACAAAATTCAAGTTTTTTTAAATTCATTTTAACAATTTTCGATCATTTTTATTTCAAATTATTTTTTTTATAGCAAATTCTAAATCGGGCTTCTAAGGTTATCTATATTTAAAAAAATTAAATGAAATACTATTTATTCACATTGTTGGCGTCCTTTTGTTTTGGCGTCCTCTTGTTTTATTACGGTTGTCGTTCACACTTTTAATGTGCTTATAAGCACAATTTTTTGTTAAGCAAAATAAATTAGTAAAACATTAGTAAAATATTAGTAAAACATTAGTTCAAAACAGTTAAGTGCTGATTAAGTATAACTAAAATTTTAGCTGAAACATAATTTCAGTAAACATTTTGCTGAAAAATAGTATACATGATTTACAAGACGTTTTACTAACTTTTCTACTAACTTATTTTTATGAGTGTAAGTGGAATATTTTAATTATAAAAAAATATTCTTAAAAAAAATTCTCCTTAAAATTTAATTCAAGGATAAATATTTGCTAAATACTTGTATGGGACTGTAGGAAAACAATATCAAGGTCAGTAACTTAAATAAATTAGAATACATGTAAAGTATTGTATATGTATTCTAATATTTCGTTACAAAATGCGCCTTTTACAATGTCCCGTTAAAATTTATATTTTAAATGGAAAATAATAAAAATCATTAGCTAAACTTTGAATTAGTAGCTGACGCAAAATTGTTCAAATGGTGCACAATTTTAAAAACTGCATTTAAATGAAACCACAAGTAACGATAAAAATTAATTTAAACGATTGTCGTCGCAGAATCGAATTTAAATATTCTGATTTTGCTCTTGACATTATAAATTTCTATGTAATAGAAACGCCTTATTGTAGTTTCTGTACGAAAATAAAACTTACAAAGAAGAAGACATTGAAAAATGCGCAAGGTCACATAAGGGCATCAGTGTTAAAGCGTCTAAATAAAATTGCTTGGCTTTTATAAACACTCATGTGAACAAACATACACACATGCATATGCACACCTACATACATATGAATGTAAATTAAGCTTCCTCATGTCCCAACATATAAAATATTGTTTGCAATTATCTCACACACAGATTACCGATCCCACAATATACATATATGTATAACTGGATCTAATTTGAGTTGCTATGTTTGAGATATAATTTAATAACTGATATTAGGGATCAAATTAGGCAAAGTTTCATCTTCCTATTTTTTGATTGCAGTTAATCTTATTTTAATCCGATGGCTATAACGGGATCTATAAAGGATCTCATTTGATATCATTGGTTTCACCAAGAATGAAACATAATTGTTAGTGTCCGACCGGAGACTTGTGCTAGTAAACTATATTTGGTCGGTTTTTATGGTATTTGAAAATTTTTAAACTAAAAAAAATAAATGTTTGTTTTAATTCGATTTTGAGTAAACGATTAAAGAAAAAGCCGAAGTTTAGCTGTAAAGTTAAATAATCGACCACCGAAATTTTTCCGATTTGGCCAAAAGTTCGATGGCGGAATATTGAAGTCATTATTTAACTACGGACTTTTCTTTAAATTTGACACTTAAAATCGGATCTAAGTAATAAGCTTAATAAACATGTCCGTTTGTCAAACTTGTCCATAACACACAAAAAAATAAAAACACATTTCAATCACGAAAACCATCGATTCAATAACTTTAGTTTCTGAAATTCCGGCAACAACGAAAATTACTAATTTAATATGTCATTTTGTTGTATTCACGTGCAACCCTAACAAGAAAAGATCGCCCCAATAGCGGGGTAAGCCTCGAAATAACCAATAGTCTATTCCTAGTAGATCTACAAAATTTAAAAATATCAAACAAAAATTCCTAATTTGAACAAAAAATTTCAAAATGAAAGACGAAATGACGCAATCTAAGAGAGTATAAATATCTCATGACCAGATTAAAAGACAACTTCAGCTTCTTCCTAACATAACCCAAAGCTCCAGAATACTCTTCTAAGCACTTAAAATAAAGTAATACACCTAATGAGAATTAATAAAATCTAATTAAAATGAATTTTATATTTATTACTAATACATAAACATTTATTAAAAACAACACACATAAATATCACAAAAAAGAGACAACAATATGTTTTAAGCGATAGTATAAAGAAATGTCAAACAAGTTCCGAATTTGAGCAAATATTTAATTTTTAATTGACTTTTAAAATTTTCAACAAATCGATTTAACTAAAAAAAATTTAGGAAATATTTTTTTCTGTGTAATGCTTTCAAATACCGGACACTAATAATAGATTTTGAACAACAAATAAATATCAAATTTGATACGATTAAACATTGCTCCATATCCATATGTACTCCAGTAGTTTTGTTCAGGTATTTAACAGGATAACGACAATTTTTTATTTTTATACATTTTAAGTAAAAAAAAAAATAAAATAAAAATTAATTACAATTAATTAAATAGAAACGTATTTAAAAAGGAAAATACATATGTAAATAAGTTTTATTCTTAATTTGTAAATATTTTTATTTAACCTATGAGTATAATAACTATTGCCTATAGGTGAAAATTTAAAATTTGTAAAATAAATACATTGAAATAAAACAAAAAACCCCCAATTTGTTACTTTGTCGGGCACATTTATGATAGCACTTGTAGATAGAGATGTCGCAATTCCAGTGATAATAATACACATATGTACATGTCTGAGTATAAAAATAGTTTAGATAAATGCATTCACCCATGAAAATAAGCGATTCAATGTTTTGATTCAATTGAAATGTGAACCAATATGTATCGTATGATAAAAAATGAGTTAGTTAAGCCCCGTTCACATAAGCACACAAGTGTGCTTGTCAGTGTGTCAGAAATGTGTTGCATAAAGCAAATGTATAATGTATGTGAACACAATTCGTTACACACATGTCAAAATATCGACACACATTTTAAAATATCGACACTACCACATCACCATTGTTCAAAAATAAATTGAAAACTTGTTTGTTATGTGCACCTTCTACCTTTGTTGATAATCTTAAACTTCGAGCTCATATATTAGCTCTTATTTAGTGAGAAAACTAGTTTATATGCATTGGATTGTCACTTCTTTCAAAACGTGTTCTGATGATGGGAACCTAGAAAATTCCCGAAATAGATCTATCAACACATTCCTGAAAGTGGTCAATTAATAAATTTGAAAAAAAACTCTATAGATTATTTGTTAGGACAATATCCTAATAAAGAAATAAAAAGTAGTTTTTTTTAATAAATCGTTTTATTCGATTAATCACCAACTTTTTTTTCAAATTATTCATTATTCGAAAATCACGATTTCTAAATTCTTCGTTCGATTTTTATAGACATGAAAATTGCATTTTAAATTAGCGGCTTCTTAAAAATTTTAAAATGAACTAGAAAGTCATCTGAATGAAGAGAATTGCAGAATTTTAAAGCATAATTAACCTGACCAGCCATCCGGCTTTTGGCGGGATTAGCCCGCTTTTAAACCGAAATCCCGGTTTTTTTTATTTTAGAACTACTTTTGTAACAATAATAAAATTTGTAATAATAATAATTTGTAACAATAATAAAATGTTTTAAAAACGTTTACCATATTACAATTTTTGCAGTTCACTAATTTTACTCTTGAGTTTTTATGGAAAAATAGTTTCTAAATATGCAAACCGGATAAAAATTTTAAAATGATGTAGTCAAATATAATTATATCTTATTTGATAAGTTCCCATATATAAACACATACAAATTCGAAAAAAGGGTCATATACATTAGGTTGTCCCAAAAAAAATAAAAATTTGGATTTTCTCGGAAGATCTTTCCTAATTTGGATACTCATAAGGTAAAGTATTTTTGAGAATTTTATCAGATTTTTCGGAAGTGATTTAGAGGTCGCGCAAACCGATTTTGTACCAAAAATCGAGCTGTTTGGGCTTTTATTGAATTATTCTTGAAAATTGCTAAAAAATCGGTAATTTTTCGGCTTCTGAGTAAATATTCTTAAAGAAAATTTTCCGATCTTTAATTATATGTGCATAAGTAATAAGTTTCGTCAGGGATTTTGCACATTTTGATACATTATATAACAGTTTTTGTAAATTTTCAACAAATATGAAAAAGAATGCTTTATAACTTTTAAAATTTGTATGAAGACTAAAAAACTAATGATGCAGTTTAAAAGATTATGAAGTTTTAAATAAATTAGCAGAAATAAAAATATAATTTTCTCTTACCGTTCTCGAGTTATACCCTTTTAAAGCTTTGCACCCCTTGTATGAAATTTTTAGTACTATAAGATTTGGTCATCCGATTTGTTGTAAACTTTAGATTATGAGATTTGAAAATTTATTTATTGTATGTCAAAGCTTAGTTTTAAGTGTTGTCAAGTTGTGGACAGCAAAAAAAGTAGCCAAAAAGCCGGTATCACTAGGTGGCACTGATATGGCTCGAACTAAAATTCATGATTTATTGGAAAAATCCCAGCTTTGTGCAAGCCTTGACAGAACCGGGATTAGTTGCCGTAAGGCTTCGCTCATTGTGAATTCCTACGCTGATTCCGGACAGAGCAACGCAAAAGCTGCATGCTCAAAGAGTTAAATTTGGAGGGAACGTAAAAAGCAGCGGCTGATTGTGGCAGACTCAATTAAAAAATCGTTTGTTGCCTCAAATTATAACACGGTACATTGGGATGGAAAAATAATGCTTGACTTAAAAAACAAAAGGAATAAAAATTATCGGCTATCCATTAGTGTAACTGGTAATTCAGACTCCAAGCTTCTGGGAGTAGTACCACTTTCATCAGGAATAGGAGAGGCCCAAGCCGAGGCAGTATTTCAAACCTTAAAATCTTGGAATCTAACGGAATATGTCCAATTTATGTGTGCGGACACAACCAGCTAAAATACAGGACGGCGGATTGGGGCTTGCGTTTTACTTCGCCAAAAAGTAAAAAAAGACCTCATATTTTTGGCATGCCGCCATCATATGATGGAACTAGTTGCTGGAACAGCGTTTAAGGCCCTTAATATTGAGGATCAAATTACATCCCCACAAATTAAAATGCTCGCTGGATGATGAAAATTATATACTCTCTAAAAATATGTATTTTTCGAAACCAGGTACAACCTTTCATTCAAAATTCAAAAATTGATGCTTTGCTGGAGTTTACCTCATTTATTTTAAGAGTATATATTAAAAATTATTACCTATGCCAGTGTCCCCGATACGCTCCTCTCAATGACCTTAGACTTTTGAAACAATTGTATGATTACAAACGCTTTAATGAAAAAGTTGCACGCGAGACTCTGAAAACCTTGCTGGGTCATCAGTGGTACCTTTCCGAGAAGTTGGCTGCCTTATCGTTTTTTGATGAACGTATAGATACCAAAACTTTGCGTTTAATGCTTAGAAATCTACATGAACCAAGTAATAACAACGAATTAGTGAAAGGAAATTTAACAGAAGACATGATTGAAAATAAACAAATTCAGTGTTTTATTACAAAAGCCAGCCTAACTTTTTTTGAAGCCTGCAACAATTCTACTGATTTTTTACAAACGGATCCAGAAAAATGGGAAAACAACAAATCATTTCAGGAAGCAAAACACAAAGTTGAACAATTGCAAGTTGTAAATGATGTCGCAGAACGTGGTTTGGCCTTGGCTAATAGTTATATCAATATCACAACTTCTGAAACAGACTTTCAGAGTTTACTGCAGGGGGTAGAGAGCATCGCAAGAACTCTAATAAATGATTTATAACAAATCTATTTTTCTTTGTTTTTAATATAATTGTTATGTATGAGTGGTAAGTAACTATTATTTTATTTGTAAAAACATTTTCTAAATCCAATTATTTAAAGTTTAAACCAATGTAAACCTAGTTCACACCTTATAGTATTATACATTTCATACAATGTGTACAAAGCTTTAAAAGGGTATAACTCGAGAACGGTGAGAGAAAATTTATTTTTTTTTCTGCTAATTAATTTAAAACTTAATAATCTATTAAACTGCATCATTAGTTTTTTTAGTCTTTATACAAATTTTAAAAGTTATAAAGCAGTCTTTTCCATATTTGTTGAAAATTTACGAAAAACAGTTATTAAATTGTCAAAATGTGCAAAATCATTGCCGAAACTTTTTATTTATGCACATAAAATTAAAGATCGGAAAATTTTCTTTAAGAATATTGACTCAGAAGCTGAAGAAATATCGTTTTTTTTACCAATTTTCAAGCTAAATTCAAAAAAAAGCCCAAAAAGCTCGATTTTTGGTAAAAAATCGATTTGCGCGACCTCTAAACCACCTCCGAAAAATCTGAAAAAATTCTCAAAAATTCTTAGCCTTATGAGTATTCAAATTAAGAATGATCCCCAAAATTTTTTTTTGAATGGGACACCCTAATATACATGTATATAATTATATCAAATTAGATATAATTTGATACAATTTTATCGAGATTTGTCCATATCCGGGACATTAAATTATATCTAATTACATATAAATAGATCTGATTTTATATAATTTAAGTCGATAGTAGGTATGCTTTTATGAAGTTGAGAATTCAAATTTCTAAAAATCAAAAATTGTACAGACCCAAATTTTTTTAAATGACACAAAATGAAATATTTTAAAATTAACAAGAAAACATTTAGTGTTTCAAAAATTATACTCGTAATTAACTGGTTTTGTCTTATAAAATGTACCAGTTTTTTTATTTGAAACTATATAAATCGGTCTCGTGGTTAGAACAATACGTATGACAGTTTTCAACTTAAATCATATGAATATTTATGTAAACCTTAATGAGCAACATCTTTATTTTAAAAATTTAAATATGCAATATATAGTTTATATACTTTTCCAAACTTGAATTGTTATAATAACGTTTTTTTGAAGTGTGTAGAAAAAATAAACTTATTTTAAAATTGATTTTTGTTGTGCCTTTTTGGTTAAGTTCAGTGACTGGTTCCGGACTGGCTATTTAGGAACACGTACATAATATGACACACGGTGAATAAAAAGTAGGAATTACTTTTCGCATGCCCAAAGACATGTACCCCTTAGACCACTGCAATGATACGTCACAAAACTATTCCATTCAAACTACCCCTGTAACAGCACACATTGCACTTATATGTAACTAGTTTTCCATCAACATTTTTTGTCTACTTCTACGATACGTACACCTACACCAGTCACGTGATAACTATTTTCCCACTGGTCCTGTTGCATATTATATAAATCCTAAAATGATCCTACTTTAACACTACCTACTTCTAACTTGTCCCTTAGCTTTTTCACTTCAGTCTGTACAATGAGTTATTCTCCTTCTTCAAGTTATTCGCCAAGGCACAAGGTGCTCCAAAGCAATTGCCACATCCTATGACAAGCCCATGATAAAAGTACCGATCACTTTCATATAACAAAACCGAAACTAGGACAGGTTCATACAAACAAAGTTCTATTCACGTGGCCATACCAGTGACTGGTCCATTTCCCACAGGGGAAAACACACTCACACACTTGTTTACTATACAAAGCCTTAGCTTTCGAAAGGGACGTCTAAGGAATAAATTACACCGCATTAGAAAGCTATAAAAAATGGTATATTTTAAAAATGGTTTTTGCCACGCCCCCTAGCCCCTCAGATCGAATATCAAAAATCCAACACAAACATTAGGAAATTTTGCAAATCCTTCAAAATTTTCGCATATCCTTGGAAATTAGCATATTTTAATGTTAATTTTACTTATACGCTAATGATTTACAAACACTTAACCATGTCATGCCCTCCTTCTCCTGTTCATGCATATTTTGTTCATCATTGTCTAAATAATACCCACTAAATGAAAATTGGCATGAACCTTCCCTTCAAACAAAAATAACATAATAACACTATTATAAATTCTATTCTTTTCATTTTATACAAAAAGTCAACTCTCTTAAACTTAACAAAAACATACAATACATACATACGGTGCGGTTCGGTGCGGTGCATATGAATGCAAATCATGTTGCAGGAGTAGTTGACGATGACATGTGTAATGTTATGCCATGAATAACACTGACGTGAGTAGTCTTTTTTTATTTGCTATACACTTGATTTTATTTTTTTACAATGCACAGTAACATTGTTTAAATCAAGGTTTGCCAGAGAAATCCCTGAGAAAACGTTAAAAATTTTAAATTCTTTCGAGACATTTAAAAATACACTTGAAACATTCTCGTCTTAATATATGGAAAACCCTTGCTCTTACACGCATAGAAAAAACATGGTTGGGGCAACCATATTTGAAGAGCATCATACATTTTTGGATTTATGATTCCGACAACCATGTTACTATGGTTGTGACAAAAATAATCTTATCTTTTTTCTTAATCATAATATCAGAATTAGATTACCGTATTATGGTTCCCAATTGATCTCAATATTATCATATTATGGTTATGGAAATTTTTATAAATTATTATAGTATGATTCCTACATTATTCTCCTAGCATTCTGTTGAAGCTGGATTAAAAAGTTATGCATGTTTTTTTTTTTTTTAAAGGAACAAGCGTATATATATTTATTTAATAATAATTTACACGTTTAAATAAACTTATTTTAAAATAATTTATGTCTCAAATTGTCTTTGCGCTGGCGAATAAGATTTGTGTTATTAAGGAGTTACATAAATCATTATTTTGTAGCTATGTGATGTAATTTATTGTTAACAATACAATTTCACAATACATATATAATGATCATAACATCTTTGCAGTAATCATAATAGTTGCACTACACACATATTATAGTACTACATACTTATATTATGATCATGGAAAAGAATTTCTTCATTATTTATTACCATATTATGATTATTGAAAAAATATTATGGTTATATCGTACTACAGAATTAAACGGATGTGTATTTTGTTAAAATTTTTGTTTCATATTTCTTAAAACTATTTTTGTTTACAATTTTTTTTGCGTAAGTTAACAAATTTAAAAATAAATCACTTTTTACACAACACTTCTATGTATAATAAACAATAGTAGCGATTCCTATTCTCACTTTCACCATTCACCTCAATTTTCGAATCTCATTATTTCCCGAGTGTTAATTATTAGTTTCATTTTGATTTCAGATTTATAAATATTTGTTTACTGTAAAGACGATTGGACAATAAAAAATTTATAAATTTGTATTATTTGAGAGAAAATAAGGTTCGAAAACTGAGGTGAATGGTGAAAGTGAGAACAGGAATCGCTACCAATAACTTTATTAAATAGATGAGAGTCAATTTAACTTTTGCCTAGGCTCCCATGGTAGACTGGGTTGAGACTACCAAATTATTTCTTCTTCCACTAAAAATATCACCATTATAATTAACTGCACTGCGTTGTTTTTCTATTTTTATGTCTTTCTATTTTTATGTCTTTCTGTTTAATATTATTTAATTTATTCGAATTGACTGCTTCTCACACCTTTTTTACAAAGTCTTTAACAAGAATGACACTAAAAGAGCGAATACGCTCATAAAAAATAGACTGAGCATCTTATAGTTGGCGCAGCTAAAATATGGCTGTAGTTAGAGAGAGGAATATGATATATTATCATTGTAGACAAGAGAATAATATGATAGGTTATCATAGAGAAAAGGAGAGATTTTTACCATAACATGATTAAAGCAACCATATTATTTGTGAAATATGATTGATACAATAATAATTTAATTGAAACGACCACTTATAGCTGTAGGAAACATAATTTCCTACAGCTATAAGTGCAATAACTGTAGCATGAAATTTACAAAATTTGTTGTTTTAAATTTTTTATTTGAGGACACTCGTAAAATGCCGTTACTGACATAATACTAATATGACGTTACGGTGAGCTATAACCGTGTCGTTAAACTAGCCAACCATGTTCTTAATGCGGCAATCCGTGTGCACACATCAGGCATTAGACAAAACAAAAATTATAATAGTTTATAAATGCCCAAGTACCATTTTTTGAATTTGACTTGAAATCAGCAAGGGAATGTTCGCTAATGTGGTCCTACATTTGGTTTTTGGGCTATATTAAAAAATAATTAAAATATTCCAAATCCAAATACAGCAGCTTATAGACCAACTCTATAGGCAATTTTTTGCTGTGGATTATTTCTTGGTGCCAACTAATAAAAAAAAGTTATATAACAATTTTCAAAACAACCATTTTCGCAAACATGTTCGCTTCAGTGGAACTAAATTTAAAAACTGTCTAAATTTGTATTAACAAACTTTATTTTTTTATTCTTTTCTGAGCCATATTGAAACATTTTCCAAAATAAACAATAATAGTCAAAGTTTTAAACCTTTAAAAAAAAAGCTAAAACTTTGAAAACGTTAAAAAAAATAAAAAAGTAAGAAAATATATCAACGGTTCACTTTAGCGAATACACTAGGTAACACATTAGAGCTTATTATTTGTTTGTATGGAATCAATTAGTTTTATTAAATTTGTGAATAAACTTCTTACTTAAAACATTTTTAATATTTACTTTTTATGGTAACTAAAAATTACACTTTATCCCAGCAAAAACATGGCAATGACAGCTTCTTATTTTATACCTTACTTTGTAATGTGTACTTATAACCTTCTGCATTACTTTAAATAATAAAATAATGGGTTACCAATAAGGAATTTATAATGTATTACTCTCATACAATAAATAATTGCTGAATAATAATAGGTTATTCATCTTATTACTTCCAGGCAAAATATAATCTATATATAATATATTTTTAAACTCATTACAATTCGTCTTTTTCTAAGCTAAAGGGTAAGGTGTTAGTTTTAGTATATCTTGAACGAATTTATATAGATGAAAAATTCATTTATGTTTTAAACTGTCAAATGTTATATGCCTCGTTGGCTCAGGCTATAGAGCACGTGATCGATACCTTCACGACCATGTTTTAAAAAAAATTAATAATATTTTTTTAAATTCGCATTTTTTTTAAATCTATTTTTATACCCATTATTGTTTTCCTTCCCATGTTATTAATATTTACGTAAGGATGCCAGTAATGCATAAATCATTGGGTCTCATGCATAAAACGTGAGCTTGAGCTCGGACTCGATTTTTTGAGTAAAAGGTACTTGTCGTATGCATAATAAAATTTGATGCATTTGCTTTTACTCACTGCTCACGTTTGATCTCGTCTTGCTCAGTTTGAACTAAGTT